>JAFEMH010002383.1:0-347535 GCA_022495995.1 Adenophora triphylla var. japonica
GAGTAAGTAAGTGGATTATAGGATAACCATCCTCTAGTAAAGGCTGACTTTATGGCTGTCTAGGTACCGGCTTCACTGCGATAGCCGCTAGGAGTGGCCTTCTTTTATGGACGGTTTGAAGGCGGGGTTGAGGTTGCCCTTAGATCCACTTCATCCCAGCGAGTTTACGGAGTGCGTGGATGCTTTCTTTCCTCTTCGGACTTCCCAGGACGCCAACACTTGTAGAGTACTAGTGTGCTTTGCCATGGTATGCGAGTTTCTAGGCCATGAACCTTGCATGAGAGTCTTCAAAGAATTTTCGCTCCAAAGCTCGACAAGGCGGATTGGGGGATTAGTACTCCTTCGAGCCCGATTCTCCAAAAATTGTTTGCCAACCTTCCCAACAAACATAGCATGGTGGAATTCCTATGTGGTAGTTGTAGAGAGTAGGTGGGATGGGAGTTCCCCTTGCCGAGTAGTGAGTCGACACTATTGACGAGGAAAACTGCTGGGAGCCTCCATGGCACCAAACCTTGTATAGGAAGTTGTGTGCGTTGGTCGCGAAAAGACCCGTTAGGCAGGAGGTGTTAGGAGACGACCAAGTATAACTACATCAGTGGGGATGATGCAGGGATGGAGTGGTGGAACCCACTTGTTCTGTATTGAGAGGCCAGGTATATCGAGATTTGGGTTACTCATTCCTTGGGTAGGTTGAAGGAGAAGCTGTCAATTTTGTCGGAAGAATGAAAATTCTTTGCAAAGACCGCGGAGAGCATGTTGGTGGTAAGGATTTACTTGACACGCATTCGTTAGCTCGTCCATTGTTAACTTGCATGAGTAACTTATCATTGGCACATAGCGTTATTTTTAGGCTGCATATACAACTCTTAGATGCGTCAGTTGTACGCTCGTATGTAGAACTTAGTTAGCTCAAATACATAGAACTATTTGAATTGTAACTCTTTATCAAATTGCACTGCTCGTATGTAGAGTTATTCAATTCGTACATAGAAGCTGCTTTGAATTGTATCAATTACCTCGTCGATGATTTACTCGTAGAATTTGTTTTGAATTGCCGAGCTAACACTTGATTTCTTTGATGTCGTGTAGTTTTAACTCCCGAACAAGAAGCGAATATGGTGCGAATTGTTGGGGTTTCGATAAGAGGAAAGCGAGAGGGCTCGTAGAGTACGCCAATGCTAAGAGCGACGAGAGAGAGAGAAGGCTGCTTTGCTAGGAACAATTTGCTTAGAAGGATGTTCTTTGGAATGATCCCGATGGAAGAGGTCGAAGTGGAAGACCCTTTGCAAGCGGCACCCAATCCGATGATGCCCGATGAAGGAGGTGATGATTCCCGGGTCGGTAAGGGCAAGTCGAGCTCAGGCCCGAATCAAGATGCCAATATGGAGACCTGCGGAGGTGGGATGGTGGGGGCTAGCCCTTTGCGGTCGTCAGCGTTGATGAAGATGATATGGAGGAAGATGAGGACGATCGTCCTATAAGTTCGAAGAAAGAGGTCCCGATACGAGAAGGGAAAATCTGTGTCCTCGAGCCATTGCCTCCACCGACCTTCCTTCCTCCCGGTGAGGAGTCTTTGGATGAAAAGATGAAGAGGGCGAGTGATGTTCCCCCATTTGGAAGGGTTTAACAGCTTGAGCCGTCGCTACCCCGACATGAGCCTGGGCCAAGTGATTGTTAGGAGGGCAATAGATGTCGACCTCCTAGCTCATTTCGCTGATAAGGGGATCACCCCCGAGGAATTCTCTGCTCGTTCTGGGATGGCTCATAGTGAGGTAACTTGTCATTTTCTCTTTCATTGTAGTCGCTTATCCCTTTACTCGACCCCCTCAAATTACGAGCTAACACTTCTTCTGTTTCTTTGAAATGCAGAATCTTACGATGGTCGAGCAGGTGAAGAGCTCTTGGAGAGCTTCCATCGAGAGAGAGAAAAGCCCTTCAAGATTACTCCAAAAGGCTAAAGAGCTTGCGGATTTGAAGGAGAAGTACAACGACCTGGACAATACCTACGAAGCTAATGAGATGGTGAAGATAAAGGCCTGTCCAGGCCTCGAAGCTTCGAGTCAAGCTTAAGGAAGTGACTTGAGAGAGGGATCTTGAGAGCCTTGCTCGTGAGAGGACTAAGGTTGAGCTTGCCACCGTCACCAAACTTCTTCTTGATAAAGATTCTTTTTGAAGGAGCTTAACGAGGAGCATAACTCGGCTCGAGCTAAGTGGAAGGAGGCTACGAAGAAGGCTGGCCACGATGCTTTGTGGAGAAGTTGAGGAGGAGATGAGTTTTATAATGCCATAGTGGCCGGGGCACAAGACTTTCTCGAGGTTGGGAAGAGGCACATGGCCCGTCGAGCTTGGTGGATCCTTCGGCCTACGGTTACCATCGAGCAATTAGCTCGTTGGTTTTACGAGTCCCGATGCGACATGGCGGCTCGCCAAGGTCATTCGCTTGTTCCCTATCTCGAACGACTTGGCCTTTATTGCCCGGAAGATGAAGAAGATAATTGTGAGAAGTGGGAAGCTCCCCCATTCTTTGATAGAAATTTTGATGTCGTCTTGCAAGAGTTGGATGATCTTTGAAGCTATGGAGACGGTAGATGAACGAGGTTTATTGAGTCGGGTAAACCTTTGGACCCTCGGCAACAAGGAGATGAAGAGGGTCGGCTGCTGCGACGACCAAGGCGATGTCGGCCGGGACTCTGAGATGTTTAGTTGAATTTGTAATGAACAAGTTTCAAACAATATTTTTGTTTTTCTTTGCTCTAACATTATTCGAATGCCTTGGCCCGGTTTTTGGGAGGCAAAATATTTTTGTAAGTTAACTTTGTCCAAGTCTTAGCCCGTTTTGGGAGACTTCTCTATCATAGGCGACATTTGTTTTCGGAATGTTGTATGTTTTTCATTCCATATTGTATGTCGAGCTAGATGTAGATAATATAAATGAGTCAATTTGAGCCTAGGCGACTTGATCTTGTTGGTTTAGTCGACCTCGAGACTTGATTAACTTTTTGTGAACGAGATTGATCATAAGTCGAACTTTGTTCATATCATTTGAAGCTGATTAAGAATCGAGTCGGTTGGAACGAAGTCGACTAAGAGTCGGACTTGTTAAGTGAACAAAGGCGATTTAGAATCGAGCTTGTTAGAACGAAGGCGACTAAGAGTCGAGCCTATTAGGGTGAAGGCGACTAAGAGTCGAGCTAAGATGAGCCCGACTAAGAGTCGAGCTCATTAGAACAAAGTCGACTAAGAGTCGGACTTGTTAAATAAACAAAGGCGATTAAGAATCGAGCTTTGTTAGAACGAAAGCGACTAAGAGTCGAGCTTGTTGATATTAATGTAACACTATGTTTGATCGAATAAAGCTGCTCTTTTCATTGAAGTGGGAATCATGCTTACATCACTTCGAAGCTAGCTTTAACATAAACTTGAACTTTGAAATTGAAACTAGAAGTAGTATTTGATGAGGTGAGTAGCATGCCAAGGATGTTTCAACTCGTCACCTCCGGGATGAGCTATCATGTAGGTTCCTTCCTTGACGATTCGAGTGACTACATAGGGACCTTCCCAGTTAGGAGATAGCTTGTTCTGTGGGTCCTTCTACCCGTTGCCTCAATCTTTCTCAATACATAATCTCCCACTTGGAAAGACCTTGCCTTGACCTTCTTGTCGTGATAACTTTTAGTCATTGCTTGTAATTGACCATTCGGAGGTAAGTGTTTCTCGCTTCTCGTCGATCGAGGTCCAAGTCGATCAACTGTTGATGTCGTTCTGCTCTTGATCAAGAAGGTCACTCTAGCGGTAGGGAATGCGAGCTCGGCGGGTGCCGTGGCCTCGGACCCGTATGTGAGAGCAAAGGGGTTTCCCAGTAGGCCCCAGTGGTTGTACGAGCGCCCCGAAGAGCAAGGGAGTTCGTCCAACCAATTGTTTCGTCGACCTACGAGTCCGGTCTTGAGCGAAGATAGAACAAGTTTATTTCTTTGCTTGACTTGCCCATTTCCTTGAGGATAGGCGACAGAGGATTTCCAATGTTTGATTCCCGCTCGCTTCATCTACATTTGAAAGTGCAGGAGAAGCGTAACCCATTGTCGAGACACTATAGCTCGAGGAAAACCAAAGCCGACACCAAATGAAGTCGTGTATGAAGTTGATAGCATTCTCCTGCTGTGATGCGAGCTAGTGGTTTGGCCTCAACCCATTTGGTGAAGTAATCTATGGCCACTATCACATACTTGCGGTTTCCTCGGGCGGGAGGAAGGGTCCAATCGGTCGACGCCCCACATGTCAAATGGCGGCTGCGATCACGGAGTGCACGCTGCTGTTGTAGGCACGTAGGGAAGGTTGGCAAACCTTTGGCATTGATCACATTCTTTGAACAAAGTTGTGAGTGTCGGCTCATGTGTGGCCGATGGTATCCCGATGTGATTAACTTGTCGGCAAGAGTTACGGCCCCGGTGTCCACCACAAATTCCACTATGCACTTCGTGTATCAATAGGGCGACCTCTTGGGGATGGATGCACTTTAGCAATGGCCGAGTATAAGATCTCTGAGCAATTCGCCTCCTTGAATGACATACCTTGGAGCTTTCTTTTTGATAGCTCGAGCCTTCTTCTCGTCATCCCGGCTCTCCATTTTCTAGGTATGCTTTCATTTCCTCGATCCAACACTTCTCCTGAGTCCAATTTCTTGAGGGATCATCTATGCTGAATTTTTACCCTCTCATTGGATTTTCGAGGAAGGAGATGGGCTCGTCATGTGGCTCATACGAAGTAGCAAGTTTCGAAAGGAGATCGGCCGGCTCGTTATCTTCTCTTCCAATCCTTTGAATCTCCCGGAAATTCTAAGTCCTTTATTAGCTCCTTCACCGGTCGCGGTATTTGATGAGAGTAGAACTAAGCGCTTCGTACTCGCCTCGACCTGGTTGACTATCAATTGTGAGTCACGGTAAGCCATGATCTTAGTTGCTCAGAAGCACTTGGCGTACTCAATAGGCTGCAATCGAGGCCTCGTATTCGGCTGGTTATTGGAAGCATCAAACTTGAACCTTAGTGATTCCTCATACACGGTCCCAGGTTTACGGCTCAATCAACACTATTCGGCTCAGCTGCTATTCTTGGTCGCGGACCCGTCTGAATAGACCTTCCAACAATCGTCGGGTAGGCTAATGACGACTGGGACTCTGGTTCTTTCCCCTTAGCCTTTTCTTTAGGAACTCGTTGCTCGTGGTCTTCCTTGGTGAACGTAAGCTCGACCGAGAAGTCGGCTAGAGCTTGAGCCTTGACGCCTTTCGAGGTCGATAGTCAATGTCAAATTCGGTGAGGGCAATCGACCCGATTGAGCGATCGACTGAACTCTCGGGCTTGTGCAATATCTTTCTCAAAGGTGCATTAGTAAGAACCACGATTGGATGAGCTAGAAAATAAGCTCGCGGCTTCCTTGAAGCCACGACTAGAGCATAGGCGACCTTCTCGGCGTTGTAATACCTACTTTCCACATCGATAAAGCTTTGCGATATAGTACACGAGGCTTACGAAGCCCCTCATCCTCTCTAATCAACAACTGCTTTGCAACCGACTTGTCTCCCAGATAGATATACAAACAAAGTCTCTCCGGTGGTCGGGCTACTTAGCGGGGGTGGAGTAGCGAGGTAATCCTTTAGTTTGTTGGAACGACGAATGACATTCGGTCGTCCATTCAAAACTTTTCGTCCCCCTCGATGCTTTGAAGAAGGGGAGAGACCTTCTGTGACTTTGATATGGGCGACCAAGAGCCGCTACCCTTCCGTTAAGTCATTTGCATCTCTTTGATAGTGGTGGGAGCCTTCATGTCGACTAAAGCCTTTATCTTCTGGATTAGCTTCTATGCCCCTTTGAGATACCATGAATCCCAAGAACTTGCCAGTGCCACTCCAAACACACATTTGCGGGGTTGAGCTTCATGTCGTTTGCTCGTAAATTGGCGAATGTCTCCTTTAGGTCGACCACGTGACTCCGGCCTTAGTTTTAATGACCATGTCGTCAACGTAGGCCTCCATATTTCGACCAATACGTGAGGCAAAGACTTTGTTCACCATCCTTCGATAGGTCGCTCCTGCATTCTTCAATCAAAGGCATCATATTGTAGCGGTAGATGCCTCCAGTACTTGAAATGCCGTTTTCACTATGTCATCCTCGTGCATCTTTATACGGTGGTATCCGAGTAAGCATCCGAGGGCGAGAGTAGAGTGACCGGCAATGGAATCAACAAGCTTGTCAATTCTAGGAAGAGGATAGCTATCCTTTGGGCAAGCTAGATTGAGAGTAGTGAAGTCGACACACATCCGCCACTTGCCATTCGATTTCTTCACCATGACCACGTTGGCCAACCACGTTGTATGAGTGGCCTCTTTGATTATACACACTCAAAAGTTTTTGTACCTCTGGCTTTGATAGCCTCTTCCTTGTCGCGAGCAAAACTTCTCAACTTTTGGGGTCTAGGCTTTATGGTCGGGTTGACTTCCGGTCTGTGAGCAGCGACCTCCTCCTTGATTCCCCTCATGTCTTCTACCACTCCATGCAAAGACATCATTACTTTCTTTGAGTAGCTCGATGATTTCCGCTCGCTCCTCGGCTGATATTTGCTTCCCAATCTGAATTTTTGGTCGGGGTAAGAAGGGTTGGTGATTGCGACTCTAGCTCATCCACGACTTCTAGCTCTGGTCCATCTACGAATTGTAGAGTCTCCATTATGATTTCCACGACCTTTTGTCTTTCCTCGGCTCCCAGTGTGGAGCCTCCTCGGCTATCATATCATCGAAGCTTGCTGCAACCTTGTTGGTAGTGGCCCCAGAGTTATTGTCGAGTCTGGAGGCATAGGTCTCCTATGGCGACTTGATCGACCATAACTTCATGCGAATCGACCTCGGTGGTGTTAGAGTGACGTGTCGACTCAAGCGTGACCTCGTCATTTGAGCGATAGGTCGACTCTACCACGTCGGTGATTGTTGACGATCGGGTAGTTTTGGTGGCGGCGAGACAACTTCAAGTAACCATCGGCGGTCTCAATCTCTAGCTCCCTTTTCTTTCTTTCTCTTAGAACATGATCCGAGATAAGCACGGCTGTGCCTTGTCATGCATGACCCACTCCGGCGGGTGTGGGGAACTTTACTCATTGGTGAGGAATTGATGCTACCATTCAGAGCGACTGTCCGGGAATTCCAAGTATGGCGGCATAGTCACTATTTACATCAATTACGATAAATTGTACCTTCGAGACAATCTGAGGGTGCTGGCCTAGGTCGACGTCGAGCACTATCCGGCCTTTAGCATCAACTCGGTGGTTGGTGAAGCCCTCCGACTGCCGTCATATCTCTCCAGTGTTCGTCATTAAGACCCGTCTCCTTGAAAGTTTTGTAAAACAAAATATCCTTGCGAGGCCCCGTGTCGACTAAGAGTACGCTCGTCGTACATCCATCAATGAGACACAGGATGACGAGAACTTGCTCCCTAGCCGCCATATTAGTTGCCAATTCGTGGGGGTAGAAGGCGATCGCCTCATCTCTTACTTCTCTCCTGGGAGGCACATGTGGGGCCTTATTGGTGGAATATCTTGTGCTTGATGGCCGTGTTGCTCGCTTGTTCGGTGATGACCCCCGAGGTTCGATCTAGGTGCCTAGGTCCTTGTTGCCCTTGCTGGCTGCTCGCCTCTCCCGGCTTGAGGTCTCTTCCACATAAGCTTGAGTCTCCCACAGTCGACCATTCTCTGGATGATACGCTTTAATCCCAAGCAATCCTTACGTGAGATGACCGGTTTCTTTGTGGTAGTCGCGGTACTTGCATTGTCCCTCTAAACTTGTTGCTGGATTCATTGGGATTTGGAGGAGCCGGTTCGACGGCATTCAAAATCTCGGTTCGACTCACCGTGAGGAGTGAAAGCTTCGGGCACCTTCTCTGTCGCCCTAGTTACATTCTTTCCATTTTTATTGTTCCCCCATTCTTGTTGGAGTCCTTTTTATCGTCGGTGACTTCAACCTTGGGGCTCTTTCCCTTCTTCTTTTCTTTTCCTTTCCTCGGCCGGAGCGACATTATACACCTTTTCAAACAACTCTGTCGAGTTGTGACCGTTCGGGCCCTGTGAGCTCGTAGTCCATGTCTTACGAGGAAATACCACTTCGGAAGCAATTGATTACCTCCATGTACGTGAGGTCTTCCTCTATCTTATCAACCATCTCTTTGAACTTGGTGAAATAGCTCATCGAGCTTTCATTCTTACCACTGCACCAAGTTATTCGGATCGGTGACGGTTATCTTTCGAGCTCCTGCGGTCGAGAAGCGGTCTAAGAATTTTGTTACGAAGCATGCCCCAAGTGGTGATACTACCGGCGGCCAAACCATTGAACCAAGTTAAAGGCTGCCCCGGTAAGTGTGCTTAGGAGAGCTTTGCACATGTTTTCATCCTCGTGGCGACAAAACACATAGTGGCTTCCCGGATGTGCTATGTGGCTCCTGGCATTTGTCGACCCAGTACTTCTCGAGGAAGAGGCAACACGAAAGTAGGAGGAGGTCGACTATCTCGATTTCTTTGGATAAAGGTCGAAGAGCAAAATCAATTCGTTCGACCTTTCCGGCATCCTTCTTCTTCTCCTCCTCCCATTGCTCAAATTTCTTTTCATCAACAACCATTCTACGGCATCGGGTCTCTCATCTCCTGGAGGAGGAGCGGCGGTGGACCTCTGGCCTTCACTTCGGGGGAGTCACTGCCTACTCCTTACATCCCTGTGAGAATTGGTCCTTTCGATCTTATTGGAGATCTATGCATTACTTCTTTGAGGCGACTGCGCCTCTCGGCGGCGAGATGGCGACTGCGCTGTGATCTCCATGTGGCGACTGCGCCTTTCCCCTCTCACGGGCGACCTATGCCCATTCCTGTCTCTATGAGATCCCTGATCTCTGCGTTCGCGGCTGGAGAGACATGCATTTGTTGGCCGTTAACCGAGTCCTCAAATCGAGATTGAGCCTCACTGCTCTCTGTTTACGGTGAGGCTAGCCCTTAAATCATTACTCGGCACATGAACAATGGTAGGAGCTCATTTGAACTATCTGTCCTCGCCATTACGCCCCACACCTTCATTTGGCCTAGCACTCCTGGCTGTTGCCCATTAGAAACACTGGCGAGGTGCCACTCTCTCGGGCGTATGTCGGCACATTACGCCTCCTCCATGGC
This sequence comes from Adenophora triphylla var. japonica, assembly GCA_022495995.1. Taxonomy (NCBI): domain Eukaryota; kingdom Viridiplantae; phylum Streptophyta; class Magnoliopsida; order Asterales; family Campanulaceae; genus Adenophora; species Adenophora triphylla. The sequence goes on from JAFEMH010002383.1 coordinate 9,194, forward strand.
TATCAAGTCGGCCAGAATGCAGGCTCGCTCCAACATCATTTCTTTCTTGCTCGTAGGATTAGTGGAGGGACTGCCTGCTTCCCACATTCGCACGCCCGGTTATGTACGTTTTGGGTGAGGTGGAGCTCCCTGTCCTTCCATAGGACGCTTTTCTCTCCTTGCATCGGCAATCCCACGCCATCGGCCCACGCTGTTAGAGCGTGTCGCCCTAGCATGATGTCGTTGAGGAGGGGGAGGAGGAGGCAAATCTGCATTTCCAACGTTTGTATTGTTGTTGTTGTTGACTTCGTCATGCCCAAGTGAAGCCTCGGATACGTGTCCTTCTGAAGTCACCATCGTTGCAGGTTAAGAAAAGTTTCGAGGTCAAGTTTAAAAGTACGTTTCCCGGCAATGGAACCAAGCGATCTTTGCGGGAAATGTGCTTATCAATCTTCCTCCACGTGGCGGGGTGATCACACTGGCTTCTTGACACAGCAGAACCCACGACTAGCCGGATGTGTCTCCGGCGAAGACGCTCGGGCGTGAGAGTAAGATAACAGTTGTATATAGCTCAAAATGTATTGAATGATGAACTCAGAATACAAAATGGCAGTTACCTTTCACCGTTTGGTAGTGATGAAGTATTTATAGGCAAGAGTAATGTATTTTTGGGGAGGCAGCATGTCCTCCGAGATTATAGCGGCAGTTACTTGGTCGTGGGCACGTGTCTATAACGGTCCCTGATTTGTAGGGATGTAGTTGTGAGCATTGATTAACCAAATAAGCCGGCAAGTGTCAGGTCGTCACTTGCTGATTGAGGTCGAGGTCGCCACTCGTGGAATGGTCGACCTGACTGTCGGGTAGAGCATGGTTCGTACCCGAATTGTAGCATGGATCATGAGGTCGGACTAAGTTAGGTCGGGACCTATAAGTCGGACCATGGGCTTAGTCGACTGATGTGTGAGATGGGCCGTGGGCCTTGTTCTGATTGGATCAGTCTCATTGAGAATGTGGGTGCCAATGCTATCTGTGATTGGGCTTTACTCGTTTGGCCCAACTCGACACTTTTGGTATGTTCAGTTACTATATAGGTTACCTATTATTATTATTATTTTTAGTTAATTATAATTGTTACTACATACTATTAATAAATAATACTAGTTAATCATAATAATTATCGTATCTGTTAAGAATTTATATTAGTAATATTAATTAATCATAATACTTAGGGCCTGTTTGGTAAAACTGAAAATTAAGCTCTGAAAATATAGAGCTGAAAATTAAGAGCTGAAATCATTAAGTTGCTGAATTTTGAAGACTTATGTTTGTTTGATAATGACAAACCACTTACATCTGAATTTTCAGAATTTCAACTCAACATTTAAAATATTATATGAATAATATTTATGATTTTATAATAAAATAAATTCATTATTGACATATACACTATTATTATTATTATTATTATTATTATTATTATTATTATTATTATTATTATTATTATTATTATTATTATTATTATTATTATAAGTAAATTTTAATCTTATAATATTTAAATATTTTTATTTGTACTTTCTTTATCCCATAATAATATTTATCTTGATCAGTTTGGTAAATATGATCACAAATGTTGACAAATAATAAAAAAAATTATATAATGATACTTTAATAAAAATATTATTAAATGTTAATATTAAAAAAAATATATTTTCATACTTGGTCAAATATAATTTGTATGAAAAGAAAAAATATTTCAACAAAAGAAAGTAACAATAAATAAATAAATAAAATATGTTGATGTGTGGATTTGAACTCATTCCTTTTTTTTCTCATTCTTTCCACCTCTTACCTTGTTAAGCTACTTCTTGCCCATTTAAAATTAATAGCCTTTTTTAAGACAATCTTAATTATTTAAGTGATTCAAATTTACCTTACCAAACAAGCTTAATTTTTTAATCTCTTATAAAGTGTTTCAAATTAAGATCTTAATTTGATTACCAAACAGGCCCTTACTCTATAGATTAGTTATTACTATTAATTTTATTAGTTAAGATGATGGTTATTATATTACTTAACTATAATTAGAAAAATATATTTTTCAAAGGCATAGTAACATTATTATTCTACTAACACATTAGATGTACATTATATACTTTTATATTTTTAGTTAATAATATTTATTAATCATAATGTATGTATATAATATAAAATTACTAATTGTTAGAAACAATAGCTAATATTATTAATTCAATCATGTATAAAAATCACCATCCCAAAATTTTAGTGAGTTTTGATATCCTCATTTTTAGCCAATATTTTTAGTTAATCATAATAGTTACTATATTAAGTATTACTATTAATAGTATTAATTATCATAATAATTACTATATAAATTAACAACAATTACTAATAATAGTACTCCGTATTAGTTAATCATAATATTTACTATGTACTCGTTCCGTCCCACTACAAATTAGTTTTCCATGAGACCGGGTTTACCACAAGTATTATGTCATTCATTAATAGCGTGAATCATTAATGTCCAAAGGCGATATTCATGCATGACCCAATCAGTACGATCACCTACTGGGGCTCTTCCTCTGTAAAACACAAGGGTCTTGCGATACCCCACAACTGAAGATTGGCAGACAACTTTTCGGTCTTTTCTAGTGGCTTTCCAATATCCAGCCTTTGTGGCTCTATTCTTACGTGAGCCATTTGGGTACTTGCGATCACACGGGGACAAAAGAAGAACCACTCCATATCGCGCTTAGGAAGGAATGACTTGTCTGCATTTTTGAACATTCAGAGGTTTTATTCAGCATTCAGAATTTGACATTATTAAAAACGCCTGTTAGTCTCGTTGAGGCATAAAAACAAACACTTGGCAAGTGAAGCTTACCAGGCAACTCCCATGGATCAAACTTGTACAACGATAACTGGAATCACTTCAAGTTCAATTTCAAGTCCATCAACTTTCCATTTCAAGTAACAACCAACCAATTCTTCATCAGTAGGGTGAAATCGAAACCCCGGTGGCAATGATGCTCCTTCCATTTTCCAAATTATTCAAAAACCTTATACAAGAACTAACTAAAAACAGATTGAAAGGAACAGATGACAGAGTGTACTATAATTGAGTTTTTCGAAATTAAGATGAACAACTTTACAATTTTTCTTCGCAATTTCTCTCCCGCATCTATTTTTCTTTATTGCGTGTATCCACCACCAAAGACAAGTATACTGAGCTGTAATTCCCTCTTCCTCGTCAAACACCAATTTTGAATCCATAGCAATAAAATTAAGAGAAATCGAGAAGAAAAAAGGGGTAAGATCTGGTGGAATTGAATTGAATCAAATCAAACAAGGGTTTCGGAGAAGGCTTCGATGGCAACAGAGAAAGAATCAATTGGGGAACGAAGACGTTGATTCGAAGGTGTGAGATTCATCAGGAACAAACTGAGATTGAGATTGGTGAACGCGAATTGCTATGAGCGACGCAATTGCGATTAGAGAGAGAAAGGAATTGCGATTAGAGAGAGAAGAGAATGAGGGCAATTTCGCCATTTAAATGAATTTAAATGAATATGAAATATTTTAAAAGAAGCTAGGGGTTTATTGGTAAATTAGATTTCAAATTATGGACCCTAAGGTAGAATATGGAATTTGATGTTTTTTTTTTATATATTCCACCTTCTACTAGGGACTTATTGGTAAAAATCCCTTAATTTTATTAGTTAAGATGATGGTTATTATATTACTTAACTATAATTAGAAAAATATATTTTTCAAAGGCATAGTAACATTATTATTCTACTAACACATTAGATGTACATTATATACTTTTATATTTTTAGTTAATAATATTTATTAATCATAATGTATGTATATAATATAAAATTACTAATTGTTAGAAACAATAGCTAATATTATTAATTCAATCATGTATAAAAATCACCATCCCAAAATTTTAGTGAGTTTTGATATCCTCATTTTTAGCCAATATTTTTAGTTAATCATAATAGTTACTATATTAAGTATTACTATTAATAGTATTAATTATCATAATAATTACTATATAAATTAACAACAATTACTAGTAATAGTACTCCGTATTAGTTAATTATAATATTTACCATGTACTCTTTACGTCCCACTACAAATTAGTTTTCCATGAGATCGGGTTTACCACAAGTATTATGTCATTCATTAATCACAAAATCTAGGGAGAAACGCGTTTCTCCATAAGTTATGGAGAAACGGGTCCCGACATGTCGTGCGACAATGAGCTAGATAGCCAGAAACCTATGAAAGTGATATCCAGAAACCTTCAAATGAATATCCAGAAACCTTCAAAATGTTTCGGATATACATTTGAAGGTTTCTGATATCCGTAAACCTTCAATAGCAATTTACGGATATGCCCTAACACATTTACGGATATGCACCTAACAGTTTTACGGATATGCACCTAACAGTTTCTGGATATACATTTCACATCCTTCTGCTATCAAATACAAAGCTTCTGGATATCAACCAAAGCTTCCATTATCAAATGCAAAGCTTCTGGATATCCAGAAGCTTTTGGTCTTGGCCTTGGGTTTTTTTTTTCTGGTTATCAAATGTAAAGCTTCTGGCTATGAAAAACACGTTTCTCCATAGTTATGGAGAAACGCGTTTCTCAGCAGACGCACTCTTCATTAATAGCGTGAATCATTAATGTCCAAATGCGCAAACTAGCCATGAAAGAGTTGTTAGGTCTGTACACCCATTGAATTTATAAGATATGTCCCTTTTACACATAATATAACTAAATTTCTAATTGTAACGTTACCAACCAAACAAATAATTTTTCTTTTAGAAAAAAAAAAATAGCAATAGATAAATGAAGCCTCTCTCAGCTTAATGGTTTATCAACCTTAAATTAGTGAACAATTGACAAGGACACGAAGCCATCGCTGCAGTAGTCAGCTAAGATTTAATAGAAAAAACGCAAATTTTTTTTGGACGGTTAAAATATTTCAATTAATCAATCTCTATAGCCTATAGCGAAAAGAAGTCTTCATTAAACTTTGGCAGGCCGTTGCAATATTATAACAAATCTATCACTATAATGGTTCAAATTGGCAAATCCTATACAATTTTGTTGTCTCCCAAACAAAATGTATCATATTATTATTGTCCTTTTCCTTTTCTTTTCGTTCCTAATAAATGTTTGGTCATTTTCCTTTCAAGGTATATTATGAATTAGAAAATTAAAGTGCATTCGTTAATATTGAGCCTCGATGGTAGTTTTCAGATTTTAGGTTGGGATGTCCTCCATCCACCTGGTCTGGGAGACACTAATCCAATAGTAAGGCCGCAAGAGAGTTGATGAAGCTTATTCCCCATCGAAGCAGGAACAATACAATACAGGGAGACGATATTCGAGATTGATAAATGGGAGGAAGAGAAATCCAACCTTTAACAAATATGTGTTGCAGAATGTTAGAGATATTATCCCATATCAGAAATTGACAAACCTAGCCTATAACATATAAAAATTTTGGGTCACTCTCTTGGCATCAATTGGCTTTAAGGTGGAGCCTCATACTTTAAGACAAAAAAAACTGTAGTAGCAGACAATGAAGTTGGAGAAGGAGCGGAGAACAACGCAGAAGATGGAAAAGGAGCGGAGAAGCCGTTGTTGGAATGGCGAAGGGTTTGGGGTTTTATGGGATTTTGATCTGAGCTTTTATTTGTGTGTGGGCTTTTGGATTTCGTTTGGGGTTTTATGGAAAATGATTTGGGGTGAGGGCCAAAAAAAAAAAAAAAAGAGAAAAAAAGTTTTTTGTAATATCACAACTTAAATGTTTATTTTGTAAATAACATCTTTTTGAGTTAGTTTTTGGTAAAACTTCCATGTATAAATAGGCCTTTCATCTATTTATAAATACAATCCGATCTCTACTCATTTACAAAACAAACCATATACTTATAACGATGACTTAAGATCCCCTAACTTTATTATATCACTATAATTTGGCCCAAACAATTGTATAATAATATATTTAATGCGATTAGTACGGGCATGCCCAAATTCTAAATTCATTATATTTATACTCGAACAAAATTTCTAACAATTGGACTCTATCAACTAAGTCCAGTTACTCTGTGTTGTTAGACATGCTCAAATTAAAACCTAAACTGAATGGAATCAATCATATGAAAAGAATTTGTTGTGCCAAGGAGCTCTAACGCCATCCGTTCTATAAGAAATGTCAGGGGCTAAATCCTTACCAAAAGCACTTTCAAGTGTCTTTTTTTAAGTCATTTATTATTAAAAAAAAAAAAACTCAATTTAAAAAAAACAAAAAAAGATAAATTATTTGTACTATTTGATTTGGAAAGATACAATATATGAATCAATGAGGGGCCACGGACTGTAACTACTAGAGTTTGTTTATTAGGTATAGCCAATTAATTAGCAAGGCATTTGTTATATACTCCCTCCGCCCCAGACCAATCAAGAGTCCTACTTTTCTTTTTGATACGTCTCAGATCAAGAGTCTCTTTCCTTAAATGGAAAGTTTTCCATATATTTATACCCTTATCATCTTCATATATTTACAAAAAAACCATTACTATTCCTCCCACTCATTCTCTCTCCTATTAAATATTTTTAACTTTTACATTCTCTCTCCTATTCCCTACCACACATTTAACTTTTATATTCTCTCTCCTATTTTTTACCATACATTTAACTTTTACATTCTTTCTCCTAAAATTTTCTACCCACTTTAAAAAAATTTCTTAAGAAACGTGAAATTCCCCCCGAGGACCCTTGGTCTGGGACGGAGGAAGTAAATTATATTAAAGATGGAAATTTGTTGTCAAAAATAATTTATATGGATGGTGGGAACAATACCTACCATAGTTTTGGACACACCCATACTAAATTATACTACCTCCGTCCCAATCTAAATGTCCAAAATTGACCAAAAAAAAAAATTTGACTTAGTCATAAATACAAATCTAATCATCCTATTGAAATTTTAAAAATTGTTATTGATAAATAATTAATTTATTTATCAATAACAATTTTTAAAATTTCAATAGGATAATTAGATTTGCATTTATGACCAAGTCAAATTTTTTTTTTTGGTCAATTTTGGACATTTAGATTGGGACGGAGGGAGTATTAATTTGTTACGGTGGACGGAGGGAGTATATTACACTTTGCTTCAAGTCAACATAGCAGTTTCTTTTGCAAATAAATCAAGCCTTTTTTCTTTCTTTTGGTCACTTTTCATTTTAACAAAAGAAAGCAAGGCTATTCATATTTTTTCATCTTGTCTTTCTTTTCTTTTGCTTTGAATATATGTAAAGATCACAAATAATATTATACATTAAATACTTATCACATGCCTCTCTTTTCAATATAATATATCACCATGTTCTTTTATTTATTAACCTCTTTCCACTCAATCTCTTGATTTCCCAATCACAACTCACAATTTTCCTAAAGAAAAAATATAATTGTTTGGAATAAAGTCATACTTTCTTATTGATACACAAATGTTTATATATACAAGCCTAATTTGGTGAGCAAGAAAAGGAAAATATTACACAAAATAAACTAGAGATTACAATGAATAAATATATACAAATCTCACTAAATAGAGAGATAATTACGGAGGATCACTTAGATCCTTATCACGACCCACTCAAGATGAGCGATTCATGAAGAAGACCAATCTTGGACAGAAGAGGAGTCAGTCTAGCACGGGAAAGAGGCTTCGTTAAGGCATCCGCGAGCTGATCAATCCCCGATATATGCTGAACCCGAAGTTATTGTTCACGAACAAAGTGAAAGGCAAGGGCCAAGTGTTTCATGCGAGAATGAAAATCAGGATTGGCAAAATAATGAGTTGCACCAAGGTTATCACAATAAATTACCGGCCTGGAAAGATCAACACCAAGCTCATAAAGAACATTACGGATCCAAATTACTTCAGCTGTAGCATCAGCAATGGCGCGAAACTCAGCCTCGGTTAAGGAACGAGCTAGGGCCTTCTGTTTCTTGGAAGACCATGCGACAGGATTGCGACCAAGATAAATAATAAAGTCGGTGGTAGAAACTTAATCATCTTTATCACCGGCCCAATAGGCATCACAAAATGAATGAAGTGTGAATGGGGAGTGATGATAAAGCTGAATACCCAAGTCCATCGAACCATGAAGATAGCGAAGAAGTCGCTTCAAAGCAGTCCAATGAGAAAGTTTAGGTTGTTGCATGAACTGAGCCAAGTTATTGACGGAAAGGCAATGTCCGGCCGAGTAATGGAAAGATACTGAAGGCTACCAACGATAGCCCTGTACTCAGTTGGATTACTGATGGGTGTGGCCGAGCAGTGAGTAAGTGGCGGATAGGTGGCCATAGGTGTGGTGGAAGGTTTTGAATTGGACATGTTATGACGAGATAATAAGCCATAAATGTACTTTGTTTGAGAGAGTAGAAGCCCATTGGAATTGGGAGTGACTTCGACGCTCAAGAAGTAAGAAGGCGGACCAAGGTCCTTTAGAGAAAACCGAGAGGAAAGATGAGTGATATATGTAGAAAGAAAATTGGGTGATGGACTTGTGAGTCATCTACATAAACTAAAAGAAAGAGAAACATAAAGTTTTGAGTGTAGAAGAAAAGTGATGGGTCTGCAATAGAATTGTGAAAACCATAGGTGAGAAGGTAGTTTTTGAGCTCCATGTACCATACCCGAGGGGCTTGTTTGAGACCATAAATGGCCTTATGAAGATGACACGCATGAGAGGGGTGTTGGAGGAGGCAATAAAACCGGGAGGTTGGGACATGAATACCGTTTCATTAAGGTTGGCTTGTATGAAGGCATTTCTAATATCAAGCTGCCTAAGATTCCTGCCATGACAGAGAGCAAGAGATAAGATAATACGAATCGTGACAAGTTTAACGGCCGGGCTAAAGGTGTCCGAATAATCAACACCGGGACATTAGTGAAATCCCTAAGCAACGAGGCGAGCTTTGTACTTTTTGATAGTTCCTTTTGCTCATCTGTTTCGATAGATCTAGGATTTGCAAATACAGGAATTCTTTGCAAAGAATTCGTGCATTAGATTAGAGATTGTAATCGGTTGATTTCCAGAAGATAATAACATTCTCTCATTCTGTCCGTGGACGTAGCCAAGTTGGTGAACCACGTATATTCTTGTTTTGTGTGATTGTTGGTTGTTCTACATAGGCTATGGTTTAACATAAAACTAGCAGCAAACCCGTGCGATGCACAACGATTATATATAGCAATGCATGTACTGAAATAGTAAATCGAAAGACCAAAATGTGAATACTACTTAAATATTTTGAAATACTTCCTGAAACAAAACATTCGTAGTAGATTTAGCACTTGAAGAACTATCATCTACACCGACAACATTTTTTCCACCAAATAATGTTTCACTTCTACTCGAATCAATACTTTTCAAGATATCTTTCAATAAAAATCCACATAGTAGGCTATTCTCTCAGAAATCTCTATACATGCAAACCTTTTTAAATCTCTAAAATGAATGTTCAATAATTTTTCAAATTTGCTATTTAATTAAGAGAAAATCTATTTTTTTTATATTTATTTTAAAATAGAGAGAGTAAAAATAAAGACTTGTTCGAAGAAATTGAATCTTATAAAATAGAATCACATATCACCTTTTATAATTTTCTAAAATATTTTTTCACTTTATTTTTAACAAACCTTTTTCTCTCTCTCCTATACTAATTGGGTAATAGTAAGGACACAAAATAATTACAAAAATTTACTTACAAAATCGTAAATGTAATAATTTTATTATTGTTTTTAATTAGAGTGTATTAAGTCCATTACAGATGCTATCATAAATATTGTCAATTAATTTCGTTAGCAAGATTTTGTGGACAACTTTCAATCTGTCACCCAAAAATCCCAAATCAGTTTCAAATAAATTATCTTCACATTTAATGATACTTTTTACTTTCACCACAAAGAGAAATTTAACTTCTTCCTCATAGTCAGCCTATCACCCCTAAATTATGTCTATAAACTAAAAAATAGAGTTATGGCTCCATCCCCCCATTTAGTTTTCTCGGTTTTTCGATTTTCACATTATAAAGATCACTTATTGCTGTAAAATATTATTTATATTAGTAACCATTTAAAAAAATTAATGCATCATTTTAAAAATTATTATTCTATATTTAAATTTTATTTAATTTTATGATAACAAAACATTGAATGAAGTTACAAAATAAAAAAAAATGAAATACTCTATTTCTATAAAAAAAAATGTCATCATAAATTAAAAAATAATGATCAAGTAATAAATAATTTTATTTTTTAAACAGAGTAGCTAAAATTCGTTAAAAAAAACACAAAACAAAGTAGCTAAGTTCAAAGAATAAAAAAGTAGCTTCCAATTTTAAGCCTAGAAATTTGCCAATTTTCAGAAATAAGTTCGTTTAATGAAATTTATAGTTTTCAAAGTAAGAAGGTTTTGATTAAAAAAAATGTGAAGGAAAATCTTTTGATAATATTATAAAATAGTTTTTTATTTCTTGAAAGATAATATTAGAAAACAGTTAAGGCAGGCACTTATCACCATTTTAGTTGTATGACTTTTATTGAAAAGAACAGTTATCTCCTTACCTTTTTTTCTCAATTAAATTATCTTCTTGCTTCAAACAAATAAATAAATGAATAAATTTCAATCATCTTATTTGCTTAAATTTGTAATCCTAAACATTTTTCTTTTATTTTTTCAATCATTCATATTTATTTTTTGAAAGTAAAAATTCATATACTTTTTCTTTTTAAAAAGAAAGGATTATTATTTATAGTAGTAGCGGTATTTTTTTAAAGCAAAATGAGATTTTCAACTATTAAACCTAATAATTCGGATCTATAAGCCTACAAACATGCATTAATAGTAATTACTATATAACATAATGTATTTATTTTTTAAATAAAAAGTATCCAATTTTTGCCTCCAAAACTTCCCTTACCCACCTCGGCCCTCCCTATAGTCACTTATATTATCGCCACATTCTTCAATTTTTTTTTTTTAAATAAAATCTTCTTCTTTTTTTGACGAAAGTAAAATTAAAAAAAATGATCTAACTAATGATCATCTATCTCGAAAACATAAGAAAAGTGGTTATAATCTAAATATATATTCTTAAATTTTAGACTAAAAGTGAAAAACACAAATTAAATATCCATATCTAAATTTAAAAATTATCGTTAATACAAAAAAAAACTGTTATTAATTAATAATTAGAAAACAATAAATTTAGTCTAAAATTTAAGAATATATATTTAGATTATAACTATTTAATGAGTTTATTAGAATAAAAATGAGGTATTTTTTTCAATTTTTCTTAATTAAAAACAATAAATTTTAAAGCTCACTAAACAATTATTTTTTAAAAGAAATAATTAGAAAATGTTCAAATATTGCAACCTAGTCTAGACACCTAGTGTTGATTAATTAATGAAAAAAAAAATGCACATTTTCAAAAGTTTTTAAAGAGTGTGTGTAGTATAGATCATTTTCCCACTTTCTCTCTACCCATGTTTCAAAACCATTTGCCAAAATCACTTGCTAAAACCATGTGTTGAATCAATTTTCATTTTTAGCCCCTTGTTAGTGACATTTTTGGGCTTCAACTTGCCAAATTTATAAACGACTTTGCTTTAATATATTTATAGATTATATTGTAAATTTAGTTGTTCTTCCAAAACCTATTAAACATGAGATATATTGTATTCTTTTTATCATAGGTTAGGCTTTTCTTGTGTGTTCGGGTTAGGGTTAGGGTTAGGGTTAGGGTTAGGGTCAAGGCGGGTACGGGGGTAAGGGTGTCGGAACCTTTTAATACGACCTTTTTGGATCAATCGTGTGATTTATGATAAAATATTGGTGTTTGATTTGGATGGATACAAAATGTTGGAATATTTGTGTTTGTGGTATGTAAGTTCACAGATTATGACCTTGGGATTATCTGGGCTTGAACTGAATTGGCAAAGGGAACAAAATCACGTCTGAAGCTCTGCGGGGGAGAGCGGCCGCGCTCGTGCCAAGAGCGGCCGCGCTTAAGGGCCGAGGCTTCGCCACTTTTTCCTGGAGCTTAGCGCGGTCGCGCTCCTCGCTAGAGCGGCCGCGCTTGTGACGGGATTTGACTTTTCCTGGGCCAATTTGGAGCAGGTTTTTAGGCCTAATTAAACCTAAAACCTAATATTTACCACAAGTATAAATACTCTTTTCCTTCAGCCGTTTTTGGTACATGAATATTAGAGAGAAACACAATTCTCTTGCTTTTATTCATTGATCAATCACTCCTGTTCGTAGAGATTTGTTCGTGAGATTCAAGGCGATTGAGATAGGACCGCCGGTGACTACCTACCTGTGTGTCTTTGCCTACGTAATTACGTAGTCCATGATCGTTTATCCTCGGAGAAATTTGCACATGCACTGAGTTGCACCAATTGGGGGCAATATTTTCTCTTAGGACAGTCTTCCTAAGGCGACTCGATCAAATCACGATAAGTTTTTCTAACCGTTTGATCTCTTGTTTCTGTTTGTTTTCCTGATCCTGTTCCTTGGCTTTCGGTTTTGCTATTGGCTTAATTGGTACGTTTGACTTGATCAATAAAATCCCCTACTGTTGATTAAACTGTTGTTTAATCTGTGGTGCTTATTAATTTAATTTCCAACAGTCTAAGAGAAAATAGTATTTTATTTGATCATGTCTGGTGGTTCCTCTAGCTCTCCCTTTAAGTCCCTAGTTGACACCTCCGATCTTCCCGAGAAGTTTGGTGGCAAGAACTTCAAGCGTTGGTGCGAACGCATTGAAGATCCGGTCAATTAAGGGCATGTGCCTCGGTATCTTGACATCCAAGTGTCCCGCTACGAATGGTGATGATCCGGTTAATGTGGCCGCCAGTTAAGCTGTGGAAGGAGCAGGATGATGTTGTTCGAGGATGCATTCTCGGCTTTGTCGAATGCACTCTTTGATGTCTATTGCTCTGCTCCTCTCTTTCTTTGCGTCAGCGTAGGAAACGCTTTCCACGAAGTACAGCACCGATGACTCCGGTGTGGAAAAGTACCAAGTGGGAAAGTTCCTGAATTATCACATGAGTGAGGGAAAGTTGGTTACCGACCAAGTGCACGAACTCCAAATCATTTTGCGGTCACTCAAGGATGCCGACATGGGACTTCCCGATAAGTTCGTTGTCATGGCTATCATTGAGAAGTTTCCTCGATCTTGGGGAATTCGGTATGACCCTCAAGCATCGTCTTGAAACTTGACACTCAATGAATTGATGAATGCAATTGCGATTCGGGAGGTGCATAATGGTAACCAACCTAGCGTACTGTGGAGGCCGCCGCCAATATGGTAACCGGTAAAAGCAAGTTTAAAGGAAAAGGTGTGAAAACTTCTAAGGATAAAGAAAACCATGATAAGCTTAAAGTTAAGAAAAATAACTTTAGGAAGCCAAGAGCAAAAACAAGCTGGAATTGTGGAGAAGGTGGACACTTTTCTAGGGACTCGCCCGTCCAAGAAAGGAAAAGGACCACAAGCCTCTGGCGATGACCATCCTGGCTGTCAACATGGTGTTGGGTCCGAAGGATTATGATGATCCCGACTCGACGCACCCGGAGTTGACGCTCGACCTGCAATGTTACAAAGTATGTAACTTCTTATCCTGAAATCTTTATCGTCTATGAACCCAACGAGTGGCTAGTTGACACTGGGGCAAATGTGCACGTTTGTGCTGATAAATTGCTATTTGTGTCTTACCAGCCTGAGCGTGGTAGATCAGTGACGATGGGAAACTCTAGTGCTGCAAAGGTGCTTGGGACTGGACGCGTGAACCTGAGGTTTCCCAATGGGCGCATTCTTACCTTGCATCGAGTGTATCACGTTCCTGATATTCGTCGCAACATTATTAGTGGTTCTAGTCTAGTTAGGGAAGGATTTGAGATTTCATTTAAGTGTAATAAGGTTATAATTTTGGATTCTGGTAGTTTTGTGGGGAAAGGTTATTCCTCGGATGGTTTATTTAAAATTAGAGTTGAAACTGATGTTTGTTCGCACAATAATTTTAGTTCTATTGATTATCCTGTTTCGTATTCCATTGAATCTTCAAATGTTTGGCATGGTCGTTTAGGACATATTAACTATGACTCTGTGAAAAGAATGATGAACTTAGATATTATTCCTAAACATGCTATTGATAAGAATTCTAAATGTCATGTATGTGTTGAAGCTAAATCTACAAAAGGTCCGTTTAAGTCGGTTGTGAGAAATTCTGAAATTCTAGATTTAGTTCATGCGATATTTGTGAATTTAATGGTGTGTTGACCAAAGACAAAAAGAAATACTTTCTCACCTTTATTGATGATGCTAGTAGATACTGTTATGTGTTCTTGCTTAATTCTAAGGATGAAGCATTAGATAAATTCATTATATTTAAGAACGAAGCAGAAACACAACCGGCAAGAAACTTAAACGGTTAAGGTCCGATAGAGGAGGTGAATATGAGTCTAACCCCTTCATGTATTATTGCCAAGAAAACGGAATAGTTCATGAAGAGACTCCTCCCTACACCCCCTCAATCAAATGGTGTTGCGAACGTAAGAATAGAACCCTTACCGATATGATTAACGGTTTGCTCATAAGTTCGGGCTGCCCAAATATATGTGGGGAGAGGCTTTGAATACGGCTTGCCATATTCGAATAGAGTCCCTCCTAAACATAGAAAGGAAAGTCCGTTTGAACTTTGGAGAGGTCGACGAGCTAGCTTGAAACACTTAAAAGTGTGGGGTGCCTTGCAAAGGTACTTGTACCCGCACATAAAAGAAAAAGCTTGGACCTAAAACTGTTGATGCTATCTTTATAGGTTATTCTGAAACAAGTTATGCATTGAGATTTCTTATTATAAAATCTGAAATTTCTGGTATAGATGTGAACTCTATAGTTGAGTTACGTGATGCAACATTTTTTGAGGATGTGTTTCCTATGAAGAACGGACTTCCTAAAGAATCCAACCCAACCACTAATTCTATTCCTGCTCAAGTAGAGGAGCTGACAAATGTGGGGGTTGATTCCAGTGCAACTCATTCTGACGATGAGATTGAACCAAGGAGGAGCAAAAGGGCAAGGACCACCAAGGACTTTGGAAATGATTTTATCACTTACAATGTCGAGGGTGATCCTCTAACCTTCAAAGCTGCTATGGCTACTTCTGATGCCAAGCAGTGGAAGGATGCTGTTAAGAGTGAGATGGATTCTATTGTCTCTAATGGGACATGGGAATTGGTCGATCTCCCTCCTGGTCGTAGCACGATAGGATGTAAGTGGGTGTTTAAAAGGAAACTAAAACCGGATGGAACCGTTGACAAGTTTAAGGCTAGGTTAGTGGATAAGGGATTCAAGCAAATGGAAGGAATAGACTATTTCGATACCTATTCACCATTTGCTAGAATGACTACAATCCGAATGCTTATCGCATTGGCCTCTGTATATGATCTTCCTATCCATCAGATGGATGTTAAGACCGCTTTCTTGCATGGCGATCTTGAGGAAGAAATTTATATGGATCAACCTGAAGGTTTTGAGGCCCCTGGCAATGAGAGAAAGGTTTGTAAACTTGTTAAGTCCTTGTATGGACTTAAACAAGCCCCTAAGCAATGGCATGAGAAATTTGATAAAATTATCTCATCGTTTGGCTTTGTTAATAATGAGTTTGATAAGTGTGTTTATAGCAAGAGTATTGGTGATAGTAGTATTGTCTTATGTCTGTATGTCGATGATATTCTGTTGTTTGGAACGGATATGAGGATAATTGATACTACTAAGGCATTCTTGAAAAGTAAGTTTGAGATGAAGGATATGGGAGTGGCAAGTGTGATTCTTGGCCTTAAGTTGACTCGTTCAACTAGTGGCATAACCATATCGCAATCTCATTATACTGAAAGTGTAATTGAGAAATTTGGTTATAAGAATTGCAAAGTGGCTAAAACTCCATATGACCCTTCATCTCGCTCTTACTAAGAATGAAAGTGGAGTACCGATGGCTCGCTTGAGATATTCTCAAATTATTGGAAGTTTGATGTATCTTGCCAATTGTACTAGACCGGATATATCCTATTCGGTTACTAGGTTGGCTAGATATACTCAATGTCCAAGTAAAGCACATTGGGAAGCTCTTGATAGAGTTCTCAAGTACTTGAAGGGAACGGTTTCCCTTGGGCTGCATTATTTGCAGATACCCTTCTCGTTCTTGAAGGGTATAGTGATGCAGCCGGATTGCCTATAACTCAGGGAGTTATGGGCCGTACGGGGGTATGTTTTCACCTTAGGTGGAGGCTGCAGTCGCTTGGAGGTCGACCAAACAAACTCTGTTGTCTAGGTCTACATTTGAGGCCGAATTAGTTGCCCTTGACACTACCGGATTGGAAGCCGAATGGCTTCGAGGACTTATGTCCGAGTTGCCCATGGTCGATAAGCCCACGCCTGTTATCTCTGTACATTGTGACAACACCGCCACAATTGAGAAACCGAAAAGTGTCAAGTACAATCAGAAACTAGGAGACACATCCAAATTAGATTAAAATCTATAAGGGATCTAGTGTCTCGGAAGGTGATAGCTATTGATTATGTTGGTACCAAGGATAACACAATGATCCTTTAACCAAAGGGCTAGAATTTGCTCTAGTTCAAAAATCTAGGTTGGGGATGGGATCAACCCCGTCCGACTCAAACGCGTAGCAACCCAATCTACCCTGAGCGGAGATCCCACAAAGGAGATTCAATGTGGTAATAACAAGGCGTGGGGTGAGTCGGAGCACCAAATAATAGATTGACATGTTACATGTCCGAGTCTATCTCCGAATAGCCTAGAGGTGCTCATTGCTGCTAATTTAGTAAAAGTTTGGAACTTTGAATGGGATCAAGTCTTTTAGACAAGATGTTAGCAGTACATCTTCTGAGATGCCCAGCTAAGTGAGTGTTGTTGTTGGCCGCAACTAGAGGAATTTGGGTTATTCCTTGAAAGCATTCATGATAGAGGATCGGGACGTATGGCTTATAAGCGTCAAGTGTTCGATAGAGGGCCTATCATAGCTTTTGTCGTGTTTGTTACCAGCAAAGGCCTCTACATCCAAAGGCATCAGATTCAAGACACCCGTTCATCTGGTCCTGTGGAGGTTTGCGTTGGATAACATAGGTAGTGGTTCAAGCCGGAAGGACCATTATTGAAAGCATGGCAATGGACAATCTGTACACGTCATATTTCTATGAACTTGTGGGGGATTGTTGGAATATTTGTGTTTGTGGTATGTAAGTTCACAGATTATGACCTTGGGATTATCTGGGCTTGAACGGAATTGGCAAAGGGAACAAAATCACGTCTGAAGCTCTGCGGGGGAGAGCGGCCGCGCTCGTGCCAAGAGCGGCCGCGCTTAAGGGCCGAGGCTTCGCCACTTTTTCCTGGAGCTTAGCGCGGTCGCGCTCCTCGCTAGAGCGGCCGCGCTTGTGACGGGATTTGACTTTTCCTGGGCCGATTTGGAGCAGGTTTTTAGGCCTAATTAAACCTAAAACCTAATATTTACCACAAGTATAAATACTCTTTTCCTTCAGCCGTTTTTGGTACATGAATATTAGAGAGAAACACAATTCTCTTGCTTTTATTCATTGATCAATCACTCCTGTTCGTAGAGATTTGTTCGTGAGATTCAAGGCGATTGAGATAGGACCGCTAGGTGGCCTACCTACCCAGTGTCGCTGGCTACCGTAGTGTACGTAGTCCGTGATCGTTTTATCCTCGGAGAAATTTGCCTGTACCTGAGTTGCACCAATTGGGGGCAATATTTTCTCTTAGGACAGTCTTCCTAAGGCGACTCGATCAAATCACGATAAGTTTTTCTAACCGTTTGATCTCTTGTTTCTGTTTGTTTTCCTGATCCTGTTCCTTGGCTTTCGATTTTGCTATTGGCTTAATTGGTACGTTTGACTTGATCAATAAAATCCCTTACTGTTGATTAAACTGTTGTTTAATCTGTGGTGCTTATTAATTTAATTTCCAACACAAAATACTCCCTCCTCCCAAAATGTTTGTCCCATTTGATTTTTTTGTTGAACTTTGACAACAAATTTATGAGAGATTAATCATATTTATGAAATTCTAAAAGTTGTTGTTGATAATATTATTGATGGTGAATCAATAGAAATTTTTAAAATTTCATGAACATAATTAAATTGTCATATATTTGTGATCAAAGTTTAACAAAAAAGTCAAATGAGACAAACATTTTGGGACGGAGGGAGTATAAATCAATGATGGGATCACTATCTGTAGCCACTATATTTTATTTTTAATTCATGGCCAATAAATAAATGAGGCACAACATATTACATAGTACCTACCATAGTTGTTGGATGCACCCTGGCAAGATAAGGCGTTATCTTAAAATAATAAAACAAAACCTATTAAACACGAGATATAATGTATTCTTTTTACCGTAGGTTAGGCTTTTCGTGTGTTCGGGTTAGGGTTAGGGTTAGGGTCGGGGTGGATACGGGTGTCGGAACCTTTTAATATGACCTTTTTGGATCAATCATGTGATTTATGATAAATAATTGGTGTTTGATTTGGATGGATACAATATACATAAATCAACTAGTACATGTCCGTGTCCAAGGACACTTTTTTTTTTTAAAGCAAAATCGAAATGACAAAATAATGAGGCAAAAATAAATTCTACTTATCGAACTATTCATAAGATCAGAAGACACCACTACCATTTATACTATAGATAGATGATGGGATCACTATCTGTAGCTACTATATTTTGTTTTTAATTCATGGCCAATAAATTAGTAAGACATTAGGTAAATATTCCCTCCGTCCCATATTAATGTCACACACTTATCAAACTTTGTAAGGAATGTGGTGATAAAGTTGTACTAAAACTATTTTCTTTATTAGAAAAGTGACACTTATTTTGAGATTGACCAAAAAGGAAAATGTGGCACTTATTTTGGGATGAGCCAAAAAGGAAAAGAAAACCCTTACCTTACCACGGAAATTGGCAAGAAACAGTTTACCGATGGCACTGTCAACTAGTGCTTTGCACAGGTTGAGGGAACAAGTCAATATAGTTGTTGGATGCACCCTGACAAGATAACGCATTATCTTAAAATAATGAAACTTCCGTTTTGCATGTATGTAAGGCCGCCCCTAAGATTTTGAGGCTCCGGTGCAAACAAAGAAAATGGGCATTTTTTTAATATTGAATTTCACTTCTAATACTACTAATACTAAGGTAAAAAGAAAAATTAAAAATTGGGGGAAATCCATTATTACTGATAAACATATCTATTATGAAACCAACACTTATATCCTAGTGATAACCAATAATGCCACAAATTGGGGGAAATCCATTATTACTGATAAACATATCTACAATTAAGGTGGCTGATGATCGAAATTCCTATCGAGGAAAAACACATACAAATTAGATTGATTGAAGTGAGAATTTTTAGAAAATTGGTAGGGCAAAGGGAGTTGGAACTTGCGAACTTTCTCACTCATACGGAGACGGGAGTATGAGATAATAAGGGTTGTGAAAAAGAACTTGTATATTATTGAATGACTGATGTAAATATATATACAACCTATGGCTATGTAAAGATTACAAAGATTACATAAAATAATGAAGAGATATACATAAATCACAGGAGAATATATCCTAATTAATGCTGAGATTATTGACTAATATTATGCTGAAGATATTGACAAATATTATGAAGATTTATTCTTATCAGGCCCCCGCAAGATGGACGATCCGTTGAAGAGGCCAATCTTGGAGAGGAGAGTAGTAAACCGAGCACGAGAAAGGGGCTTGGTCAGAGCATCGGCCAATTGGTCCTGGCCGGAAATGTGTTGTACCCGAAGTGAGCCATGTTGAACTTGT
Source organism: Adenophora triphylla var. japonica (assembly GCA_022495995.1). Classification (NCBI taxonomy): domain Eukaryota; kingdom Viridiplantae; phylum Streptophyta; class Magnoliopsida; order Asterales; family Campanulaceae; genus Adenophora; species Adenophora triphylla. The sequence continues at coordinate 29,192 of JAFEMH010002383.1, forward strand.
TCTCGAACGAAATGAAATGCTAGAGCCAGGTGTTTCATTCGCGAATGGAACACAGGATTGGCTGAGTAATGCGTGGCACCCAGGTTATCACAGTAGATCGATGGAGTGGATCGGAAGAGTAATGTTGAAGTTCGACAGTAGGTTGCGAATCCATATGATTTCGTATGTAGCATCGCAACCCGCTCGGAATTCGCCTCGGTTGAAGAGCGAGCTAAGGCTCTTTGTTTCTTGGAGGACCAAGCGATGGGGTTACGACCAAGGTAGACAATGAAGCCGGTGGTGGAGATATAGTCATCCTTGTCTCCGCCTCGGCGTCACAAAACGCGTGAAGAGAGAAAGGAGTGGTTTTGTAAAGTCAATACCAAGATGAAGAGTGCCATGTATGTAGCGCAACGGGCGCTTGAGTGCCACCCAGTGAGAGGATTGGGGATGTTGCATAAGCTCGTGCTAGCTTATCGACCGAAAAGCAATATCGGGACGGGTGATGGAAAGATACTGGAGACTTCCCACGATTGCCCCATCCTCAGGCGGATCACAGATGGATGTAACTGGATGATGAGTGAGGGCGGGGTAGGTGGCCATAGGCGTGGGAGAAGGTTTTGAGTTAAGCATGTTGTGACGAGAGAGAAGGTCATACATGTATTTTGTTTGGGATAAGAGCAGGCCACGGGGGTTTGGAGTTACCTCAACGCCCAAGAAGTAGGACAGGGGTCCGAGATCCTTGAGGGAAAAGCGAGAGGCAAGAGTGTGAATAAATTCTGTTAAGAATTGAGGAGATGGGCCAGTAAGAATGATGTCGTCAACGTATACTAACAGGTAGAGTCTGTGAGAAGATGTGATATAAGTGAAGAGAGAGGGGTCGGCCACGGAAGGTTTGAACCCAAAGTGAAGGAGGTAGGTTTTGAGTTCCGTGTACCACGCACGGGGAGCTTGTTTGAGGCCGTAAATTGCTTTGTGTTAGTGACAAACATGAGACGGGTTGGAGGAATTGACAAATCCCGGAGGTTGGGACATGAAAACTGTTTCACGGAGGTTTCCTTGAAGAAATGCATTGTTGACGTCAAGTTGGCGAATACTCCATCCATGACTGACAGCGATGGAAAGAAGCAAACGAACAGTGACAGGTTTAACAACCGGACTGAAGGTTTCGGAGTAGTCGACTCCGGGGCGTTGGTGAAACCCTTTGGCAACGAGGCGGGCCTTGTATTTCTGAATTGAGTTGTCAGGATTGTATTTGATCCGGAAGACCCATTTACAACCGACAATGTTGGGTGCGGAATGAGTGGGAACCAAGGACCAAGTGTTATTTTTGGTAAGTGCAGAAAATTCCTCCTCCATGGCAGCACGCCAATGTGGAGAAGAAAGAGCCTGTTTGACGGTGGTGGGTAGGTCAGTTGGAGAAGATAATGCGGCAAGGGTAGCATACTTTGGATTGGGTTTGATGATATTATTTTGGAGGCGTGTGACCAAGGGGTGATGAGGAGGATTGGGTGTGGCAGCAGGTGATGGGAGGTCGGGGTTGGCAGGTGGGACAGAGGTAGCATGGTCCGAGGATGTGGGAGAAGAAGGATCTGATGTGGTGTCTGAAGTGGGTTGGTGAGTGTGGGAGGCATTAGCAGGGGTTAGCAAGTTTGGGTTTGAAGCGTAGGTGGAGGAGAGTGTTGTGGTATTGGCGGTGGATGGCCGTAAGTTGAGTGGAGGGGGGCGGTTGAGGTGGGAGAGTAGTGTTTAGGTGCGGCTGAAGTATTGGTATGGAGAGGGTGCACCATTCAGTGGGCGACATAGTGGTAGAAGTGGAACTAGGTTTGACAAGAGAAGAGTACGGAAAAACATCATCTACGAATTTGACATGACGAGACACATAGACACGGTTTGAAGTTGGGTCAAGACAGTAAAAGGCACTTTGAGTTGGAGAGTACCCAACGAAAATACACGGAGTGGAGCGGGGAGATAATTTATGGGAAGTGTAGGGACGTAGCCAGGGATAACAAAGACAACCGAAATTTCTGAGTTTGGAATAATTAGGAGGTGTTTGAAAGAGACGGAGATAGGGAGAGTCATTGTCAAGAGTAGGAGTAGGGAGACGATTTATAAGGTATGTAGCAGTGATGAAAGCAAACGTCCAAAATTGGAGTGGGAGATTAGCATGAGATAGAAGAGCTAATCCGGTTTCGACAATGTGTCGATGGCGTCGTTCGGCATAGCCGTTGTGTTCTGGTGTATGGGGAGGAGTGGTAAGATGGGAGATACCATTTTGTGTGAGGGAGGGAGTGAGTTTTAAGTATTCCCCGCCATTATCAGAGAAGAATTGAATGATGGGTTTGTTGAAAAAATTTTCAACGAGTGCTTTGAATCTTTGGAAGGTGACGAAAGTGTCAGATTTATTTTTGAGAGGGTAGAACCACATATATTTGGTGAAGTGGTCTACAAAAATAACATAGTACTTGATGTTGTCTAATGAATGAACCGGAGATGTCCATACATCAGAGAAAACAAGTTGTAATGGTGCAGATGAGACAAGAGACGAGATTGAAAATGGAAGCTTATGACTTTTATTAATGTCGCAGGCATTACAATTTGGAAAATAACTGAAAGGAAAAGACAATGAAAATTGTTTCTTAAGAATAGAAATAACGGAAGAGCTGGGATGTCCTAGCCGATGATGCCAGAAAGTGGAGACTTTGAGACACTCTCGATGAACTTGTGGAGATGATGGGTCCATAGGTAGATGCCGTGACTACTGGTGCCATGAAGAAGGACTTGGTTTGTCGAGATTTCCTTTATCAAAATAGAAGATTGTGAGAATTCTATAACGGCATTATTATCCCGACAGAATTGGGACACGAGACAAGATATTACGGAGATTAAAGGAACGACAAGAACATTATTAAATTTAAGAGACATATTAGGGTGAAAAGAGAGTTGAAAAGAACCTATGTCGGATATGGGAAGAGCAGAACCGTCACCAATAATAACATCATCACTCCCATTGTAAGGATGATGGAGGGAGAGATTGTTGAGATCGTTGGTGATGTGATGAGTGGCTCCGCTGTCTAACAGCCAGGAAGATGGAGGAGTATCAGAAGGGGCTGTGGCGGTATGAACCTGTGGTTGGGAAGGGGCTGCAATAGAGTTTGGCCGAGAGGGACGAGTGGAGGAGGGGGGGGGAACACAACTGTGGGATAGTCCCGTTTAAACTGACGACACTGAGATATAACATGACCCACGAACCGACAGTACTGACACTTACCCTTGAATGGTGCAGGGGAGAAGTTTTGGGCGGCTTGGGTATTTGGCTGGGTAGTTGGGGTGGCAGTACGGGTGGTCTGTCGAGGATTGTTATGGCGAAAGTGGGCGGCATGGGCAGTGATGGGGAAAGGGGTGGGTTGCTGTTGTTGTTTCAGGGAGAGTTCGTGGTTAATGAGTTTTTCGTGGAGGGCTTCGAAGGAGATTGGGGTGTCACGAGCCCTAACAGAGTCTATGACTGGCTTATAGGTTTCATAATCTAGGCCTTTTAGGGTTTTAGCAATAATATCCTCGGCATCCATGGGCTTACCTAGGATTGCAAGTTTGTCGGTATAGGATTTTACGGCATGCATGTATTCAGCAATGGAGAGGGTTGATTTGGTTAGGGAGTCAAGAGAATCCTTCACTTGAAGGATATGACCGCGAGAAGGGTTGGCATAGGTGGTTTGGAGAATATCCCAAGCCTCTTTAGAGGTTTTGGCTTGAAGAACGAGTGGTGCAATGGTGGTGTCAAGAGTGCCTAGAAGGGAACCTAGGAGAAGGCGATCCTGTCGGTTCCAAGTTTTGTGAGCAGGGTTGTTGGTTTCTTTGCCATCGACTGTGATTTTAGCCGGAGGTTGTGGGTGAGTGCCATCGACAAATTGAAGCAAGTCGAGGCCAAAAAGAAGTGACTGGAGTTGGGATGCCCATGGAAGATAGGTGAGGGGTGTGAGTTTAATACAACTAGAGAGGTTAACAAGGATGAGAGGGGAGGATGGGTCTTCCGAGTTTGAGATGGTGGAAGCTGGGGCGGCCATGGCAGTGCGTGATGGTGGGGCAGCGGCGAAGCACAGAAGAAAATTAGGGTTGGCGGATGGGTAAGGGTTTTGGATCAAGGAGCTCTGATACCATATGAGATAATAAGGGTTGGGAAAAAGAACTTGTATATTATTGAATGACTGATGTAAATATATATACAACCTATGGCTATGTAAAGATTACAAAGATTACATAAAATAATGAAGAGATATACATAAATCACAGGAGAATATATCCTAATTAATGCTGAGATTATTGACTAATATTATGCTGAAGATATTGATAAATATTATGAAGATTTATTCTTATCAGGGAGAGCGAGAGGCGGAAAGGGAGAGGGCCGCCGCTGGAGACGGGAGAGCTAGAGACGGAGAGGGAGATGTATCTGCTGGGTGTGGGCCTATTACTACTAATACTAAGGTAAAAAAAAAAAAAAATTGGGCCCCTTCACAATTGGGGGCCCTGTGCAATTGATCATCTTGGACATGCTCAGAGGCGGGCCATGTTACAAAGTCAACATAGCAGTTTCTTCTGCAAATTGATCAAGCAAGCAAACGAGGCTTACAAAGAGCATTCAACTATTCAAACAAGAGGGATTCTGGTTGACGCTTGCAGCCCTTTGCTGGTAAGGTTACTATACATGTTAAGTTGTAACTAAGTCCCGAGATTGTAAGTAATCAATTCTTATTTTGAAGTTAATCTACTGTGTTTTATGATTTCTATTTAATTTGGTGAACTGCTTCAAGGATTTTGGTAAAGCTCCATACATAATTTCTAATGGATTTTATAGACAGGGAAGCAGCACCTACTGTAGTTTGTTTGCTTCTTACTTACAGCCAATTATATCAAAATATGACATTAGTTATATATTGAATGATGGATTTTTTTTTTTTTTAAATCAAGTGTAACTATGTTAAGAACAGCTTGGTTATTCTGTTAATAGGGAGGGGCAGAGTGAGCTTAGATGGCAGAGGAGGATCGACGTATAGAGCTTGTCAGCAGATATGCTAATGTAAAAAATCAGATAATGGAAGCAATATCCAGATCTTCAACAAACCATTTTTTTCGTTCCTCCTGGGAAGACCTTCAAAAAACTGTGCTTTCCATGAAACCAATGGTCAAAGATATGGAGCTGTCAGAGATAGATTCATCTCGTCATACTTTCATGATTAACAACTTTCTCCCTCTGTTGATACAAGTCGAAGACCACATTCCCCAGCTCCTTGGAATCGAACGGCCGGCACCTTTGTCCAAGGTTGGAACCCTCACAGCCAGCATTTGCCTTTGGCTTGGGATCGAATTATCAGCATCATCTATGCCTGCTATTTCCTTCAAGAAGGACCTGGAGATCGTACGAGGAAGGCTCAAGGATCTCTATGCGGATTACGTGAATGAGGAGTTGGACAAGTTGGCTCTGTCAAATCCGGCAGGTAGGTACATATATACATAAGTATAATTAATCAAATAGGCTGAACAAATATGTTCAGTCCCCATTCAATCAATGGCCCAAGGGACAATATAGCACTCCCAACGCCAAGTATATTACGGACAGTGTTTATATTTTGAAATAACGTTTATTTACTAACTAGCTAGTACTACGTTAATTGCAGTGGCGGATGAAGTGGTGACGGAGGGGTTGTTAAGATACCTACTCTCCAAGATCAGAAATGAAGAATTCAGAACTTGGTCAAATCCTGTTTTCGAGAAAATTAAAATAATTTTAGAATCCCTTGAAACAGGATTTTACAGTAGTAGGCAGCAGCAGTCAAGCGAATCATCAACTGGTGGTGCCGATAATTTCTCCCAACCTCCAATTGATGTGCCTCGGCTTCTCCCTCTGCTGAAGGAAGTCAAACTACTTCTCAGATTCCTTAATGGCGACCATGGTCTTGACATACTATATCGTCTGCAGCAACGTGAACGTGCCTTAAGAGGGTTCGTTACAGATGTTGTGAAGTCATGGCTCCATGAGATGGATCGGCGTCATGCAAGTATATATACATATATATTTCTTCTCTATCATGAATTAAATTATAAGCTGTTCAGCAGAGAAAAAGTTAATTTTACATTTTCACCTATGAGTTTAGCATTATTTTAATTACAGATCTACATACAGATAGACAGAGAGAGGAAGAGATATTCTTCACGTTTCTGCTTTTGGTGTTCGGTGGTCTCGTGTTTGCCAAGGTATTCGACAACCCTGAGTATACCAACTCTCCCGATGAATTCGCCCGCATGATCATCTTCGCCATCGCCATATTTCTTATTGCTAGCTGCCTAGCCATGCAAATCTTTACTTACTTCAGATTGGCGCAGTCCCACGCCCAGAGACAGAGTTCAAATTCCAACAACTCACGTAAGCCTCACTCGTACTCTTGGATACTAGTTTTCAATTTCGATTGAAATGATTGTCAATCTTAGTAAACAATGCTCCCTCCGTCCCTATTTAAGGTTCACTCTTTGACTTTGCATACTTATTAAGAAACCAATACAAAATGGGTAAACAATTCAAGTGGGTTGAGGACATAATTGTTCATAAGTCAAGTGGATAAAAAGTAGGTTAGTTAAGCATTGTTTTTTTTTTGTTTTTTTTTTTTTTTGTAATTCTGGAAATCTTATAAGGGCAAACTAGCCTAAAACATTGTTTTTTATTTGCATAAAAATGGGAATAGAAGAGAGGGTGAACTTTATTGTGGGACATACCAAAAGGAAAAGTGAAAGATTTGTAACTAGGACTGTAACCAGTTGTGCACAGACTTGTGTGTACAGTTGTGCACACAAGTGTCAGCACAACAGAATAAACAACTTTTTCCAGAAAATAACTTAAATAAACATAATTAAATGCAGCGGAATAACAACGAATTTAAACACTTCAGCAAAACTATGCTTGCTGGAAACCTTTCATAAAACACAACCTTATTGAGAACAAGTTGTAAACAAAACTTTTAATGAAAGAAAATAAATCGTACGAAAAGACAAATGCCGTTCTAACTTAAGAACATCAAACAGAAAAACACTCTTGAAGATACAAAGATCTGAACTTCAAGAACAAAATAAAAGCCTCAAGGAAAATATGAATGCTCCGTTTTTCTCTCTAAAAACCGAAAAAAAAAACAAATGAGGTGGACGGCCTCCTTTTTATAACGTGAGAAGTCCTTCGTCAACAAGGACACGATAATCCCTTCCTTGTTTACCATAGAGTCCTTCCTTGAGTTTATTACCTAAAATATACAAAAAACATATCTAAACAAAAAGTCAATCATTAGTCAAAAACCTAACTCTATATTTACAATTATTTCCTAATCTATTAATGTAAAATATACAAACCATAATTACAAAAATCAAAAAGGTATTTCAAGAGTATATTCATACTCTTTCAATCTCCCCCTATTTTTGTGATTATGGACAAAAACTGTAAAACCGAGATTATCAATTTGAAACCTACCAGAATAGGAAAAATAAAAGATATCAAGAGTATAACCATACTCTTTCAATCTCCCCCTATTTTTGTGGTTCTGGTCAATACCTGTAATCACCATAAGGAAAGTCAAACTCCCCCTTAACGCATTGCGCTCCATTTTATCAAACTCCCCTTAAATTGGTCGTATCTCTCCGTGATGATCATCTCATGTTTCTCTCTTGATTGATCATCTAAGAGACATCTCCCTCTTGACGACTAATGATCATCTCCTCCTTGAATGACTGTTTGAGAGGCATTTTCCCCTACTCTCCCCCTTTTCTTTAGAGATTTTCAAAAAGTGTAAATATCTTAAGAAACCCCTTAGTGAAATATGATCAAAGTTTTAGCTTGAGAGGAGCAGAGCCAGACGAAAAGATTGGAGGAAAAAACAATACTTACAGATTTATGAATAAACATGGAATAATGACCATATGTGTAACCAGTTGTGTGCAGAGTTGTGTGCACATAAATTATGAATTCAAAACAAAATGTAATACCATAGGATATCATTTCCACTTGGACCCTAAAAGATTGTTCCATTTAGAATTCCTTTGCACTCAAACCTGGACAAACACTCATTAAACATTTTGTTAACCAAAAAAAAAATGATTAGCCAACGATTTGATGAAAATAATAAACAATCAAATAAATATTTTATGGGGCCAAAGATGTCCTAGTTTATAATTATGCCTAGAATGATGCAAATTATGAGCACACAAGTGGAGATAGACCTCAATGAAGTGGGATATGATATGAATAAATTTACACAATGACACGATTTGACTTTACAAGAAGTCAATGAGATAACCCTCAATCATGTAGCCTCTAGAATGTCTCCATATTTGGCATTGAGAAGGAGCTTTACACTCTCACACCATAGTGCTTGCCCAAATTTTTATCCCAAGTGATGCAACAATAAGTCATTGGCATTGAGCAAATGAGTGGACGCTTTAAAATAAATGGAGACAACTTGTTTTTCTTAGTAACCTTAGATTAAACACCCACTCCATGATAGATATCATAAGAAAATTTTAACATGGGAATTTTATCACCAAGTTAGGAGGGATCTCAAAATCAAGAGTCAAACACAGTGTCAAAGATGCAAACCAATCAAGTGATCACAAGAGATAATCGTGCAGTTAATGAATGCAGTTTTTTTTTTGTGTGTTTTCTGTAATATACAATTATACAGAGATGCAGAAAGATGTCCACACAGTTGTGAGATCATCTCAACACACACAATCCGAAAGACCTTTTTAGGGAAGAAAATCTCTCGAAAACAATGGCCTTCATGAAAATATCAATCAATCGTTTATTAGTTTCAGTAAATTTACAACTTATAATTTTCTGTTCAACAATATCTTTAACAAAATGAAGTCTAAAATCTAGATGCTTAAGAGTAGAACATTGAACAAGGTCATTTGTCATATCTATGGCACTTTTAGCTTCACAAAAAATAGATAAAACTTTGTTTTCGATTTCATAGTCTTTAACCAAATTGTTCATCCAAAAAAGTTTGATGCACTTACTATCAACTGTCACACATTTTGATTCAGCAGCTGATAGGAAAACAAAAGTTTGTTCCCTATTATCCCATGAATACAACTTATTTTCAAGACATAAACATCCAACATTGGTGCTTTTGGAATCAATGATTATCTCCACCTCAAATGTCTTAAAAAATGCCCCTGAATTAGATTTGTCATTGGCAACACAACAACATGGACGTACCTGATGGTATACGGAGTTCATGCAAACCAAACCTGCAAGATCACGGTAGTTGACCTTCTTTCCTCTTGTTTTTATTCCTTCATCCACTTCCCCAATGATATGGAAGGTAGGATGATTTCCTTGTATTCTGGAAGGAATGTCCCTCTCTCTACTCACTTTACTTTCATCAGTTTCAGAATCTGAACCTTGTTTTTTAGTTGTCTGAACACTTGTATTGTCAGTTGTCTGAACAACTGGTTGCACAATTGTCTGCACAGGTGTTTGTTCTGCAGATTCATTTGTCTTTCATGGTTCAGATTCATCATTAACTGTATCTAGTTCCCATATGCAACCTGCAATATCATCCTGGTTCAGATTCATCATTAACTGTATCTAGTTCCCATGTGCAACCTGCATTATCATCCTCAGCAGTTTTGACAATAAGATCAGGACCATCATCAAAAATCGATTTATGGTATGAAAGATTTTCAACGAACTTGTAACAATGATATGAGGATCTTACTCCTGTAAAAACACATCTATTTGAATCATCAAAGACCTCACATATCTTCTTATCAAATTTGACATGTAGATCATCATCACACAATTGACTTATGCTTATCAAATTAGCCTTTAGCCCATCAACATGCAATACATTATGCAACCTAGGTAAACCTTCTACATGCAACGTACCTTTGCCAATGATCTTACTTTGAGCTCCTCCACCAAAATTTACTTTTTCACCTTTAACTGGTGTGTAGTCGTTGACGTTTTCGCGTGCCCCAGTCATGTGGCGAGAACAGCTACTGTCAAAATACCAGGACCCTTCAACAGTACTCTTAAGAGAGTTGAAGGCCACCTGACAGTTCACGGTTTCCTTTCATACCCAGTCAGTTTTTCTTCCAGCTTTGGATTGTGTACAGTTGTGTGTTCAGTTGTGCACACAACTGTCTGCCCAAGTGTTCACCATTCTTCATAAGTTTAAGTTCCTGTTTCAACTTATAGTAAAATGGTCGAATGTGACCAGTAACAAAACAATGATGACATACATACCTCCACTTCCTGTTTTGTTTGCTTACTGCATTAAGTTCAGGCTTATTTGAGGAGGCAGTTTTCGCCTTTTGAATTTTTGAAGTGCTTTCTCCTTCTTTTACAAAAAGGGTATCTCCATAGCCAATTCCTGATTTTCCTTGGTTTTCCATTTTTAAAACCTCTTCCAACTTAGCTTTACCAGTGTTTAGCTTTGTTAGAGTTTCTGTTTCTTTATCAAGATTCATTTTATATTTTTCACATTCCATCTCTTTCTTTAAGAGTAAAACTTCTAACTTGGCTATGGAGTCCTTTTGAGAATCACTTTCTTTTGACAGACTTTCAACTTCAGATTTTAGTTTGAGATTTTCTGCAGTTAGTTTCTCATTTACAAGTTTAAATACCTTGAGTTGCTCCATGCGTTTGGCCCAATCAGTGTGGAGTTCAACATAGGTATTGTGCAAGTCCTCATAGGTAGCATACTCTTCTTCTGCTGGATCATTGTTAATTTTACCAGCAATTGAAGAATTCAAGTAGGTATACACATTGTTCTCAGTTGTGTAGTCAGTTGTGTGGTAAGTTATGCGATCAGAATATTGCACAACTTCCACATCCAAATCACTATCAGACAATGTGATCTGAGATGGATGCCATATGGACATATTTGCAGTCTATTTATCATTATCAGAATCACTCAAAATCGCTGAAAACTCATTCCCCTTTTTTCCTTAAGGTACTTGCACATTCATTAGCGAAATGTCCAAAACCTTTACAAGCCCTACACTAAATTGACTCGATGGATTTCTTAGTTTCCAAAAAAGGTTTCTTTATACTGCTCTCCCTTTTAGATGATTCAATCGTGGAAGAATTAGAAAACTTTATTGATCGTTTCTTTTTCAACATGTTGTTGAATTTTTGTGTTATCAAGTCACAATCATCTTCTCCCAAGAGCAATTGAATTTGCTTTACTAGATTTCTGTACCTCAAGATTCAACTCAAAATTAGTTAAAATATACAGGATTACATCAAGTCCAACAGTTTGGACATCCTGAGTTTCTTCAATTACAAAAATCTTAATATTAAACTTTTTTGGCAGAGTTCTTAGTACTTTACTCACAAGTTTTGCATTGGATATAGATTCACCCAAGGAAAAAGACTCGTTTGAGATGTCGAAAATTTTGGCTGAGCACTCTTTTATGGTTTCATTCTCTCCTATCCTTAAAGTTTCAAACTTGGTCATCAAAGTCCTTAACTTAATTTTTCTGACACTAGCTGGTCCTTCATAGTGAAGTTGGAGAATGTCCCAAGCAGTCTTGGCAATTGTTTGATTAAAGAATAAACTATACATATAAGGATCCACATGGTCAGAGATTGCTCATATGGCCTTGACATTATAGTTTGCAAGCGCAATTTCCTCATTTGCCCAAGTTTCTATGGGCTTCAGACCGTACAGTTTCTCACCTTTGCCATCAGATGTTTCTAGGTTAATTTCAATCATGGAAGGAGTGTAGCCATTTATAAGACTAACCCAACGATGATCAATATATTTAATGAGCATAATCATTTTGGCCTTCCAAATGGTATAGTTTGAACCATTTAGGGTAGGCGGTTTGTTATGGTTATGGTTATGATGACAATCCATAATGGCTACTTTCAAGGATCGATCTCAGTTCAGGCCAGAGAAGGCTCTGATACCAATTGAAATATTTGTAGCTAGGACTGTAACCAGTTGTGCATAGACTTGTGTGTACAGTTGTGCACACAAGTGTCAGCACAACAGAATAAACAACTTTTTCCAGAAAATAATTTAAATAAACTGAAATTTAATGCAGCGGAATAACAACAAATTTAAACACTTCAGCAAGACTATGCTTGCTGGAAACCTTTCATAAAACACAACCTTGTTGAGAACAAGTTGTAAACAAAACTTACAATGAAAGAAAATAAATCGTACGAAAAGACAAAAGCCGTTCTAACTTAAGAAATTAAACAGAAAAACACTCTTTGAAGATACAGAGATCTGAACTTCAAGAACAAAATAAAAGCCTCAAGGAAATATGAATGCTCCGTTTTTCTCTTCAAAAACCGTAAAAAACAAATGAGGCGGACGGCCTCCTTTTTATAACGTGAGAAGTCCTTCTTCAACAAGGATACGATAATCCCTTCCTTGTTTACAAAGGATTCTCTTTTCCTTATCAGCCCATAGAGTCCTTCCTTTAGTTTCTAACCTAAAATATACAAAAAATATATCTAAACAAAAAGTCAATCGTTAGTTAAAAACCTAACTCTATATTTATAATTATTTTCTAATCTATTAATGTAAAATATACAAACCATAATTACAAAAATCAAAAAGGTATTTCAAGAGTATATTCATACTCTTTCAAAAAGCATGAACCTCTTTCAAAAAGTATGAACCTTAAATTGGGATGGAGGGAGTATAATTTGACAAGCCAATTTTGAAAATATATAATTTTACTTGTTTGTCATTTTGTGAAACTGCACTATGGGTTACTCCGTATATTTTTTTTTCTTGTCTTGACTGAAAAGTAAGCATTCCTTTGAAAACTTTCCATACAATTTCATCATCTAGTGTTAGATCATTTTATCACATTGCAAAGTGTCATCAATTAATTCATCATATGCTTTGTAATTTATACATAATTGATGTAATGTGTTGCAGCGGAATAATAAAAGGATAGGCAAATAATTGAATCAACAACTATTTGACCTAATTCAAATCAATGAACTAGGGTTTGAACAAGAGAATCACCAAGATGATGATAATCTTCTGCAGATCAATTAAGACCTCTTAAGTCAATTAAGACTCAGTCAAGAACCTCCTAAGAAATTCAAGGAACAAGCTAAAAAGTTTCAAGGTAAAAACCTTCAATTGCAAAGCAATTCAATTTAATTCAATAATTCAATAGTCTCCTAAAACAAACAATGAAAGAGAGTATTTATACTCTAAGCAAAACCCTAAACAACTTGGAAAAGGAAAAGAAAACAATCCTAATTAAAACTCTTCAAAAGGAAACAAAATAAAACGTCAAAACAGGAATTTAAAACGTCCCGGATTCTGAATTCACCGTCTTCACGACTCGTGATCTCCTTCACGAGTCGTGCCTTCCATCCTCAGTCGTGGTACGAAGCGTGATGCTTAAAGCACTCGTGCAGGGATCCATCATGAGTCGTGACATCAAGCACGACTCGTGCCCATTGTCTTCTTCAGTCGCACGAATTGCAGATCCATCTGCCCAGGTTTGTCCCAAACTTGCTTCATCTTGGAATACATCTTCATCATGGGATACATCATTCACCCCCACTTCAAAAGAATTCATCTCCGAATTCTGGACTTTATAAAAAGAACATGATTTTGTAGTGTTTGACCCTCCATTGTTGACCTTCCGCCCCTTCCTCCCCGTGATCAACTTTTTAGGTGTCGATGCACTTGAACTTACCACAGTCAATGAACCTGAAAAGACATAACGTGACATACAAAAGGAAATAATCCCTTTCCTCTTCCTCGGTTTATTGCAAGAGATAACCCCTTTAGCCTTTAATGGACACAGAGAAAATCGAGCCCCATCCTTCTCAAAATGAATCACATTCTCTCGACCACTATGGATAGAATTAACATCAAAATGCCAAAGTCGACCAAGTAAAAGTTGACAAGCACTCATATCCACAATATCACAAGTAATATTATCCTTATAAGCCCCAATGGAAAGAGGAACGATGCATTGTTCTCTTAACTTCAGAGTGCCCCCACCATTAATCCAACCGACAATATAAGGGTGTGGATGTTTCTTAACTGCAAGTGACGATTTCTCCACAAAACTATGTGCCACCAAGTTTTCACTACTTCCACTGTCAATAATTAAATGAACCACAACATTATTAACCATACCTTTCGTGCGAAAGATGTTATGTCGTTCAAGACCAACCTCCCCCTCAGGATTAACCAACCCAATCTTCTGAATTGCAAAAGATTCATGATGTTCTTCATCCTCATCCTCAGCATTAGGATCATGAGTGTACTCTACCAATACATCTTCATCATCAACATTAGTTACCAAATTAGCATTCTTACGAAGATGACAACCACTAGAAATATGTCCAGCCTCCCCACATTTAAAACATTTATTACCAAAATTCTTAGCATAAGGGTTAGCATTCTTAGGAGCTTGAACAACAGGAGCAGGTGTTCTTGCTACCTCAACTGCCTTAGAACCCGAAGCTTGTGTCGTAGGCTATTCGACTGTGGATGGAGAAACTGAAGATTGAATAGGGCTAATAGCAAAAGACGAATTACCCCCCTTCTTGAAAGTAGGTTGAGGTTGAAAAGATGAAACCAATTGTTTCTCAACCTTTTCTACCCTTGAAATAGCATCAGTTAAAGAGAAGTTGGTAAATAATTCCACCCTATTCTTAATATCAACACGAAGACCATCAACAAACCTAGAGATTTCTTGGGAATCAGATTCAACCAAGTCGTTACAGGCCGACTGAGCATAAAAATCATGCACATATTCCTTAACGCTACGACTACCTTGGGTGCAATTCTGAAATTTAGAGAATAAGCGTTGCACATAATCATCAGGTAAAAATCTATCTTTTAATGCCTCTTTCATCTCATCCCAAGTATGAATCTGAGGCAACCTATCACGCAACCTTTTTTTACAAAATTGATCCCACCATGCAGTAGCACCACCCCTCAATTTATAAGCAACATAAGGGAGTTTTCTAGCATTCTCAACTTGCATTAAATTGAAAAACTTATCAACTTCATTAAGCCAATCTAAAAAGTCCTCGATAGATAACTCACCATTAAAAGTAGGAATATCAGCCCTTATCTTTGGTAGATGTTGTTCCACCAGAGGTGCAGCGAAAACTTCGTCATCACCATGAACTGAACCATCGTCGTCACCGCCAGGATTATTGTTGTTTCCACCTCGACCTCGGTTGTTGTTATTACCACCACCAACTTGTAAACGCTCCATAGCCGCCACGAGTCTTTCTTGAGTTGCAGCAGATTGACGAATAATTTCATTGTTTTGTCATTGCATCTCCAGAATAGCCGCTAGAATAGCATTATCGTTGTTGTTTTCACCATTGTTGGCCATCTTTCTTCGTAGATTTTCTTCCTTGGATCGTCCTTCGCTCTGATACCAACTGATGTAATGTGTTGCAGCGGAATAATAAAAGGATAGGCAAATAATTGAATCAACAACTATTTGACCTAATTCAAATCAATGAACTAGGGTTTGAACAAGAGAATCACCAAGATGATGATAATCTTCTGCAGATCAATTAAGACCTCTTAAGACTCAGTCAAGAACCTCCTAAGAAATTCAAGGAACAAGCTAAAAAGCTTCAAGGTAAAAACCTTCAATTGCAAAACAATTCAATTTAATTCAATAATTCAATAGTCTCCTAAAACAAACAATGAAAGAGAGTATTTATACTTTAAGCAAAACCCTAAACAACTTGGAAAAGGAAAAGAAAACAATCCTAATTAAAACTCTTCAAAAGGAAACAAAATAAAACGTCAAAACATGAATTTAAAACGTCCCGGATTCTGAATTCGCCGTCTTCACGACTCGTGATCTCCTTCACGAGTCGTGCCTTCCATCCTCAGTCGTGGTACGAAGCGTGATGCTTAGAGAACTCGTGCAGGGATCCATCACGAGTCGTGACATCAAGCACGACTCGTGCCCATTGTCTTCTTCAGTCGCACGACTTGCAGATCCATCTGCCCAGGTTTGTCCCAAACTTGCTTCATCTTGGAATACATCTTCATCATGGGATACATCATTCACCCCCACTTCAATAGAATTCGTCTCCGAATTCTGGCCTTTATAAAAAGAACATGATTTTGTAGTGTTTGACCCTCCATTGTTGAACTTCTGCCCCTTCCTCCCCGTGATCAACTTTGTAGGTGTCGATGCACTTGAACGTACCACAGTCAATGAACCTGAAAAAGACATATCGTGACATACAAAAGGAAATAATACCTTTCCTCTTCCTCGTTTTATTGCAAGAGATAACCCCTTTAGCCTTTAATGGACACAGAGAAAATCGAGCCCCATCCTTCTCAAAATGAATCACATTCTCCCGCCCACTATGGATAGAATTAACATCAAAATGCCAAGGTCGACCAAGTAAAAGTTGACAAGCACTCATATCCACAATATCACAAGTAATATTATCCTTATAAGCCCCAATGTAAAGAGGAACGATGCATTGTTCTCTTACCTTCAGTGTGAGCACCCCAACCCGGAACCTAACGCGTGTCCCGAGCTTGAGAAGCCCTAACTAAGAAAACCCATCGTAAATTTTTAAAACTTTTATTTCACTTTAAAAGAAAACCAATTCTCAAACTTCCAAAATAAAGTCAACTGATAATATCTCCACTCGGAGGGATTTCAACAAATACTTCAATAAACCATAACCCGATCAATTACATTGAAAACCCTGATTAACATTGTTTAACAAAAGAGTTTTCCATACAACTTATAAAAGAGTAATACTTAAATAGGACTCCCGATAACCTACTCATATACCTATCCTGACACGTCCCAAAAGCAAGAGTCCACACTCTTTCCTCGGCCTCACTGGTTCAGTCACCTGTCTCAGCACGATCTAAAAATAGTAAAGGGAGAAGGGTGAGAATAAATCTCAATAAGCTATTATGAATGCAGCAAGATGCCAAACAAGATGCAACACATAGCAGGGTTACACATAGCACATTATTAAAGCGGTAAACACCTTACGTTACCTCATTTTACCTTTCCCGTCTGAACAATAAGTCATACAACGTGGGAGTAAAACTCCTCTCTTTGGTGAACTGCCTCCATGCACATTCACCACTTATAGGACTCATACTCCAGAGATCCATATAAGAAAATCAGATACTTATATGACCCTTATTCAGAGTATCATATAATATCACCACTACCTGTAAAGCTTTTGGCTTAATACAGAAGCATTCCACCTAGTCTCCAAAATCGCAGCTGGCTGTAAAGACTTTTGGCTCAATACAGAAGCTAGCACTCCCACTCTGTGGCCACAGAGGGGCCGGTCACAAGTATGATGAACCTTCAATCACTTATAGAACAAATCAATAATTGATTGAATTCCATTATACCCCCGAATCACATATAATATAACACGTTCAAGCACATAATAGATACTTGAAATAAAATCCACAAAAGGGATAAGAATATAACAACATGGTAATGTATACTCATGTTAAATCAATACTATAGTGCAACATTCATTTAATACACTATGCATAATACCATCAATGAATATGAATTCAAGTAAGGTAACAATATAACCAATTAATTCACACTTGGGATACAATATAATCAACATGCCAGATAATCCACAATTGGGATACCACATAACAATATGCCAAATAATCCACACTGGGAATACAGTATAACAATGTACCAAATAATTCACACTGGGATACAATACAACGATGTGATACATATACATTCCTAACTAACGCAATAGTGTAACTTATAGCCTCTACACTATTCAAACAAATCACCAAAGGTATGGGAGCCAGTAAGGCCACCCTGAACCATAAACCATTCCTACGAAGTCATTACTCAACCTTGAATAATCTTAATAAAAGTTCAAGATCTACTTCCCAAGTTTGAACCACTTTGGTGAAGTTACGAATCAAGCTTATCAACCATTTTCTGAACAATATTTAACTACTTCCACAATTCCATTTTGACCAAATAAGACATCATGGCCTAGCCACGGTATTCTACTTTAACCTAGGTTAAAAAGGATTAATTCATATCCGGGGTAGATTAGTTTCCACTACTTTTAAATGGTTAGGAATCAAGCTAAGTGGTTGTTGGTAAAAATCAGCAAGAAAGGAAACTGAAGAGAATCTGGTGACATGGGCGACCGCCCAAGTCACCATGGGCGACCGCCCAAGTAAGGTTTCAAATGGGTGAAGTTACTGCTGATATGGGCGACCGCACTGAGGGAACATGGGCGACCGCTCAAGAACACTTGGGCGACCGCCCAAGATGGGAGAAACTGAAGGCGATTTGCTGATCAGATGGGCGGCCGCTCAACCCCACATGGGCGACCGCCCAAGGCCAATTTCCTCAATTCTACAGTTGAACCCAAACCACCACCAATAATAACCATTTTTATCCTAACTATTTTACACCTCTTCAAAACAATTAAGAGAACCCACACCACTTTCACTTACTTAGTCAATTCCCACCTTTCACTATCACAATTAAATCTAAACATTCTTACTCAATTTAAATCCTACTCCCTTACTCTTTACCATTTCCTATAGACAACAACACTATACTTATTTCATTAACCCATTCATCAACTCCAAGAAGTATCCCAAATCATCAAACAACAAGAATGCTAAACAAGAACAACATCAAATATCTCATGAACACGTAAATGAAGGAAGATCATAACAACACACATCATTAAAAATACACTAAATCCTCTTCTACTTCTTCTACCCAATTGTAATATACTCTTCACCTTTCCCAAATCAAAGTAAAGTGGACATACTACATACAATAACTCCATAACACAATACTAACCATTTTCTTCACTTACTTATTCTAGAAAATTGTCCAAAATCCAAATTCAATACTTACTCTTAAATCATTAACATTCATAATTACTCTATACCATCCTTCTTTCAACCTTAAATCACCATTTTACAACCAAAGATCAATTCAACCTTGACTAATCCATTTCAACTCAATTAATCATTATTCAAAATATCAAAATTCCTTTTCTTTCAACAAGAGATTCAATACACATAAAGTGAGCAATTATTAGAAGGAAGTCATAATAACTTACTTTAGCAATATGAGATGGAACAAGGATTTTATTAGCTTGATGTGCTCCTCTCAACTCCACGAACACGAAAGTACGATCGGATTGCCAAATTGAGAAGAATTGGATGCCCTAGGAACTTGAAAGGAGAGGCTTTCATGGAGGAGCTTCCATGGAAATTTTGGTTGAAGAGGTGAATGAGAGGGATGGAGGAAGTATGGAAGGAATTGACTATATTGAAGGAGGTGGTGAGTGAAGTAAGGGGAAGACATGGCCCCCCATGCCATAATAAATGAGAACTTTCAAATTTCTACACTAAAGCCCCTTAAAGTTTAAGAAATGCAATTAAACCTTTTACTTCCTTCCTCTACACAAGGAAAACCTAACTATTCACATTCTATTTATTTTCAATTACTATACTTCAACAAGATAATTTAACCTATTTCCATTTTATCCTAAGGCTTTAGAATTATTTCACAACCATCTCACCTAATATAAGAAATCAAGGACATATAATGAACACATAAAATTAACAATAATATTAAAAGCATATAATATGATACTAAAATAGGGCCTAGGGTTAGGGTCGTTACACTCACTCCCCCTTAAAGAAAATTTGTCCCGAATTTTAAAAAGACTTACCTTAAGGATCAAATAGCAAAGGTTACCTCTCCCACATCTCAAATTATAATTTTCAAATAGTTTCCTCAATGGCATGATTCTTCTATACATTTTCACAACCCGAATTCTCTAGGATTTCAATTCCCTGAACTGTAATTCTAATAACTCTCAACGGTACTCCCGCATAAGTCCAATCCGTCTAATCATCATTAGGGAAATAACTCCATACAAACGAGGGGTCATACAAACTAAAAACTACTATTATACCCAAACTTGTTAAGGTTAATTAACTTCTCAGGTTGAAAGGAAATCCATCATACAACACACAACCTATTCTTCCAGAATCTGAATAGTTTTCTAATCTCTTCCTTTCGAGTAACTAAATTCTCCAACTCTTAGGGTCGGTAACAAATCCCAAAGGGAGCTTCAAAAAGATAAGGTTCTCACTTAAATAACACAACACAATTGCAACCACTATCGAATAGATGATAAGAAAATTTTGCTTTATCTAAGTTAACTTCCTCGAAGCATACACTATCATTTTCCCATTTTGCATATTATCACAACCTAATCTTCCTCTAATACACACTTAAATCTTCACAAAGTCCTCACATCCACTAGGTAAGGTAAGGTAAGGATCTATAGCCAATCTATTCTCCATCTCTATCAATATGATTCATCCTTATTACATCCTACACCATTTATACATCCTTTAGAGTTAACTAAAGCAACGATTTTTCAATTCTCAAGAACTCCTTAAAAATTCCTTCGATAGCACTTGCCAACCCAAAGATCACGGACTCAATCCTCGTAAGATCCATGGTAACCTTCAGGCTTAAGACTATAGAACCCAAAATGTAAAATCTTCGCAAGCCAACTCACATTTGCTAAACTTCTCAAACGATGAATTCCCACTAAAGGCAAATAACACAACTCACAAATGATCTTCATGATCCTCTCGTAACTTTAAATAAACAAAGAGGTCATCAATCATAGTTACCATAAAGCCGTCAAGATAAGGGTTAAAATTCTGATTATCATACTTAGAATCAACACATGAGATACTTTGATGGAAACACAATTACCATCTACTCACAACTAGTACGTAAAATTTATGGAAAGACTTCTTATGCAAGTCTAACACATACCAAATATCCTTTACACTTTTTAACCAAATTTTCTGGCTTTAACGCATGCTCCCTCCGTCCCATAGAACTTTACTCCTTTACTGTTGAGAACGGAAAATAAGAAATAATGTTATTAAAGTAGGTGTTGTGAGTGGGAGGAGAGAGAATGAGTGGAGAGAATAGTAAATTTGAAAAGTGTTGTGAGTATGACAAGTGGGTCCCATGAATAAAGAAGTATTAAAAAATTTCCTTTTTAGGAAAGTGAGACTTTAAAGTGGGACGCCCAAAATAGTAAAAGGGGTAATGTTTTATGGGATGGAGGGAGTATATAACAAGATTACCACCTAAGGTTTATCTGTATCAAATACCTATATAAGCAATTTAGGCATACGAAAGGAGACTCACTTCTTATGATAGTCTACCAATGCACAACAACTACTTACCCATCCAGGTCAAGTATATCTCAAAATCATATATTGGTAATCATACCAAATCAACTGGCAATAAATGCTCAGCCATGACCACATCACTATCGTGGTAAATCAAGGGTGATTTGAGGTACTCTCTCATAAGAGCAGAAACCTCTATCACATAAAACAAATCTCACGCAATGTATGCCACATAGAAGCAAAATGTGATGCCAAACATAAATGATATGAAACAGGGTCTATAAAATATGACCCCTAATTCCTGAGACAGGTAATATACCTTTAGTGACTTCTGAGGGATCTATATCTCCTAGACCCGAAACACATACTTGACCTTGGACCTTCCCTTTTGGTTCTCCTTCGTTATCTCTTTTTGTACCACCCCTTTGTTGTCCACCCAGCTGACCGCTGCTTGAAGCTCGTCCCCGCTGCAACCTTGGGCAATTCCTCCTAAAGTGTCCCATTTCTCCACACTTAATACACCTGCCTTTCTTACTCCAACAATGATCTTCGGTATGTCCAATCTTCTTGCAAAATTTACAAATCATCCCATAATGTCTGGATATTATCTTAGACGAAGAAGCTACAACAAGTTCTCCTCTCACACTCCCCGAAGTTGAAGCCCTTGGCTGTCCTCTAGTGATTTTGGATCCTTGTCCTAGATACTTTGGTTTATTTCTAATCCCACTTTCCGATCTTCCACTATTTTCCTCAATGTCATTCTCGATCTTATATGTTCTATTTATGGCTGTCTGATAACTGGTGAAGCTATCAATCAATAATTTCTTCCTAAACTCAATTCTCAAACCTTTAACAAACCTATGAACTCTTCTCGCTTCGTGTGATACCAAATGAGGGCAACACCGAGCCAATTCCTCAAACTTGACTGAATACTGATCCACCGTCATGTTCCCTTATTCTAGTCCTAAGAATTCGATCTCCTTCTTGTCCCTTGTAACCATTGAAATGAAATAATCCTCGAACTGCTGGGTGAAATTATCCCAAGTCGGAGGCGTATGATCCCGCTCCCAACTTCCCTTCAAAATCTGCCACCACTGACCAGCTGGACCTTCAAGTTTGAATACGGCATACCTAACTTTCTCCTCGTTGGGACTTTATATAACCTCAAAAATCTTGTTCATTTCCTCTAACCATTTTTCTGCCTTTAACGGATCCGGGTCTCCATTAAAGCTCGGTGGATTCATCTTCATAAACCTTTCCAATTCATCACTTTGACATCCTTTAGATTGATTCAGAGCTGACCCTCGAGTTTCCATATTTTGTACAAACATCCTGAATAAATTTACCATCTCCTCGTTCTGAATTCCACCTGTCCCCATATTTCCTTCATTTCCTAGAACCTTTCGCTGGTCATCATTTCTTCCGGCCATTAGAATAATTCCTGCATTAAACACTCGGCGTCAATTACCACACACTCCCCCTTAGTTTAGACATCTACCCTTGACCTCTAAACTAAGCTCTGATACCAACTGTGAGCACCCCACCCCCTTAGTTTAGACATCTACCCTTGACCTCTAAACTAAGCTCTGATACCAACTGTGAGCACCCCAACCCGGAACCTAATGCGTGTCCCGAGCTTGAGAAGCCCAAACTAAGAAAACCCATCGTAAATTTTTAAAACTTTTATTTCACTTTAAAAGAAAACCAATTCTCAAACTCCCAAAATAAAGTCAACTGATAATATCTCCACTCGGAAGAATTTCAACAAATACTTCAATAAACCATAACCTGATCAATTACATTGAAAACCCTGATTAACATTGTTTAACAAAAGAGTTTTCCATACAACTTATAAAAGAGTAATACTTAAATAGGACTCCCGACAACCTACTCATATACCTATCCTGACACGTCCCAAAAGTAAGAGTCCACACTCTTTCCCCGGCCTCACTGGTTCAGTCACCTGTCTCAGCACGATCTAAAAACAGTAAAGGGAGAAGGGTGAGAATAAATCTCAATAAGCTATTATGAATGCAGCAAGATGCCAAACAAGATGCAACACATAGCATGGTTACACATAGCACATTATTAAAGCGGTAAACACCTTACGTTACCTCATTTTACCTTTCCCGTCTGAACAATAAGTCGTACAACGTGGGAGTAAAACTCCTCTCTTTGGTGAACTGCCTCCATGCACATTCACCACTTATAGGACTCATACTCCAGAGATCCATATAAGAAAATCAGATACTTATATGACCCTTATTCAGAGTATCATATAATATCGCCGCTACTTGTAAAGCTTTTGGCTTAATACAGAAGCATTCCACCTAGTCTCCAAAATCGCAGCTGACTGTAAAGGCTTTTGGCTCAATACAGAAGCTAGCACTCCCACTCTGTGGCCACAGAGGGGCCGGTCACAGGTATGATGAACCTTCAATCACTTATAGAACAAATCAATAATTGATTGAATTACATTATACCCCCGAATCACATATAATATGACACGTTCAAGCACATAATAGATACTTGAAATAAAATCCACAAAAGGGATAAGAATATAACAACATGGTAATGTATACTCATGTTAAATCAATACTATATTGCAACATTCATTTAATACACTATGCATAATACCATCAATGAATATGAATTCAAGTAAGGTAACAATATAACCAATTAATCCACACTTAGGATACAATATAATCAACATGCCAGATAATCCACAATTGGGATACCACATAACAATATGCCAAATAATCCACAATGGGAATACAGTATAACAATGTACCAAATAATTCACACTGGGATACAATACAACGATGTGATACATATACATTCCTAACTAACGCAATAGTGTAACTTATAGCCTCTACACTATTCAAACAAATCACCAAAGGTATGGGAGCCAGTAAGGCCACCCTGAACCATAAACCATTCCTACGAAGTCATTACTCAACCTTGAATAATCTTAATAAAAGTTCAAGATCTACTTCCCAAGTTTGAACCACTTTGGTGAAGTTACGAATCAAGCTTATCAACCATTTTCTGAACAATATTTAACTACTTCCACAATTCCATTTTGACCAAATAAGACATCATGGCCTAGACAAGGTATTCTACTTTAACCTAGGTTAAAAAGGATTAATTCATATCCGGGGTAGATTATTTTCCACTACTTTTAAATGGTTAGGAATCAAGCTAAGTGGTTGTTGGTAAAAATCAGCAAGAAAGGAAACTGAAGAGAATCTGGTGACATGGGCGACCGCCCAAGTCACCATGGGCGACCGCCCAAGTAAGGTTTCAAATGGGTGAAGTTATTGCTGATATGGGTGACCGCACTGAGGGAACATGGGCGACCGCTCAAGAACACTTGGGCGACCGCCCAAGATGGGAGAAACTGAAGGCGATTTGCTGATCAGATGGGCGGCCGCTCAACCCCACATGGGCGACCGCCCAAGGCCAATTTCCTCAATTCTACAGTTGAACCCAAACCACCACCAATAATAACCATTTTTATCCTAACTATTTTACACCTCTTCAAAACAATTAAGAGAACCCACACCACTTTCACTTAATTAGTCAATTCCCACCTTTCACTATCACAATTAAATCTAAACATTCTTACTCAATTTAAATCCTACTCCCTTACTCTTTACCATTTCCCATAGACAAAAACACTATACTTATTTCATTAACCCATTCATCAACTCCAAGAAGTATCCCAAATCATCAAACAACAAGAATGCTAAACAAGAACAACATCAAATATCTCATGAACATGTAAATGAAGGAAGATCATAACAACTCACATCATTAAAAATACACTAAATCCTATTCTACTTCTTCTACCCAATTGTAATATACTCTTCACCTTTCCCAAATCAAAGTAAAGTGGACATACTACATACAATAACTCCATAACACAATACTAACCATTTTCTTCACTTACTTATTCTAGAAAATTGTCCAAAATCCAAATTCAATACTTACTCTTAAATCATTAACATTCATAATTACTCTATACCATCCTTCTTTCAACCTTAAATCACCATTTTACAACCAAAGATCAATTCAACCTTGACTAATCCATTTCAACTCAATTAATCATTATTCAAAATATCAAAATTCCTTTTCTTTCAACAAGAGATTCAATACACATAAAGTGAGAAATTATTAGAAGGAAGTCATAATAACTTACTTTAGCAATATGAGATGGCACAAGGATTTTCTTAGCTTGATGTGCTCCTCTCAACTCCACGAACACGAAAGTATGATCGGATTTCCAAATGGAGAAGAATTGGATGCCCTAGGAACTTGAAAGGAGAGGCTTTCATGGAGGAGCTTCCATGGAAATTTTGGTTGAAGAGGTGAATGAGAGGGATGGAGGAAGTATGGAAGGAATTGACTATATTGAAGGAGGTGGTGAGTGAAGTAAGGTGAAGACATGGCCCCCCATGCCATAATAAATGAGAACTTTCAAATTTCTACACTAAAGCCCCTTAAAGTTTAAGAAATGCAATTAAACCTTTTACTTCCTTCCTCTACACAAGGAAAACCTAACTATTCACATTTTATTTATTTTCAATTACTATACTTCAACAAGATAATTTAACCTATTTCCATTTTATCCTAAGGCTTTAGAATTATTTCACAACCATCTCACCTAATATAAGAAATCAAGGACATATAATGAACACATAAAATTAACAATAATATTAAAAGCATATAATATGATACTAAAATAGGGCCTAGGGTTAGGGTCGTTACATTCAGAGTGCCCCCACCATTAATCCAACCGACAATATAAGGGTGTGGATGTTTCTTAACTGCAAGTGACGATTTCTCCACAAAACTATGTGCCACCAAGTTTTCACTACTTCCACTGTCAATAATTAAATGAACCACAACATTATTAACCATACCTTTCGTGCGAAAGATGTTATGTCGTTCAAGACCAACCTCCCCCTCAGGATTAACCAACCCAATCTTCTGAATTGCAAAAGATTCATGATGTTCTTCATCCTCATCCTCAGCATTAGGATCATGAGTGTACTCTACCAATACATCTTCATCATCAACATTATTTACCAAATTAGCATTCTTACGAAGATGACAACCACTAGAAATATGTCCAGCCTCCCCGCATTTAAAACATTTATTACCAAAATTCTTAGCATAAGGGTTAGCATTCTTAGGAGCTTGAACAACAGGAGCAGGTGTTCTTGCTACCTCAACTGCCTTAGAACCCGAAGCTTGTGTCGTAGGCTATTCGACTGTGGATGGAGAAACTGAAGATTGAATAGGTCTAATAGCAAAAGACGAATTACCCCCCTTCTTGAAAGTAGGTTGAGGTTGAAAAGCTGAAACCGATTGTTTCTCAACCTTTTCAGCCCTTGAAATAACATCAGTTAAAGAGAAGTTGGTAAATAATTCCACCCTATTCTTAATATCAACCCGAAGACCATCAACAAACCTAGAGATTTCTTGGGAATCAGATTCAACCAAGTCGTTACGGGCCGACTGAGCATAAAAATCATGCACATATTCCTTAACGCTACGACTACCTTGGGTGCAATTCTGAAATTTAGAGAATAAGCGTTGCACATAATCATCAGGTAAAAATCTATCTTTTAATGCCTCTTTCATCTCATCCCAAGTACGAATCTGAGGCAACCTATCACGCAACCTTTTTTTACAAAATTGATCCCACCATGCAGTAGCACCACCCCTCAATTTATAAGCAACATAAGGGACTTTTCTAACATTCTCAACTTGCATTAAATTGAAAAACTTATCAACTTCATTAAGCCAATCTAAAAAGTTCTCGATAGATAACTCACCATTAAAAGTAGGAATATCAGCCCTTATCTTTGGTCGATGTTGTTCCACCGGAGGTGCAGCGAAAACTTCGTCATCACCATGAACTGAACCATCGTCGTCACCGCCAGGATTATTGTTGTTGCCACCTCGACCTCGGTTGTTGTTATTACCACCACCAACTTGTAAACGATCCATAGCCGCCACGAGTCTTTCTTGAGTTGCAGCAGATTGACGAATAATTTCATTGTTTTGTCATTGCATCTCCAGAATAGCCGCTATAATAGCATTATCGTTGTTGTTTTCACCATTGTTGACCATCTTTATTGGTAGATTTTCTTCCTTGGATCGTCCTTCGCTCTGATACCAACTGATGTAATGTGTTGCAGCGGAATAATAAAAGGATAGGCAAATAATTGAATCAACAACTATTTGACCTAATTCAAATCAATGAACTAGGGTTTGAACAAGAGAATCACCAAGATGATGATAATCTTCTGCAGATCAATTAAGACCTATTAAAGCAATTAAGACTCAGTCAAGAACCTCCTAAGAAATTCAAGGAACAAGCTAAAAAGCTTCAAGGTAAAAACCTTCAATTGCAAAGCAATTCAATTTAATTCAATAATTCAACAGTCTCCTAAAACAAACATTGAAAGAGAGTATTTATACTCTAAGAAAAACCCTAAACAACTTGGAAAAGGAAAAGAAAACAATCCTAATTAAAACTCTTCAAAAGGAAACAAAATAAAACGTCAAAACAGGAATTTAAAACGTCCCGAATTCTGAATTCGCCGTCTTCACGACTCGTGATCTCCTTCACGAGTCATGCCTTCCATCCTCAATCGTGGTATGAAGCGTGATGCTTAAAGCACTCGTGCAGGGATCCATCACGAGTCGTGACATCAAAAATGACTCGTGCCCATTGTCTTCTTCTGTCGCACGACTTGCAGATCCATCTGCCCAGGTTTGTCCCAAACTTGCTTCATCTTGGAATACATCTTCATCATGGGATACATCATTCACCCCCACTTCAAAAGAATTCGTCTCCGAATTCTGGCCTTTACAAAAAGAACATGATTTTGTAGTGTTTGACCCTCCATTGTTGACCTTCCGCCCCTTCCTCCCCGTGATCAACTTTGTAGGTGTCGATGCACTTGAACGTACCACAGTCAATGAACCTGAAAAGACATATCGTGACATACAAAATGGGACCCACTTGCTACACTCACAATAACATATTGCCTATCAACTTTCTCTCTCTTACTTTACTTTTCATACTAACAACTACTTTTTGTTAATCCCCGTGCGAAGTCAAACTCAGAACTTTATTTTGGGACGGAGGTATATCATCTAAACTGCACCTAATGCTCGATCATTTAACTGAGACACTATTGATGTTTTGTACTAACTGTAAGGCTATATTTAGGATTGCATTCCTCATGCTATCATTAATACAACTAATACGGAAAAGAAAAAAACTTAAATAGAGACTCATGTATCCCTCAAATTTCCAAAGTCCTCACCTTGGGTAAAATGTTTTGCAGGCTGTGGAGGGTTCCAACTCAAGATTTTGGCTGCGGTGGTGGTGGCATTTGTCGTAGCAATAGTCATGGTGGTTCCAGGTTCTCTTCCATCAATTGTCTTAAATTTGTCTTTGTTGCTAATCATTGAATATATCGATGTGTCGTCGCAATTTTCTTTTGAACCATTTATGCAACTTGGCATATTCTTCATCTTCTTTGTAGCTCTCCATCAATCACGTCCACAGGCTAAAAGAATGTTTGCATTTGGCTAATACTCGTTGTTAGAATATATTATCATATTTGAATTATCACTCCTAACTATTTACATTATTCACAAGGATATTATCATATTTATTCAAATATGATAATATATTCTAACACACCCCCTCAGTCGAAGCGGGAGGCTTACAAACACTTAGACTGGCACAGAAATCTTCAAAAAGAACCGAAGGAAGACCCTTAGTAAAGATATCTACCACTTGATGTCGTGAAGGGACATGTAACACACGAACCTCACCCTTTTCAACCTGTAAGTACCCAAATCCGGATTGTCAAAATTCGTTAGAAAGTTAACTGAAATCCGTTAACTGGCCCGCTCCAGGTTAACCGGAACTCGTTAAACTCCCCGTTGCCATGACAACGAGACGTCCCGGGACTTCCTCGAGCATCCCAACGTCGAAGCGTACTTGACACACGTCATCCCACGTAAAAGTACGGCTTTCCCTGAAAAATGCACTTTTCGAGGGCGTTTCAGACATTTTTCGGACTGTTATTTTAAAACGGACAAAACCGGGACCCGGGAACGAACTCCCACACAAATGGTGAGTCATGGGACACGTGGCAAGCATGCCACCTCCCTCTAGTCACCTTTCAATCAGAAATCAAGGCCAAATGACCAAAATACCCCTGGATTGCAGACCAAGTCCGGCCGGACTCATTTGCAGGTTCTATGAAATTGCCAGCAAGCCCCTCAAAATTCCAAAATACCACAAAACCCCCTGGATTTCATGATAAGTCCGGTCGGACTCTTCATGAAATTACCCCTATAAATAGAAGGGTTATCAAAGCCAGAAACAACAACAAATTTACTCTCCAAAATCACCATTGCCACGGCCCAAACCAGTTTCACCCCTTCCCGAGCTCCCGTTTTGTCTCGATTCGCGTGAAACCTTTGTATTTCGATCACATACGCTCCCCTCCACTCCGAAACACCGTTTCACACCCTTTTCCGTATCCCGTATACACCTCCCGAGCCAAAGGAGTCGACCCTAGCCATAGGTATAACTCCCTCTCTCTAATCTCTCGTTCTGCCTCGGTTTACGCGCCAGTCGCTACAACCGTTTTGGACGACATCGTTGAAATGTAGATGCCTCCGTCTAACGGGGTCCGATACGTTTTAGCCCCTCGATCCTCTTCTCTTCCCGTAAGAGAAGTAATCACGGGTTAAAACGGCATTCCGACACCGTTCCGCTTAAATTTCTGTCATTTACCATTCCGGATCGATCGATCCGTCGATCGTCATTTACTTTTCTGTCATATACCATTCCGGACCGTTTGATCCGTCGAACGTCATTTACATTTCTTGCAACTTTACAACTCCGAGCCGTTTTGGCTCATCGATCGTCATTTACGATTCCGGATCGTTTGATTCCATTGATACCGCACTTTAAATACTGTCATTTACAAAGTCCGACCCGTTTGGATCGTGATAGTATTTACTTATCAAAGTCCGAGTCGCAACCCGATTCGTTGATTGCATGTCATTTAATACGCTTTTTCCCATAAAAATTGTTAACAATGTAATACCCGGTTCAAAACCGGAGTTCGACCTTCGAGCTCTCTTTCAAAATGCGTGAAATGACGTTTGGCATCCAAACGCTCATCTTCAAACTAAAAGCAAGATTTTGACATTCAAAATCATTAAATACGTTTTTCCCGTAAAAATCGTTAACAATGTAATGCCCGGTTTAAAACCGGAGTTCGTCGTTCGAACTCTCTTTCAAAAAGTCTCAAAATCGACGTTTGCCACGCAAACGCTCATTTCAAACTCAAAACCGACGTTTGACATTCAAACGCTCATTTACAACTCAAAACCGACGTTTGTCATTCAAACGCTCGCCTTTTCCAACAAGTCACCTAATCAACGTTTGACATTCAAACCAAGATTAAGCTTGTCATTCAAACCCCCATTTCAAAACACACACACACACACGATTTCGAGAAAGGTATAAAGACTCGTCATACGAGGCATTTCGGGTGATCTCGTAATACTCTTCCCGAAACATACATGACCTACGAACCTAACAATCTCTGGTACCAAATAGCTTTTTACTCGTTTTTTCTACCAATAAAAATGATCCCCTATTTTCAAAGCCTTTTCCTAAGTTTTTGCTACCAATAAAAACGACACCATTTTCACAAAAGCCGTTTCTCAACGTTTGGGCTCAAAATACCAAACCGCGTGGCGACTCCTCATTCCTTCCCGAAAAGCGAGGTCTCAGACACCAACACCCCGCGAAAGACAACCATCCTTTTCGCGCCCCGCGCAAAAATCCCGGGTAATTTCAGTTGGCGACTCCGCTGGGGACTTGGATACTTTTTTCAAAACTACCGATGTTTTCTAAAAAGCCTTCCGTGGGTCAAACTTTCGTTTACCCTTCCTCGTTTTCACGTGCGTGTGTTACTTTAAACCTCGAACGGTTTTTCAAAGGCATTACATTGTCGTCTTTTCAAAATCATACCATGTTTGTGCATCCCCATTCATGTTTGATTTTCATGATATCTTTGAACTGCGCATCAAAATTCTTTAAGACACATTCTGAAAAATCTCTGTTTTACTCAGAAAAAGAATTTTAGTGACCGCACACTACTCGCACTTGCTGCCTTGGTACACCGCACTTCACGTGCACTTCTTTGCCTCGGCACACGCACACTACAACCCGTAACCCGGGATGGCCTTATCGATTGCACCTCGGTTGGTGCGCTGGACACCTTTCGAGGGCGCACGGGGTCGTCCCAAACAGCCCATCCTAGCCCGTGTAAGCCATGCACTCTTTGTGTCACACTTTGTCCAAGACCCTGGTTGGTTTTTGGCTTAGTTCGTGTCATAAAGCCTAAGTGTATGTTTTTTACGTCGGGTTCCGCCACGAGTCAAGCTCGAGAGGTTGAGACCGAAGGTCGTTCCCGACCCGAAGTTTTGAGCTTTTCAGCCTTGACTTTGACGCGGAGCTCTGCCGAAAAATATACCCGAAGGTTCAATGTGACGCCGTGTCACCAAACCCTCACCGTATGCACCGTGCCAGCCACAACTTAGCTAACGCCAAGAGCTAAGGTCTCTCGCACAAGCGAGTCAGGAGAGGTCATGCCGAAATTTTGGCACGATCCCCGCCTTAACTTAAGGACGTTGACTTCGACCGTGGCCCGTGCGTCACATACGTTGGAAGTTTGCGTGATCAGCTAGCCTTAAGTTCACTTTTTCCTTTGTCTGTGGAACTCGCTTGCCTTATAGGACCTCGCTCGGGATAGTCCGTCCCGAGAAAGATGATCTACAAATTGAAACGAGGGGCTTATAAGCGTAGTGACGAGATTCACTGATTAGAGCTCTAGGATTAGTTGCGAAAAAGAAGACTTGCTCTTTTCCAACCAATTAGGACTCTAAAAAACGCGCTTTAAGTAAACATTAATCGGTAACTGCACATTGCACAAGCCCGAAACCTTGAGCCAAATACCCTTTTCCGAAGCCTAAACCCTGCCTTTCGTTCCTGTAACGATGTTGAGGTCCATTTTCCCGAAAGATTTGGTATTTTTCTTTTCTTTGAAAATCAATCGAAAAAAAACACGGAGTCGCCACGCCATTTTTGTTTTAAGGGCCAAAACTTTGAAAAATGCCCGAGATTAGAGATTTGGGTTCGGAGGTCACGTTACACGCCGGGAAGAACGTTAGTGTTCACCCGGAATGCCTCGTAAAACGAGTCTTCCAAGCTTAAAAACCATTTGTGTGTGTGTGTGTGTTCCTTTGGCCAAAATAAGTTTAAACTGAGAAAACTAAAAATTGGGAACTCTTTATTAGACTTTAAACAAGTTCCATGATTTTTGGTATGATTTTTGGGTTGAGTTTTGGTACTCAAAAGATTTTTTGAAGTTGAAAACCATTTCTGCCAGAATGAAAAAGGCAGTGAACATTTGATTTTAAAATGGATTTAAGGGCTTTAAAACTTCAAAATCTGGGGAAAGTCCGAGAATGAAAGTTGTTAAAAACACCTTAAATAAGGTTTCTGTAAAAGAACTTTTCCATTTGGAGATGATTTGGTAGACCAAAACCTTCTGGAAATCTCAGATATGAAATCTGGATTTCCAGAGACTGAGGAACTGACCTTTAAAAGAAAATTTGAAAAATGAAGTTTTTACTCA
The DNA here is from genome assembly GCA_022495995.1 of Adenophora triphylla var. japonica. Classification (NCBI taxonomy): domain Eukaryota; kingdom Viridiplantae; phylum Streptophyta; class Magnoliopsida; order Asterales; family Campanulaceae; genus Adenophora; species Adenophora triphylla. The sequence goes on from JAFEMH010002383.1 coordinate 62,172, forward strand.
CACAAAAAATAAAGTAAAAATTTTTCTGGAAATCTATGGATGTTGGCTACAAAAAGTATATTGTAGTAAATACCAAATTCCAAGTTTCTGTATGTCCAAAAAATTAGACCATGGACAGAGGTCTTAGAGAAAGGCTACTGGACAGCAACTTCCTCTTGAAGAAAAACATGATTTTAAAAGGGGTTTGGCATCCATGCTTGTCCCCATTTCCTTAGGCTTTGATTAGTAGTCACTATACATTTTAGTGGTGATCTACTATATCAAGCCATTCTTAGGGTACATTAGGACTTAAGCATTTCATTTGCTTGAGAAGGGGAATTTTATCCTTGAAAATGAAGGTTTGATGTATGAAAATGATTTTTAGGGTTTTGAAAATGTGTTTGCAAGTAAGTAAAGACACTTTGAAAAGAATGTTGATCCTTGTAGAGGATCATCCATGGAGATGAACTTCCATGGTGATCCTCTTGGATCTAAGGCAAGAAATGAACAAATTGCATCTTTAAAGTTTGAGATGCATGCATGGATGAGAGAGATTTAGGGTAGGGAGAGGGAGGTTATACCTATCTTCTTTGTGTTTTGTGTTTGAATGGATTCAAGGCTTGAATGTGTTTAGGGTTTGAATGTGTTTAGGGTTTGTGATTAGAGTTGGTCAAAGAGAAAACAAGTAGATAACAATTAAGTCCTCTATGTTTTCTCTCTAATCCTCCTTCTAAGGGGTAATTTAAGCTTGGGCTTGTGTATTGTGACGACCCCAACCCTAGGCACTCATTTTAATATTTAATTATATGCTTTTAATATTCATGCTAGCTTTATGTGTTCAATTATGTCCTTTAAATTCTTAAATTTAGATAAATTGGGTGAAAAGTAAATTTGGGATATTATAAGAATTTATTGGTCATTAAATAAAGAAACTTGTGGAAATAATAAAAATGGAAAATTAATAAAATGATAAATAATGTGGGGAGGTTAAATGAGTAGGATAATTAATGGGATAAGATTTATTTTTAATTTAAAAATGATTTGGGTGAAAGCCTTGCCATTTTTTCCATGGGGGGCCATTTTGTAGAACCCTTCCTCCTTCATGCCAAGTGTCCATCCCTTACTTCCTCCTACTCCCTTCCCCCCTTCCCCTTCATTCCTCATTCACTACTCATCTTCAACCTAGGGAGAACTAAGGGACACCATTGAAGCCTTTGCACAAGCTTTGGAAATCCAAGACTTTCTTCACCAAAATTCAAGTCCTAGAGCTCCATTGAAGTTGGGTGATCTAGAGGAAACCTTCTAGCTAGAAAGATCAAGCATTTCCTTCTAAAATCCAAGTAAGTTGTTATGACTTCTCTTCTCATGAATGCTCATGAATATTTCTTGTGGTTCTTGTTCTTATGTTGGTGATTTCTTGCTTGGGAAACCTATTGGGAGTTGAATGTGTTGATTTAGAACCTTGTTGGGTTTGTAGAAATATTGTGAGTTATGGAAGTTGAATGGATCTAGGTTTAAAACTTGATTTCATGGAGTTAAAGGAGTAGATTAAAGTTACCCAAGTTGGAAATGCCCTTTAGGTTCATAACTTAGGATGCCTTTGGTTGGAATCTTGGGATTTTAGAGCCATTGTTGTTGTTACTGCTGTTTGTGCAAATTCTGGGCCGAGGGACGAGTCGTCCCTTGGTCGAAGGGAAGTCGTGACCTAAGGGGGGACGCCAGGTTCAGTGGGGGGTAAATTGGGGACGAGTCGTGCCCTGGGGGACGAGTCGTCCCCTGGTCAGATTTTCTCACCTCAACTTTATAGCTATTCAAACTTAATCAAACTCGAACCAAAATGAAATCTTTTTAACCTAGATTAAAGTAGAATACTTTGGCTTCACAATGACGTTCTAAGTGATTAAAATGGAATAGTGGAAGTACCTTAAATATTGCTTGGAAAAAGTTAGATAAACTAGTTTAGTAACTAAACAATTATGATCCCAACTTGGTAGATTCCCCTTAGACCTTTCAAGAAGCTATGTAGTATTGTATAATGACTTTGTAGGATGGATTGATGCTACTTCCTTGCCTTACATTGAGTTCATATACATTGTTTCTATTGCATAGTGTATTGAATAAATGTTGCACTATGATATTGGTTGGACATGAGTATAGTTTACCATGTTGATATGTTGTTATCCCTTTTTGTGGATTTTATTCAAGTATCTATTATGTGCTTGATTATGTGTGAGTCAGCTGACGTTGGGGGTATAACAGAATACGATCAATTATGGAAGTGTGACCTAATGTGATCGGATTATGTTATATCTGTGACCGTCCCCTCCTGTGGCCACAGGTTGGGGTATAGCGTCTGTATTGAGCCAAAAGCCTTACAGAGTTGCTACTGTCTTATATGGTTCCCTGGAAAACGGGTCTTATAAGACGTGAGTATTGCTTAAGCAGCTCACTGTAATTGGAGTATTATTATACCCAATGTTGTACGACTACTGTTCAGACGGGAAAAGGTAAACCAAGGTAATGGAATGTGTTTATAGCTTTCCCAATGTGTTATGTGTGACTTGTTATATGTTGCATTTATTTGGCATATTGCTGCATCCATAATAGCTTGCTGAGATTTATTCTCACCCCTCTCCCTTTACTGTTTTAGATCCCGAGACAGGAGGACCGCCCAAGTAAGGACGGAGAGGAGTTTGGAGTAATCTTTTGGGGTATTGTCAGGGTATGTTTAGGGTGACGTATAAATTGTATTTTGGTAATTCCATTCTTGGAGTTTGTAATTATAAACCTTAAACTCTACGTCATAACCTTAAATCTTTTGTAACTAAACAGTTAACTATTTTCAAAGTTAGTTATCTCCTCCTCCGATGTGGAGTAGAGTGGAGTTCTTTTGAAATGTTATGTTATTCATGTTCATGTTTGAAAGTCAAAGTAAAGTTTTAAAAGTTTAGTGTTTTTGGGTTAGTTTGGGGACGCACCAACTCGGGACACGTGTAGGTTCCGGGTCGGGGTCCTCACGGTTAGTATCGAGCTCGGTTAGAATTCTCGGGTAGAGTCTAGGCGAGTGAGAGTGTGTGATAAGCGACGTCGAGTGTTTAATGCGGGAGTTTGTTGTAATGGCGGGAAATGAAGGTGATCCGAATGCAGGTTTGGGTGGTGTTGGTAATCCGAACGCCGAAATGATGGACATGTTTCGAGGGTTCCTTCAGCATATGGCAACGCAGAATCAGAATTTGAATCAGAATCAAGGCAGGCAAGGGCAACATGGGTTGGAGAAGTTCGTGAAGATGTCTCCTCCTAGCTTCAACGGAGATCCGGATCCGGTGAAGGCTGAGAGGTGGCTTGAGGCTATGAACAAGATTTTCGCAGCTATGGAGAGTACGGATGCGGAGAAGGTGAGATGCGCCGTTTTCAAATTGGAAGGACCAGCGGAGCATTGGTGGCAAGTGGTAAAGGATGGTTGGGACCGAGATTTGACACCGCGGACGTGGGAGAACTTCACGCTCAAGTTCCGAGATCACTTTGTGCCGATGGTTACTAGGGACAAGAAAGAAGGCGAGTTCTGAAGGCTGGAGCAAGGGACCATGACGATAGCGCGGTATTCGGCAAAGTTCACGTAGTTGGCCCGATATTGTCCCCATTTGGTGCCGAGATGAGGAGAGGCGAGTTTACCGGTTTGTGAAAGGTTTAAGAGTTGAGTTTCGGAAGCGGTTGTTGACGCATAACTTCGCCAATTTCCAAGCGGCGGTGAATATGGCGTGCGGATTGAGAACGACATAGAGGAGCATCGTGGTAAGAATGAAGGAGGAAACAGGAACAGATTTCGGGGTCAAGGATCGGGACGAGAATAGAGTGCGGCCGAGGACTTTCACCCGGGAGCGAATCGAGGAGGTCATGTGGCGGCTCAGGCAAATCGTGCGACTTCCGGTCGGTTTGGGACAACATGTGGGTTTTGCAAGAGGATAGGGCATTCCGAAGACAAATGTTGGAGCAAACAAGGAAAGTGTTTGGAGTGTGGATCGCCGGGCCATTTCGGGAGGAATTGTCCCAAGTTACAGAATAAGCAAGCGACGGGTACCGGATTCGGGGTCAAGGTAGTGGTGTGAAGAGAGATGTTGAGGAAACCTAAGGATAAAGTCCAAGGTCGTGTGTTTGCTTTGGGTCGAGGAGAGGTCGATCCTAATGCCGTTATTAGAGGTATAGTTCCTGTCTCAGGAGTTAAGGCCCGCATTCTTATAGATCCCGGGTCTTCCCATTCATTTGTGGCGTCTCATTTTGCATTCTCATTGCATATCTTGCACGAATCTATGCCTTATGTGTTAGAGGTCTCTACTCCTATGGGAGAGAGCCTTGAATCTTCTTTGATATATCGTGGATGTGATGTGACTATATGTGGGCATGTATTGCCGGTGGATTTGGTCGAGTTACCAATCCGTGATTTTGATGTGATCCTTGGTATGGATTGGTTGAGTCAGTGCCATGCTTTGGTAGACTGTCGTAGGAAGCGAGTTTCATTTGCTATGCACGATGTGCCTACATTTATATTTGATGCCGATAAATCTATGTTCGGGTTACATGTTATTTCTGCCTTAAAAGCTAGAAAGATGCTATCTAAGGGGTGTACGGGTTACTTAGCTTATGTGGTAGATTCCAATAAGAAGTCTCCCGAATTAGCTCATGTTCCGGTTGTGAATGAATTTAGTGATGTGTTCTCTAGTGAGTACTCTATGCCTCCGGATCGTGAGATAGAGTTTTGTATTGACTTAGTACCCGGTACCGCTCCTATTTCTAAAGCACCCTATAGAATGGCTCCGGCCGAGTTAAAAGAGTTGAAGGTCCAATTGCAAGAATTGTTAGACCGAGGTTTTATTCGTCCTAGTGTGTCTCCGTGGGGAGCACCGGTCTTGTTTGTTAGGAAGAAGGATGGTACCTTACGATTGTGTATTGACTATCGTTTGTTGAACCAAGCCACCATTAAGAATAAATATCCTCTTCCGCATATAGACGATTTGTTTGACCAACTCCAAGGTTCCGTTATCTACTCAAAGCTTGATTTGAGAAGCGGATACCATCGATTGAAGATTAGGCCGGATGATGTTGCTAAGACAGCTTTCCGTACTAGGTATGGTCATTATGAGTTTGTGGTGATGCCGTTTGGGTTGACTAATGCTCCAGCCGTGTTTATGGATATGATGAACCGTGTTTTCAAGCCTTATCTTGATAGTTTTGTGGTGGTCTTTATTGATGATATTCTTGTGTATTCTAAGTCCCGGGAAGAGCATGAGAATCATTTGAGGATTGTCTTGTCCGTTCTTCGTGAGAAGCAGTTGTATGCTAAGTTCAGTAAGTGCGAGTTTTGGCTTGAGCAGATCTCTTTCTTGGGGCATGTTGTGTCGAGTTCGGGGATTTCCGTGGATCCTGCAAAGATTGAAGCCGTGGTTAATTGGAAGCAACCTTCGACTGTGACCGAGGTCCGTAGTTTTCTTGGTTTGGCGGGGTATTATCGGAGGTTTATTGAAGGGTTTTCTCGGATTGCGACTCCGTTGACTAGGTTGACTCGGAAAGATGTAGCGTTTGTATGGGATTCCAAGTGTGAAGCAAGCTTTGATGAATTGAAGAAGAGATTGACAACGGCTCCTATTCTTACCCTTCCGGATGGTTGTGAGAATTTTGTGATCTATAGTGATGCCTCGAAGGTGGGTTTGGGATGTGTGTTGATGCAAAATGGAAAGGTTATTGCGTATGCCTCTAGGAAGTTATCACCGGCGGAACAGAATTACCCTACTCATGATATGGAATTGGCGGCGATTGTGTTTGCGTTACATAAGTGGAAGCACTACCTTTATGGGGCGAAGTTTGAGATTTTCACCGATCATAAGAGTTTGAAGTACCTATTTACCCAAAAGGAGTTGAACAACCGGCAAAGAAGATGGTTAGAGTTTTTGAAGGATTTTGATTGTGTCATATCCTATCATCCGGGGAAGGCCAATGTGGTGGCCGATGCGATTAGCCGAAAGGCGTATTTGACAGCTTTGAGTTCTCGGGAATTGAAGAGTGAAGTAATTATTGCGAATGTTAGAGCCGTTCCGATATTGTATGGTGATTTGAAGGAAGCTCAACAAGAAGATCCGGAATTGAAGAAAATTTGTGATCAAGTGCAAGATGGGAAAGCCGGGGATTTTGCTTTGAATCGAGATGGGATTTTAACTTTCCAAGGGAGAATTTGCGTTCCGTCATCGCCGGAAATCAAGAAGCGTGTTTTAGAGGATGGCCATAAGTCCAAGTTTGCGATTCATCCGGGGAGTACCAAAATGTATCAAGACTTGAAGCGTGGATATTGGTGGAATGGAATGAAAAGGGAAATAGCGGATTATGTATCTAAGTGTTTGACGTGTCAACAGATTAAGGCAGAACATCAAAGACCGGCGGGACTACTTCAACCATTGGATATTCCGGAATGGAAATGGGAAGGAATTTCGATGGATTTTGTTTCGGGTTTGCCTCTCACCGTGAAGAAGATGGATGCTATATGGGTTATTGTGGATCGGTTGACAAAGTCGGCTCATTTTCTTCCGGTATCAACTAAGTTTTCGTTAGAGAAGTTAGCCCAGTTGTATTTGAAGGAGATTGTGAGACTTCACGGGGTTCCGGTTAGTATTGTTTCCGATAGAGATCCGAGGTTTACATCTAGATTTTGGAGAGCATTGCATGAAGCCTTGGGTTCTAAGTTGTGTTTTAGTACCGCGTTTCATCCTCAAACCGATGGTCAGTCAGAGAGAACTATTCAGATACTTGAGGATATGTTACGAGCTTGTGTGATGGATTTCCAATTGTCTTGGGAGGATCATCTACCTTTAGTGGAGTTTGCTTACAACAACAGTTATCAGTCCAGTATTGAGATGGCTCCGTACGAAGCTTTGTATGGAAGGAAGTGTCGATCTCCGATGTGTTGGGACGAGGTTGGTGAAGCGAGACTTTGGGGTCCGGACTTGGTTAGAGATTCTACGGAGAAGATCAAGGTGATTCGGGATAGATTGAAGACGGCTCAGAGTAGACAGAAAAGCTACGCCGACAATAGAAGGCGGGATTTATCATTTCGGGTTGGTGACTTTGTATTCTTGAAGGTCTCTCCGAGGACGGGGATTAAAAGGTTTGGGAATAAGGGTAAGTTGGCTCCGAGATTTGTAGGACCGTTTGAGATTCTAGAGAAGATAGGGGAATTGGCTTACCGGTTAGCGTTGCCTCCGTCTCTCTCTTTGCTTCATGATGTGTTTCACGTTTCTATGCTTAGGAAGTATTGTCATGACCCCTCCCATGTTTTGAGCTCTCCTCCCGATGATGTCCAAGCGGACATGTCGTATGTTGAAGAGCCATTAAGAGTATTAGAATTCCAAGTTAAAGAGTTGAGAACCAAGAGTATTCCGATAGTGAAAGTCCTTTGGAAGAATCACACCGTAGAGGAAGCAACGTGGGAGCTAGAGTCGGAGATGAGAGCAAAATACCCGTGGTTGTTTGAAAATTCAAGTAAGTTTCCTTTTTAAAAATTCGGGTCGAATTTTCTTTAAGGGGGAGTGAGTGTGACGACCCCAACCCTAGGCACTCATTTTAATATTTAATTATATGCTTTTAATATTCATGCTAGCTTTATGTGTTCAATTATGTCCTTTAAATTCTTAAATTTAGATAAATTGGGTGAAAAGTAAATTTGGGATATTATAAGAATTTATTGGTCATTAAATAAAGAAACTTGTGGAAATAATAAAAATGGAAAATTAATAAAATGATAAATAATGTGGGGAGGTTAAATGAGTAGGATAATTAATGGGATAAGATTTATTTTTAATTTAAAAATGATTTGGGTGAAAGCCTTGCCATTTTTTCCATGGGGGGCCATTTTGTAGAACCCTTCCTCCTTCATGCCAAGTGTCCATCCCTTACTTCCTCCTACTCCCTTCCCCCCTTCCCCTTCATTCCTCATTCACTACTCATCTTCAACCTAGGGAGAACTAAGGGACACCATTGAAGCCTTTGCACAAGCTTTGGAAATCCAAGACTTTCTTCACCAAAATTCAAGTCCTAGAGCTCCATTGAAGTTGGGTGATCTAGAGGAAACCTTCTAGCTAGAAAGATCAAGCATTTCCTTCTAAAATCCAAGTAAGTTGTTATGACTTCTCTTCTCATGAATGCTCATGAATATTTCTTGTGGTTCTTGTTCTTATGTTGGTGATTTCTTGCTTGGGAAACCTATTGGGAGTTGAATGTGTTGATTTAGAACCTTGTTGGGTTTGTAGAAATATTGTGAGTTATGGAAGTTGAATGGATCTAGGTTTAAAACTTGATTTCATGGAGTTAAAGGAGTAGATTAAAGTTACCCAAGTTGGAAATGCCCTTTAGGTTCATAACTTAGGATGCCTTTGGTTGGAATCTTGGGATTTTAGAGCCATTGTTGTTGTTACTGCTGTTTGTGCAAATTCTGGGCCGAGGGACGAGTCGTCCCTTGGTCGAAGGGAAGTCGTGACCTAAGGGGGACGCCGGAGTTCGGTGGGGGTAAATTGGGGACGAGTCGTGCCACTGGGGACGAGTCGTCCCCTGGTCAGATTTTCTCACCTCAACTTTATAGCTATTCAAACTTAATCAAACTCGAACCAAAATGAAATCTTTTTAACCTAGATTAAAGTAGAATACTTTGGCTTCACAATGACGTTCTAAGTGATTAAAATGGAATAGTGGAAGTACCTTAAATATTGCTTGGAAAAAGTTAGATAAACTAGTTTAGTAACTAAACAATTATGATCCCAACTTGGTAGATTCCCCTTAGACCTTTCAAGAAGCTATGTAGTATTGTATAATGACTTTGTAGGATGGATTGATGCTACTTCCTTGCCTTACATTGAGTTCATATACATTGTTTCTATTGCATAGTGTATTGAATAAATGTTGTACTATGATATTGGTTGGACATGAGTATAGTTTACCATGTTGATATGTTGTTATCCCTTTTTGTGGATTTTATTCAAGTATCTATTATGTGCTTGATTATGTGTGAGTCAGCTGACGTTGGGGGTATAACAGAATACGATCAATTATGGAAGTGTGACCTAATGTGATCGGATTATGTTATATCTGTGACCGTCCCCTCCTGTGGCCACGGGTTGGGGTATAGCGTCTGTATTGAGCCAAAAGCCTTACAGAGTTGCTACTGTCTTATATGGTTCCCTGAAAAACGGGTCTTATAAGACGTGAGTATTGCTTAAGCAGCTCACTGTAATTGGAGTATTATTATACCCAATGTTGTACGACTCTTGTTCGAGACGGGAAAAGGTAAACCAAGGTAATGGAATGTGTTATAGCTTTCCCAATGTGTTATGTGTGACTTGTTATATGTTGCATTTATTTGGCATATTGCTGCATCCATAATAGCTTGCTGAGATTTATTCTCACCCCTTTCCCTTTACTGTTTTAGATCCCGAGACAGGAGGACCGCCCAAGTAAGGACGGAGAGGAGTTTGGAGTAATCTTTTGGGGTATTGTCAGGGTATGTTTAGGGTGACGTATAAATTGTATTTTGGTAATTCCATTCTTGGAGTTTGTAATTATAAACCTTAAACTCTACGTCATAACCTTAAATCTTTTGTAACTAAACAGTTAACTATTTTCAAAGTTAGTTATCTCCTCCTCCGATGTGGAGTAGAGTGGAGTTCTTTTGAAATGTTATGTTATTCATGTTCATGTTTGAAAGTCAAAGTAAAGTTTTAAAAGTTTAGTGTTTTTGGGTTAGTTTGGGGACGCACCAACTCGGGACACGTGTAGGTTCCGGGTCGGGGTCCTCACATGTATGTATGAGAGTGATTTGAGAGTGTTTTGAGTGAGTGGGATTTGGGAAAGATTCAAGAGAAAATGGTGGCAATTCAAGTGAATTCCCACTATTTTCTCCCTATTTTTCGCCAAGGTGAAGTTATAAAATGTGTTGTTGCTCCTCATTTCTGTGACTGAAGGGCTCAATTTATAGGCCACTGAGAATTACATTCTCATCCGCGCGGAGGGTTCCTTCAGCGTGCCTGGTGCATTAAATGCTGCTCCAGGCTTTGGACAGGAAGAATATTTTTCAAATTAAGCAACCAGTTTTTGTTCTAGCAGCTTCGATTTCGGGTTTTTGACCTTTCTTTTGCTTTTTGGGATTCTTTTCTTGGTTTATCTTTAAATAGTAATCCCTAATTTACCCTTGCTTGGTTAGAAATGTTAGGAATTGTTAGAAATGTTAGAAAAGTTAGGCTTTCGTTAATTTTCTAACGAAAATACTAACAACTCAAATTGGAGCACTTACAGTAGCCCCTCGGCGACGGTGCTTTCGAAGGAAGCGGGGCCGTCAATAAGAGTAAGGCTCCGCATTTGACCAAGTGGCCGAGGGATCGAGTGATCGAGTGATCAAGTGATCAAGTGGTTGAACCTAGCAATAGGCTACCTACGTATCCTTAAAAGGAATCAAGCCAGTCGTAGTTCGGGTCTTTTGACTATCTTCAGTCGTCGACCCTAGAGTGACTGTTTTAGGATGTCAACCTGGCAAGCGAGTTCTGCAGTCGATTGCTGAGAGAAACTCTGCTGGGGATAAGAGATGACCATTTTGGTCTGGTGGCTGAAATTGTATATCCGCTCTGCTGGGGATAGGAATGACCATTTTCGGTCTGATGGCTAGAGTTGTATATCCGCTCTGCTGGGGATAGGAATGACCATTTTGGTCTGATGGCTGAACCTAACGATAGGCTACCTACGTATCCCTAGTAGGAATCAAGCCAGTCGTAGTTCGGGTCTTTGACCCTGGAGTGACTATTATGAGGCGTCAACCTGGTGATGAGGGCGTTTTAGGTGCCTCGAACCTTGATGATGGCGTTTTAGGTGCCTTGAACCTGGATGATGATGGCGTTTTAGGTGCCTTAGACCTTGATGATGGCGTTTTAGGTGCCTCAGACCTTGATTATAGCGTTTTAGGTGCCTCAGACCTTGAAGATGGTGTTTTAGGTGCCTCAGACCTTGATTTGAAATGTTTTCCCTATGGTGGACTTCATTCGTCTGCTGCCGAGGGAAAGGATGATCGTGCTGGTCGAGTGGCTGGACCTAATGATAGGCTACCTACGTATCCCTAGTGGGAATCAAGCCCTTACGTAGTTCGAGAGCTGCTCGGGATTTTGTTAGCTTTTGTTGGGGAAGACGGGCTTACGTTTTACGGCCGTTGATGATAATGATGAAAGAAACGGGATTCCGTTAACTTCGCAGGGGATTTTGTTAGCCTTTGCTGGGGAAGACGGGCTTACGTTTTACGGCCGTTGATGATAATGATGAAAGAAACGGGATTCCGTTAACTTCGCAGGGGATTTTGTTAGCCTTTCCTAGGGAAGACGGGCTTACGTTTTACGGCCGTTGATGAAATTGATGAAAGAAACGGGATTCCGTTATCTTTCTCGGAGAAATCGGACTTACGTTTGACTGCCGTTGATGATTTTGATGAAAGAAACGGGATTCCGTTATCTTTCTCGAAGAAATCGGACTTACGTTTTACTGCCGTTGATGAAATTGATGAAAGAAACGGGATTCCGTTAGCTTTCTCGGAGAAATCGGACTTACGCTTGACTGCCATTGATGATTTTTGATGAAAGAAACGGGATTCCGTTATCTTTCTCGAAGAAATCGGACTTACGTTTTACTGTCGTGAGGGTTCCTTTGAAAGGGGGTTAACTTTGGTTAACTCTATTAAGTTGAGGATTAAATTGCAGAGTCCTGGAATTTTAAAGGGCAAAATGGTCATTTTGCCACCTCGGTTCTGTCCGCGCGGAGGGGATTGTATCCCTGACAGGTTTAAATGAGGGGCCGCCCCTTTCTCCTTCTCCCTCGCCATTTTTCCAGTTTGTCGAGAGAAAAGAGAGAGGAAGTGAGAAATCCGCCATTTTTGGCCAAGAAAACTTAAAATCCTTCCGATTTCTTCGATTTTTTGAGCAATGGAACACGGGGGAGTTGCTATTCAAGGCCAAGGACGTGGCCTGGTCGCGGAGAGGCGATTAGAACTCGTTCGAATGAGGAGGCATTACACACTTTCGCAATCGATTGCGGAGGAGCCATACCCCGATGCGTGGCAACATTGGGCCACTGATCCGGGTCTCCGAACGGTATACTTCGAATCTCTTCACTTCCTTTGTTGATTTTTGTTTGAAATTGATTTTTTGGTGATTTTTTTTTTATTTATTTTTCTATTTTTTCGAAAATTGATGTTCTTGGTGTTGAATCTTGGCTTTGATGATTTGCATGTTGTAATGAGTATATGGGTGACCTAAATATGCATTTTGTTTGGAAAAAGAATTGGCATTTTCGCCATTTTTTTTTTTAAATTCGAAATTTGTAATTGAAAATTCGAAAATTGTGATTTGAAATTTGAAAATGATGTTCTTGACATTTGAAATTGAGATTTGCATAAGTGTATGCATTGTGTTTGAAAAGAATGGGCATTTTGGCCAATTTTTTTTTTTTTGAAATATGAAATGATGAGAATTTTCCCGAATCCGGGATGGACTCTTTTTTTTTGTTGCAATGAATGTATGCATGTATGCCTCTTGTAGGATTTTTTTTTTGCAATGGGATGATGAATGATATGAATGTATGTATGCATAGGATTTTTTTTTTTGAAAAGTGGGACGGATTTTTGTTTCCGTTGACTCGATATTATTGACATGCTTTCTGTATGAATGAATGAATGGTATTTGCTGAGAAAAACTCTTTTCTTTTGTGCTAGAAAAATGGGGCTATGTCCGTTATATGCTGTTATGCTGCCCGATTTTCTGCAAAACTTTATGTTTATGATGCATGTGTATGCTTTTTTGAATGCCAAATGAATTTTTTTTTTTGACATTTTTGTTTCCCCCCCTTTTTTTTTGTTGAATTGCAAGGCGGAAACAGTTTCGTGACGGAGCAGCTGAACAAGATGAAGACTCGGGGATCGGTGGAGTCTATGATTTACTTGTGGGACCGGCTTTCGGTTTTGGGCAGAGGAGCGATGATGAGTCCTAGACAGATCGTCATTGAGACCGGATTGTACGAGTTCATCGAGTGCTTGAGGGGATTGGTCAAGTTCCCCAAGAGTAAGGGCCTGATCTTTGCTTTGGCACAACATTGGTGGGACGTGACCCACACATTCCATTTTTTCTGGGGCGAGGCCACGGTCACCCCTTCTGACTACGCCGCGATTACGGGCATGTCCTTTAAATGACGGAGCATTGAGTGGAGAGGCGGCTACAGTGATCTGGATTTGCAGGCCCTTCTAGGATTCTCCCCTATTCCCAAAAAGGGGATGGGGATGGAGTACGCTGTGGTCCACGGGAAGATCGTGGAGAGTATTGGGAGCTATGAGGCTGGGGATGAGAGGATAGGCGCTGAGCAGATTGCTAGGGCCTTTTTATGGTTTGCTTTTTCGAGCACGCTTTTTGGACATGCCGAGGGGACGGCTGTTTTTGCTTTGCTGAGGTCCTTGGAGGATGTAGGGATGGCTGGAGAGGTATCTTGGGGAGAGGCAGGGCTGGCAGAGCTATATTTTGCTCTGGATCGATATAGCCGGAAGGATGTCAGCTCTTTGACGTGTTTCGAGTTCCCTCTGGAGGTACAAGCTTTCTTTTTTTGCTTTCCCTCTTTTCTTTAAGCACGTATTCTTTCTCGCACTTAATTGATTTGACCTTTTCCTTTCGCAGGTATGGGCTCTAGAGTTCTTTCACGTCACGATGTGGCGGCAGCCGGCGGAGTACATCGGGGCGTATCCGGCCATGCTTTCTTGGTCCAAGTATGCCCGGGAGAAGAAAGGTTCTAGGGGGTGCACGACCCTCAAGTACTCGGATTGCCTGCCTTTGACGAGGGCTGAGATAGATGAGGGGATCATATTCTACCCCTGGGACCGCTTCGATGTGGAGCAGCTGAAGGGTGTTGAGAGATGGACCGTGGAGCGGAGGATCTTGAGAGGCTTGACCTGCGACGTGTATTATCTGGGGGAGAGAGTGACGCGTCAACATGGCGTGGGTGCACCCGCGATGGCTCCGGTGGAGCCTCCTGCTGACATGATGCATCCGAGTGAGAACTCGGAGACCTGGGATGATTATCGAGGTGGCCAGCACTACTTGAGGTTCGTGGCGATCGAGGAGTACTCGTGATTTGTCTTATGGAGGCTGAGGATGCCTTAGGTTCTTGAGAGAGAGGGATTGGGGATTGTGCGGTACCCTCGATCGAGCTTTTCGTATGTCCAGGAGGGGGTCAGGCTAAGAGTACAGATCTCTGTCCCTGATCGGGTTCCACGAGCTTTCCGGCCTCGTCCGGATATGAAGGTATGGCCTCTCCTTCTCCTCTTTTTTTTGCTTCTGTCTTTTCCTTTCTTTCCTGTCATCATTTTTCGCCTTAATTGACGCTTTTGTTTCCGTGCAGTTCCCGGCCAAGGTGGTGGAGAAGCTGACGAATCAGGTGATCGGGGCCAAGAGGTTTATCAAGAACATGGTTATTTGGGGTCTTCTCAGGGCAGGAGGAGACGAGCACAGCCGGCGCCTGTCGAGAGGGAGACTTCCCCTATTCCTTCCGAGCCTTATTCCGAGACTCCTCTTTCTCCTCTCATAGATCCCAGTGTGGTGTTGCCTTCGAACCACGTCATTCTCGGGGATCTGTATGGGCAGGGACATGTCTGGCATCACGGTGGGTCTTCTTCGCACGTCCGGGAATCTGACGCGTTTTCGTTCGGATACGACTTCTTTGCGGATCTTGGCTTGCCGTATCAGGGTGTGCCGGTTGGTCCAGACGAGCCTTCCTCCGGAGATGAGGATGATTCTGAGCCCGAGGTATTCGTGGCTACAGAGGAGGTGGGCTCGAGCCGCAAGAGGGATCGGGGGAAAGCGCCAGCCACCGAGGACTCTAACTGACGATCTTCTGAGACCGATTTCTGAGACTGTACCTATTTTTTTTTGACAGATACAGTTTTTTTTTATGCACACTCTCTTTTTTTTGGAATGTAATAATTTAGGATTTTATTTTATTTTATCTATCATGAATGCAATGTTGTATGAATGCACTGTTGCATGAGCCCCGGTTTTTTGGCAAGGGTGTGAGTGTTTGGTATATGAACTGTTTGGGCAGGTTTTGCACAAGGTTCGAGCAGCCGGGATGAAAATATTCTTCCGTTGTGCAGCAGTTTGAGCATGCTGCAGATTTTTTTTCTGGGCGACAATCCCGTCCGCGCGGACAGGTTCGGCATCTGACATGGTTCATTTATTTCGGTGGTTGGATCTGGTTTGGTCCATAAATGCCATTAAAACTTCGTCTTCTTCAGTTCAAAATTACTGAAAATCCGAGAGAGAAGCCAAAAAAGCCATGGAAATGTCCAAATTTTCCCCAAAATTGCCCAAAGAAAAGCAAATGTTGTTCTTTGAAAAGTTCAAGGAGTGGTGTAGGGAGATTATGCACGAGAGGAGGTCATTTTTCGAAGAGAGGTACAAGGTAAAGTGCTTGTGGTCTCTCAAAGAATTGGTTCCGGACTATGACCTCTTGAGAGCTTCTTCTTCATTTTGGGATACTAGAAGGCATGTCTTTTGCCTTTCTTACAATGAAGTGGTCCCGACCGTTGAAGAATTTCAGGCTTTACTTGGTGGCCCGGAGGTGGAAGAGATCGGGATTCCTTTTCCCGGAGGGGCTTCTTTTGTTGATAGGTTGTGTAACCTTCTTCATCTTTCTCCGAAGGAAGCGCAAGGTATGATTCGTAGTCCCGATCATTTTGACATTTCTGGTCTTCCTGATAGATTTAGGGGCTTAGGTTTGGTGGATGATTCCTATTGGGATGCTTTTGCACTTTGCATGTTTGGTACCTTGTTCATGGTTTATTCCTTTGGGATTTGTCATCGGGCTCTGCTGGATGTGGTTGTTCACTGTCGCTTGAGCCGAGATGTTGCGCCTTTAATCTTGGGAGAGACTTTTCATGCTCTCGACAAGTTGGCTACTGGGAGGCGGTATATGCATGGTGGCAGCCCGTTTCTTTTGACCCTGTGGCTGATGGAGCGCTTGGGGGTTCTTCGGGAAACTTCGGACATGATCAAGCCTTGGACATTTGCCAGGAGAGGGGTTACGGTGGATTTTGATGATCAGGGCTCGTGGGAGCGTTGGATGGCTGGTCGCCAGACTGAAGATATCAGACGGTTGGTGCCTCATTGGCGGGTGGAGACTCGGAGAGTACTTCAGGACGGGTCTCATGTGGTTATACTTCCGAGGCTTTCTCAGTCCAGCTTTTTCATTCCGGCTTTGGTTCTGAGACAGTTCGGCTTGGAGCAGGTTCCTTTGGAGGACTTTGATGATATAGACACCAGGGTGGTGGCTTCTACTTCTATGGATGATCCTTCGGTGTTTCCATTTCTTTCCCGAGTATGGAGGTATGACGTCTTTCCTCCTCGGGTTATCCACAGGCGTCCGAGACCTGTGTTCCTGACTACTTGGTACCTGGATTGGTACGAGAGGCATTTGGGGGAGACTCAGATGGCTATTTTGAGATGGAGTAAGGCCATTGTGGGTGCGAAGGACCTGACAGTTTCGGAGAGGAGGAGGGCCGAGGCGAGGGCCAACCCTCACGACCGGAGCGGAGATACTGTGACCGACTATGAGGCTTATGTCAAGAGACAGGAGAGGAGGACTCCCATGCTACCAGCTAGGCTACAGGAGATGAGAGATGACGCTAGGGCTACTAAGGCCCTGACAGAGGCTGGTTTGATAGATCCTTTCCCTACACCGGAGCTTGGTAGGAGGAAGACCGACATTTTTCCTGTTCAGAGGAAGAAGACCCGAAGAGGGAAGAAGAGGGGAGATGCCAGTACGAGCGGCTTAGAGTGACCTCGAGTTTTCCGAGTATCCCTTTCTTGTTGTAGCAGACACATTAGCTTGATTATGTATCTTAGTTTCTTTTAGCAGGTTGCCAGTTGTAGGAATGAAACGAGCTTAGACTCATCAAAAAGCTTTTAACTGTAGTGAATATGTGAATTTCATTAGAGTTTTTTTTCGAGACGCTTTCATGGTCTGATCAATGTATGTCTTTTATTTGTATTTTAGACCGAACCGTTTCCGGCTGCCTACGTTCCCTTCGGACTAAAGGGCTCAGGTCTTCGTAGTTCGACCTGGTTTTTTTGTTTTTTTTTGGTGCAACCCTGTTTTTTACCTAGGCCGCCCTTTTCGGGTTTTCAACCTAGTTGGGTATTACTCTTTTAGCACTTTTTCTTTTTTTGTTTCTTTTTTTTTGACTCGGTGTTTTACGCGTAGTATTTGCGCAGCCTTGTCACCATTTACTGGGTGTACAAAAGGATTTCCGTCGAGGTCCGCAAGTTGCATGGCTCCTCCGGAGAAGATTTTACGGACAGCATATGGCCCGACCTGCATGTGCTCCCATTTGCCAAGCGGGTTGATACGGACTGGGGGCTTCTCTTTCAAAACGAGATCACCTTCCCTAATCTCCCGATGCTTCACTTTCTTGTCGAAGGCTCTGGCCATTCTCCCTTGGTAAGCTCGGATATGTTCCATTGCTTTCAATCGGCGTTCATCTAGTAGAGCCAATTCATCATGGCGACTTTGGAGCCATTCGACCTCGTTGATCTGGCTTTCCAACAGCACACAGAGTGAGGGGATTTCTAACTCGACTGGGAGCACGGCTTCCATCCCGTAGGTGAGAGCAAACGGTGTCTCCCCTGTTGCCGTTCTGACTGATGTCCTGTAGCCCCAGAGTGCTAGGTGTAGCTTCTCGGGCCAATCTCTGCCTCGGACAGCCATTTTTCGGATGATGTTTTCCAGAGTCTTATTTGCTGCTTCGACGGCTCCGTTGGTTTGGGGCCTATAGGGAGATGACTTGTGACGGGTTATTCTGAATTCTGCTAGCAGCCTGTCGCATTCCCCTTCGAAGTGGGATCCATTATCTGAGATGATTTCGGCCGGCAACCCGTATCTGCATATGATGTTTTCTTTGATGAAGAGGGCTACTTTCCTTGAGTTGAGGATTTTGTAGGATTTTGTAGGGCATCCTTTTCAGTTCCTTCGAAGAAACTACCAATCTGCGTCTCTTTAGGCTCTTCCGCAGTTTCCAGATTCACACTCGTCAAAATCTCTTCGGCAGCTTGGGCTCGATTTTCCTCTTTCCGAACAACCTGCTTAAAGATTTTTGTTCTCTTCTTTTTTTTTGTTTATTTAATGTGTCTGCTTCTTTATCTAATGAATCATTATTAAATGTTTTTTTAAAAAAATTATTAATTAATTTATCATTAGTTAAAGTGGCAATCAAGGGATACTCAGAAAGGTCCAACATTTCATTAAGAACGAAGGGAAATATAGCATTGGCTACAATTTCGTAGTCTTCAGGCATAAGGCCATCGGACGACTCGAGAGACTTGATCTTGACTCTACCTAGATTGACACAAAGGGACGGGGGACCAATCCAAGCTGGGTGATCATTTCTTCTTTGGTCGCGGACGGGCCTGAGAGAGTTTCCCGATTCTTTAATGGCATCGCTGTCAGTGGCCTCATGACTCGGGAATGGTACTGTTTCTGTCCTCCTTCCTCGATCATTGCTACCATCTCTTTGACTGAGCTGAAATCAATCAGGTCTGGCACCTGGACCTCTTCCCCGAATAACTGCTGCATAATCGGACCATCCCAATCATCTGGAAAGACTTCTGCGGCTTTGGCTTTTGGCATTGTCAGCTCGAACTCAGGCTTCGGGCCTTCCTGGATAATCGGAATTGTGGTTGTGAGCTTCTCGAACTGTTCCACTAGGCTTGGCATGCCTTTGAAAGCTTACTCACTCTTCATGGTAGTGGTAGCCCCGGGTATCTTGGGTAGGTCCAGAAACACTCTACGGATCGGGTTAGCTTTGGCTCCCCTGAATTTGTTGAGGCTATCCTGTAGCTTCAGCCACCCTTCTGTAGGAGTGGGCTCTGTGATGTTACCCGGTTGTGTGGGTGATAGGTCTAAAGTCGCACGCCTACAAATTAATTACCAAGACAAGACTCGGCTACAAAAAACTGCAGCTAGGACAAGTCCAGGGTCGATCCACTGAAGAACGGTTATTCGGCTGCACAATTGTCACTTGACAAGATTGGGGGTTTGTTTGATTTTAATTAAATTCCTAAAACAGAAATTAAAAACTAAGTTGTAAACAATTAACGGGAAACACTTCAGATTTGTTTCCGTCCCCGTTTATCAATTCAATATCATCGGTGCAATTTCTTTCCCTTCCTCCCTATTCACTTGATCCGGAATATATTTCAACCCCTATTTCTTTCTTATTAATGGTTATAAGCAGTGACACGCTCACCTATTCCCCTAATCAATACCTAAACCTAACTGACACAGTCTAGATTCACAATATTGATTGGTAAAGCTCTAAGAAATTAAGATCAAGAATTTCACTATTCTTTTGCAAATAGATCAAAACCTAGTTTTACTCTCTTTTTAATTTACCACGACACGTGCATAAATCTCAAGGATGCTACTTGTGAAAAACCCTAATCTGACACAGACTTAAGATTAAACTAGCATTAAATCAATTACCGGGGAAAAGAGGGTGATAAAATCTCAAAACCCTAGAAACGATTTATCAATTAAAACAAGTAAAACTATGAATAGGAATTCAGAAACAAAGAAATTAATACCTCAATCGAATTAACAAACGGTTCGAGATCCAAATCTGAAGCAAAGGTTTTAAGCTTCCATGAAATTTGCTTACTGCTCTAAGAAATAATAATAATTGCCAAAAAAACAAAAACGTCCTCAATTGTTCCCTAAAACCAGTATTTATCCTTTGCCATAAAACCTAAGTTAGTAAGGAAAAGGAAACTAAAAAAAATAAGGAAAGGAAAAGAAAAAAAAAATAATAATAATAATCCAATACGCGTACAACTGACTGCCTCGATGACATCACCAACCGCCCTTGCACGACTCGTGCATACCACCACCACTCGTGCACAACTACACGACTCGTGCACGAGTACACGACTCGTGCACCTCCTCTTCACTCGTGCCACGCCTCGTGCAACTTTGGTCATCTGTGCATCATGCGGATCAATTGCACGGCTCGTGCATACGGCCACAGTCGTGTCCCGGCTTGAGAACCCTTATTTCCAGGAACTTGCCTCTTAACCCTTGAAGTCTCCTTCCTGCTACACTTTTACCTCCTGGCCTGTAGTTGACTTTGACTTGAACAAATGCTGACCTTCTAATTTAGCCTCTTCAAAATAACATTGCTTTTCAAATATCAACTTCTCAAATTACATCAAAACACTAACATAATCTTCCTATTACATTGTTCCTCATTGATACATAATATAGCAATATTACTAAAATAAATACAAAATATAATCATATTGCTATAAAATGTCTACGAAAATCGAGGAATTACCATATATAAAAACCAACCTATCAGTGGGACCCTTTACAAAGTAGTCAGCCAAATTAGGATTGAAAGGGAGAGATTTAGGATTGTCGACCGGGACCCTTCCTGGGATAGCTCCTTTCCTTTGTAGAGCAAATTCCTTTTCTTTTGCGGTGTCAGGAGTGGCCTCATATCCCGAGCCGTGGCGAGTTTTACGTCCTTTCACCTCGATGAGTTTGTGAGTTCCTTGTTGGTGTTTCCCTAGACCCAGAGGCCGGGTAGATAGCTCATCTTCCTCATCATTTTCAATCTGGGAGGGATTTTATCCCAGTGATCGTCGGATCTACGTTGCAAACTTGGGCCTTAGGAGGCTCGGCTAGTGAAGCTTGTTAGCATGAGACCTTCCTCATCATGTTTAATTTCGAGAATAGGTATTCCACATGTCAGGTGCCCTCCAAGGTGACTAAATCCTGTAAATGGTTGTCGGGTCCCCATTCGAGGCAATTTCACACCTTGGTGGAGGCTTGAGGCGACCCCCTTGACTGATGCGGCCCGAGGTCTTCCCGATAAGGCATTAAAAGTGATCGGGATGTCGATAACTTTGGAATTCCACGGTATCAATTTACGGCCAAACCCGAGAGGTCCAAGTAGCAACTCCAAGGCTGCTCGAGATGCCGAGTCATAAGCTTTATTTGAGCAGGGAGGGAGGCTTCAAGTGCGTGGACTTGATGTCAAGCTTGAGCTCATGATCTTTGCCGGGAAGAATATTCATTCGGACCCATTGTCAACCGGAGACCGAGGAGGCGTCGTTCATCCAATTGGGTGTGATGAAGAGGCTCATTATGATCGACCGGATTGAGGGAGATCGAGATGCATGAAAGTGATTATGTTCCCATAGTGGATATTCCCAATTAATTGCACCATGTCAAGCCCGGGAGTAGCATCGATAGGCACTAGAGTGCGAGCCGGGCTTCCTTCCGGCTTTAGCTTGTGGGGATGAGGGATAAGAGGTGGCGGGGACCATAGAGATGTTGGCTGTGTTTGCTTCAAGCCCGGGTGAGCACGGGGTCCTCTTTCTCGGGGAGTTAGGAGCTTGGTTTGTCTTGACAAGGGATTACGGTTTTCTCCCGGATGCTTGATCTGCTACCTTCTTATCTGTCTTCTTGGGATTCCCTTGGAAGATTTTCCCGGATCGGGTCAACGAGGTTGACTTCCTCATCAGATTGCTTCTTGACTAGATTTCTTCAATCTTTGCTAAGGTCAGGGAGCCTTTTTGGCTATCGTCCCACCTGTTGACGGAGTCTAGCAACGGTGAGGGCGAGCTTGAGCATGTCTTGGCTCCTTCTGGGCGGCCCTTATAAGCGCTTCCCAAGTCACGAGGCTTTTGAGTGCAGGGTTGTGTTGTTGCCACTGGATGGCCTTAATGAGCTAGGGCGTCCTCCGATTAGCTCCCATGCTTTGCCTTCCTCATAGTTATCATACAACAAGAGTTGCTATTCTCGGGGCTCGGCGGCTTTTCGATTTCATCCCCGGTATAGTGCGGCCATTACGGTTCCTTTCTGTAATACTCGAGCTGGAGATGATTATAGCACTCTGTGTGGGAGCGCATCGGGTATCATGCCGGTTTCCGGGACTTCTCCGAGAGGCTGAAATACATTCGGGAAAGGTGACCTCTTCTTGGGTAACCCCGACAAGGAGTGTTACTTTGTTTTGGGGCGGATTTGATCGACCATGGTTATTTTCTCATTGGGGAGGATGGGAGTTAGTTTCCCTCTCTACAACAGGATCCTCGACTATCGGCTGGATCGGATGCACAGAAAACCCTTTCCCCCAAAGCATGGTAGACGTGTTGAACTCCTAAGACATCCACGTGCTCGGACCCAAGAAACTTCATGGCCTTCATGTCCTCGGTTTCATATTCGTCTTCCGAAGTGTCTTCGGTCTTATGGCTATCGCCTCCATCTCATCATACATCTTCTTTCTTTCACCCTTGCAAGTAGGGCAGCCACAAGTAAAGGATAGGCAACGTTCCCCTCGTAGTTTGATGTAGCGGCTCGATAGATCTGGGTCCAAATAAGGAGCACCCGGGGGTCCCCTTTGTCGGGCCTTGGAGCAATTAGGAAGGCGTCGTGTGGATCCATAGGTATGAAATCCCAGCAGGGAGACGTTTAGATCAATAACCCTTTTTAGTGATTGCGGAGGCACTCGGCGTGCTCAAGCGGCTCGGTTGTGACCCTCACGGTTGTTATGCCATCTGTTCTCGGGAAAGAAGAAAAAGATCCGATGACGTTCACAAATTCCTCATCTTACGGTCGTTGAAACCCTCCATTCTCGACCGGTGCTTGATGAACCCTCTCCATTCACCGGTTAGGGTCCTTATAAGGAACATTGTGTTCTAGGATTTTGGATGTGTACGGATGCAGGCGCGGGCTTTGTTGTCCCTCATCCTCTGAAGTATCAGGACACGACCACGGAGTGCATCTTACGAGGTGCGGTTCTTGGGGGCTCGTCCCTATTGGCATCGACTTGCATTTTTCGGTGGCTCTTCGTCGTCGCTGCTGACAACCAGCCATGTGTCTGGCTCCCATGGCATTATTTCCGGCATGATTGTTCCAGTTGATTCGGGATCTGGGGCAAGGTTGACTCCTCGCTCTCGTCATCATCATCGTCATCGTCATCGGAATCATCTTCCCATACTACTCTTGGGATTTAGGCGAGAGGAGCCGATCAAACCCGTTAGGGGAATATAGGTGCGTGCAACCGCGAAATTGTCATATGCTCCCATTCCCAGTGGTAATTGCGACTCGGCTTCTCCTCCCAGCTGCGGGGGAAGAGTGAGAGGGGGTGGCACGTATTTGACTCCGGACGAGGATATAGAAGAAGAATCCTCCTCCTCAGATTCTTCTGTTCTCGGGATCATATTCGGCCTCTCCCAAAACCAACTTGCAGAAGTGTACTAGCTCTAGATGCTCCTCGGCCTCTTTGCTGATAAGCCCCAGTACAGGCGCCCGCCGGAAGCTTTCTTGCTCGATTCTTCTCGATTGTTCTAACCATCTTGTGTAAATGGTCTTCTCATGTTTTGACCGGAACAGCCCCAGTTCTTTAGTATCAGCTTTCCCTTCATTCGAGAAATAGCGGGCCTCGTATTCTTGCAGGAAATCTCTGACATGAGACCAAGGTGGGCTGACTTGTTCGTCGTCCTCAAGGTTGATGGGGAATCCGAATTCAGGATCCTCGACAAGGTTGGCCAGGGGTATTTGGGGACCTTCATCAGCATCTTCCTGGGCATGCGAAGGTTCTCCGCATTCAATCATGTTTACCTGGTTATGGTTTCTTGGCAGAGGATTTTTGACTGTATTAGGCCCTTCGGGTCCTTCCAACTTTCCTTGCTCTATCAAGCCTTGAATCGCCTTTTTCAGAGTGAAGCAGTTGTCAGTCAGATGTCCGTAGGCTTGATGAAAAGCACAATACTTTGAAGTATCCACGGGAGCATTCGGATTCCTGGGTTGGAAATTCTCCAAAGGCCGCAGCAAGCCTTCCTTCACCAGTCCCCTAAAGATGTCGCTCAGAGGCATTCCAAAGTTTTTGAGGTTCATGACCCGTGGCTTGGGCTCGGCTGGTTTTCTGGGAGCAAAAGGAGTTGTGTTATTACATTCCTGTCCCGCGTAGTTAATCATCTCTTTGCCTTTAGCAGGAGCAGGGGCGGTGTTGGAAGGAGGAGCCCGATATCTGTAAGCAGGTGTGTGATGTACCCGATTTTTTTTGAAAATCAAACGGAGTCGCCACGCCATTTTTGTTTTAAGGGCCAAAACTTTGAAAAATGCCCGGAATCAAGAGATTCGAGTTCGGAGGTCATGTTACACGCCGGGAAGGACGTTAGTGTGCACCCGGAATGCCTCGTAAAATGAGTCTTCCAAACATTCAAAATCCTTTGTTGTGTGTGTGTGTGTGTGTGTTTTGGCCAAAATAACTTGAAACTGAGGTAAGTAAAAATTGGGAACTCTTTTTAAGGCTTTAAACTGATCCCATGATTTTTTGGGTGATTTTTGGGTTGAGATTTGGAACTCAAAAGATTTTTGGAAGTTGAAAACCATTTCTGCCAGAATGAAAAAAGCAGTTGACCCTTGACTTTGAAGTGGACTTTAGGGCTTGAAAACTCCAGAATCTGGGAAAAGTCCGGGAATGAAAAATGTTCAAAACACCTTATAAAAGGTTTCTGTAAAATAACTTTTCATTTTGGAGATGATTTGAGAGGTCAAAACCTTCTGGAAATCTCAGATCTGAAATCTGGATTTCCAGAGACTGATGAACTGACCTTTAAAAGAAAATTTGAAAAAAGGAGTTTTACTCACACAAAAATTAAGTAAAAATATGTATGGAAAGATCTAGATGTTGGCTACAAAAAGTATTTTGTAGTCAACACCAAATTCCAAGTTTATCTATGTCCAAAAATTAGACCATGGACTGAGGTCTGAGAAAATTGCTACTGGACAGCAACTTCTCAAGAAAGAAAATATGATTTTAAAGGGGGTTTTGCATCCATGCTTGTCCCCATTTCCCTAGGTTTTGATTAGTGATCACTTGACATTTTAGTGGTGAATCAACTATATCAAACCATCCTTGGGGTACATTAGGACTAAGCACTTCATTTGCTTGGGAAGGGGAATTTTATCCTTTGAAAATGAGATTTGATGTATGAAAATGATTTTTAGGGTTTTGAAAATGTGTTTTCTTTGCAAGAAAGTAAGAACACTTTGAAAATAATGTAGATCCTTGTAGAAGATCATCCATGGAGATGAACTTCCATGGTGATCTTCTTGGATCTAAAGCAAGAAGATGAATAAACTACATTTTGTAGCTTGAAAATGCATGCATGGATGAATTTTAGGGTAAGGAGAGGGAGGTTATACCTATCTTCCTTGTGTTTTGTGTTTGAAGGCTTGAATGTGAGAGTGTTTAAGGCTTGAATATGAGAGTGTTTGAGGGTGTTTAGGGTTGATGATTTGAGTTGGTTAAAGAGAAAACAAGTAGATAACAATGAAGTCCTCTATGTTTTCTCTCTAATCCTCCTCCTATAGGGTGATTTGAGCTTGGATTGGTGTATGTATGAGAGTATGTATGAGAGTGATTTGAAGTGTTTGTGAGTGAGTGAGATTTGGGAAAGATTGGAGAGAAAATGGTGGCAATCTAAGGATTCCCACTGTTTTCTCTCTATATTTCGCCAGAGTTTCGTTGCTGTGATCAAATTGTGTTGTTTTACTGAGAGAGGAGGGTTCAATTTATAGGCCCCTGTGAGGGACAAAGATGTCCGCGCGGATTCGACTATCGCGTGCACTGTTCACTTCGCTGCTGCAGGCCTTTTGGACAGAAGGAATAATCTTTTGAAAATTCAAACTGGTTGTGTTTTTCAACTTGCCCAATTCGGATTTTTCCAATTTCTTTTGCTTTTTGAGATTCTTTTCATTGTTTATCTTTAAATGGCAATCCCTAATCTACCCTCACTTTGTTAGAAATGTTAGGAATTGTTAGAAATGTTAGAAATGTTAAAACTTTCGTTAACTTTCTAACGAAAAAGCTACCAACTCAAATTGGAGCACTTACAGTAGCCCCTCGGCGACGGTGCTTTCGAAGGAAGCGGGGTCGTCGATAAGAGTAAGGCTCCATATTTGACAGGACGATCAAGTGATCGAGTGGCCGAACCTAATCAATAGGCTACCTACGTATCCCGAATGGGAATCAAGCCGGCCGTAGTTCGGGTCTTTCGACTATCTTTAGTCGTCGACCCCGGAGTGACTGCTTTAGGATGTCAACCCGGCGAGCGAGTTCTACAATGATTGCAAAGAAACTCGCTGGGATAAGAAATGACCCTCTTTGGTCCGATGGCTAGGGTTGTATATCCGCTCCGCTGGGATAGGAATGACCATTTTGGTCCGGTGGCCGAACCTAATGATAGGCTACCTACGTATCCCAAGAGGAATCAAGCTGCCGTAGTTCGGGTCTTTCGACTATCTTTAGTCTTCGACCCTACCGCTTTAGGAAGGTCGCCCTAAGATTTGACTATTTTTGGGAAGTCACCCTACGGTCCGATCGTTTTGGGAAGTCACCCTACGGTCCGACTATTTTTGGGAAGTCGCCTTATGGTCCGACTATTTTGGGAAGTCACCCTATGATCCGACTATTTTGGGGAAGTCGCCCTGTGATCTGACTGTTTTTGGGAAGTCACCCTAAGGTCTGACTATTTTTTGGGAAGTCGCCCTAAGGTTTTGACTGTTTTGGGGAAGTCACCCTACGGTTTTGACTATTTTTGGGAAGTCGCCCTAAGGTTTTGACTGTTTTCGGGAAGTCACCCTATGATCTGACTGTTTTTGGGAAGTCACCCTAAGGTTTTGACTATTTTTGGGAAGTCGCCCTATGGTCTGACTATTTTTGGGAAGTCACCCTATGATCTGACTATTTTTGGGAAGTCGCCCTATGATCTGACTGTTTTTGGGAAGTCTCCCTATGGTCTGACTGTTTTGGGGAAGTCACCCTAAGGTTTTGACTGTTTTGGGGAAGTCGCCCTAAGGTTTTGACTATTTTCGGGAAGTCACCCTATGATCTGACTGTTTTTGGGAAGTCACCCTATGGTCTGACTATTTTTGGGAAGTCACCCTAAGGGATGATTGCGATTTATCGCTTTCCTCGTGTTGTGTGTGATAGCGTTTTAGGTGCCTCAAACCTTAATGATGGCATCTTAGGTGCCTCGAACCTTGACGATGGCGTCTTAGGTACCTCGAACCTTGATGATGGCGTCTTAGGTGCCTCGAACCTTGATGATGGCGTCTCAGGTGCCTCGAACCTTGGTGATGGCGTATTAGGTGCCTCAAACCTCGATGATGGCGTCTTAGGTGCCTCGAACCTCGATGATGGCGTCTTAGGTGCCTCGAACCTTGATGATGGCGTCTTAGGTGCCTCGAACCTTGATGATGGCGTCTTAGGTGCCTCGAACCTCGATGATGGCGTCTTAGGTGCCTCGAACCTCGATGATGGCATTTTAGGTGCCTCGAACCTTGATGATGGCGTCTTAGGTGCCTCGAACCTTGGTGATGGCGTATTAGGTGCCTCAAATCTTGATGATGGCGTCTTAGGTGCCTCGAACCTCGATGATGGCGTTTTAGGTGCCTCGAACCTAGATGATGGCGTCTTAGGTGCCTCGAACCTTGATGATGGCGTCTTAGGTGCCTCGAACCTTGATTTGAAATGATTTCCTTTGATGGTTTAGGATAGATGGTCCTCTAGTGGACTTCATTTGAAGGGATCGGTTTTACGTCCGCCGCCGAAGGAAAGGATGACCGTGCCGGGTCGAGCGGCCGACCTAATGATAGGCTACCTACGTATCCTTAAGAGGGAATCAAGCCGGCCGTAGTTCGAAAATAGCCGGGATGGTCTTTGATGGTTTGACAAAGATTTGAGGTTTGACTATTTTTTTGGGAAGTCGCCCTAAGATTTGATGATAATGTTCTTTTAGAAAAGTAGTTGATTAAGATATGCTTTCATACCTGTCAGGCTTACCCGTAGCCGAGGCTACTACTGATGTTGATGAAGAGTTGTTAGGTTGCCGTTCGTGGGACGGTTTCGCCGACGATTTGCCGTCTTTGGAGGCATTTTGACCCGAAGGAGGAGTTTGGTCGAGTCCGCATCTTGCCGGTGATCGTCAAACTTGTAGAGGTTTTTGAGCTTGTCTTCACATTGGGACTTCTTGCTTTTGAGAACTTGGTGTCTCTAATCGCATCAGATTTGAGAACTTGGCGTCCCCGACCGATTTGTATTTTGAGAACTTCGCGTCCCCGACCGATTTGTATTGGAGAACTTGGCGTCTCCGACCGCACCGTATTTGAGACCTTGGTATCTTTGACCGATTTGCATTTTGAGAACTTGGCGCCTCCGACCGCACCGTATTGGAGAGCTTGGCGTCCCCGACCGATTTGTATTGGAGAGCTTGGCGTCCTTGACCGATTTGTATTGGAGAGCTTGGCGTCCCGACCGATTTGTATTGGAGGACTTGGCGTCCCGACCGATTTGTATTGGAGAACTCGCGTCCGACCGATTGTATTGGAGGACTTGGCGTCCTTGACCGATTTGTATTGGAGAACTTGGCGTCTCGACCGACCGATTTGTATTGGAGAACTTGGCGTCTCCGACCGAATTGTATTGGAGAGCTTGGCGTCCCGACCGATTTGTAGACACCGGAGGCGGTCTTCATATGTTTGTGGATGTTGGGACCGTTTTCATCCATTTGAGGTCGTCTTTGGTGAAGATCATCCTTGCCGAAAAGGGGGATTACGTTTGAATTCCCGCATTTGTTAGTGAAGAGGAAGATGCATATATGGCATTCATGATGGCGGATGCATGCATAGAACCAAAAATGATTATGAGATGATGCGTTTATTTGCTTTCGAAGATGCACTTGGCCTAAGCTGGGCAGGAAATTACGATTTATGATTTTCAATCACTTAGGATTTTTCCTATTGATTCAAGTTTTGTGCATGCTACATGAGCCCCGGGGAGATTTTTGTGGGGATGCATGGTGATGAGAGGGGATATATGTGTTGTTGACTGTTTGGGACAAGCTTTGAGCCGGTGGGGTGATATCCTTTAGTCGCGGACTGAATTGCATGTTATTGATGAGGTCAATTTTGATCTTGGGATGAAGTTGGATTTGAACCCCGGTCTCGATTGAAATTTCTTTTCGCCCTGACATTTGAAGCCGACGCCGATGTGCTCTAGAATCAAAGCATGTTGACATGAATGAACCCTCTTGCTTGGGTTAGTTGTGATTTGACGAAATGCCGATATGAGGAGATTCCCAATTCTCAACTTTTGATGATGCAGGAGTTGCCATATGCCAAGTTCTAAAGCCGAAACTCCAAGACAGCTTGTTGAGGTGACCAGACCTTTCTTCTCAAGATAGGTGTGACTTGATAAAGCCCCATTCCATGGAAAAGACATGGCGAAAACCACGGAATCTTTCTCTCGAATGATTTGATGAAGCCCCGTGTTTGACAAAGCGTCACTACAGAGGTCCAGCTTAAAGGTTTGACCGACATACCGATGAAGTACCGAGCCAATCGATCAACGTGAGAGCCTTCAAGGTGAAGTTGTCATGAAGGGAGAAACCCATCTTTGATACCGACTATGAAACTAGAATCCTCTCTTCGAAGAGTGTCTTCCATATGGGAACCGTTAGCCATAGTGGCACTTGGCTTGTTCGTGGCTTCAATCATATTCACCCTACTTTTTTTTTTTTAGTGGAATGGATTGTTGATCGTATTGGGTCCTCGGGGTCCCCTTTTCGATCGCTCTCACACCGCCCTTTTTCAGAGTCGTGTTGGAGGTGGAAGAAACCCGTATCCGTAAAGGTGTGCGACAACTCGCCGCCGATTGTAAGCCCTCTCAAATTTAGCCCCGGAATTGATCATTGCCCGTAGATCCGGATAGGGAAATTGCTAAGCGAGGCCCTCGATGTGGTTTCTGCGTGATCGAAAGATGTCTAGTTGTTCCTCTTCAAAAGGAGGAGTTGCCATCTTGCTTGTAAAAGTCCCCGATGTTCTCGTCTGACGCCGCATTGTTGTCTCCAGTGTCAAATCTATTTGCTTCCCACTCCAAGTTGGCTAGTAGTCTGTCCCATGTAGCCCCGGCCTCGGATTTTAAGCGAAAGAACCATTTTAGAGCACCGGACTTCAAAGAGAGATCGAAATAGTCGCCTAACCGCTGATTGGCGCCCCTTTTGACCTTCATTGCCAAGGTATACGTGTCCGTATGGGTTTTCGGGCATGCAAAGGCCATCAAAGAGATCCAAATTAGGCATCACGAATTTGTGGGGAACAAAGGAGTCCGGTTCGTTGGTCGGAAAGCGTACTTCTTAACAAATAATTCAAGAATCGTGCTTTCATTTCCTTGTGTCGCTCCACGAATCAAGCCAAATGAGGGTCTTGTGGTGGAACCATGGCATTCAAACCAATGATCGAGCTAGAGAGAGGAGCTACCACCGGCGGCATACAGCGGAGGGAACTACCGATCCGGGGACATAGGTGAAATCCTCGTCCTGGCCCGAATCACCCCGGGAGCTTCGAGTAGGACCCCGGGCAAAGGGATAGAACTCGCGGCTTGTTGTTGATTTTCAACCTGCAAAGAGGGCAAAGGCAGCCTTGATGTAGCCGGGTAACTCGAATTTCCTGAGCGAGGCCCATAAGTAGGCTTAAGTGCGGGCCGCCGTCCCCGATTGTTGAATTGCATAGCCGAAGGTGCATGACCAGTGGGTACCGCGGTCCCGGTGATTCCGATGAAACCGGGATGGAGGCTTGTAACCCATCGAAGCCCGAGCGAGGAATGGATTTGTGAAAGCCGTGTGAGGAGCGGCCGAGCTAGCATCATTCTCGAGGAAGGGCTTCGATCGTTGCCCCGGACCTGCATCGTGGAAGCATTCCAAACCGTTGCCGCGAAGGCCCCGATAGATTGGTTCCAAACCGAGGTGGGATTCCAATTTGTCGTGGCATTCCGAGGTATCCCCAACCACGAGGAGACATTCCGTACCGATTTTGCCCCCGCCGAGGAGCCGTGAACCGATCGGCCACGTTAGGGCCGCACGGGTCCAAAGAGTCCGTATTTGGGGTTTGCCGTCCCGTTGAGACGGCCATGAAGGAATCTTGCGAGGCTTGTGCGGTGCCGGGATTGGACATCTTGAATCGGGTCATTGCCAAGGCATTTCAAACCGATGTAACCGAGAAGCTCCTGACCGATCTCGTACCGAACCGCCGAGGCATACCAAACCGTCGTGACATACCGAGCCGACCCCGACCGCTGAGGCATACCATACCGGCCCAAATCGGATCAAGTCAATTTGTTTCCCCAAACGATCGTCCTGCATCGAATCGTGAATGTATATCGACCGAGGCCGAAAGGATGGCCGATTCGCAAGTTGAGAAGAGTGTGAGGAAGGTGGTGGTAGTCTGTCCGGCCAAGATAGGGACGGGATCCTTTTCCTCTTCTACCGTGAAAGTTCCATCTGGCCGAGGGCAACCGTCAAACCAAAATTCCCGACATCTTCCAAGGATGAACATCGAAACCTCATTCGATTGGCACAAGGAGTTTTATGGACTCGTGTTCCAATATTAGCCATAGAAATATGATGAATTTCTGGTCTTGGTTAAAATTCCGTCCTCGTCCTTGGACATCAAAGAACCGCACTTGACTAGCCCATGACCAACATGGCGATCAAATCTCATCTTGCTTGGTGGAGCCTTGGTCTCAAGAGATGTATTTGCGAAGTCTTGATTTGGAAGAAGTAACTTGGCAAAGCCTCGGTCTCATGACCGTGAATCTCGACACAATTAGAGAGGCTTCAACCCGGTAGGCACCGTAGACCGATACCGAACAAAGACCCAACCCATCTTGTAGCAGAGTGAAGAACCAACGTTCTTGAATTATCATGTAGCAAAAGAGGCAACCCATCCTTCCATATTTACTTTATTATTTTCTTTATTCAATTAGTCAACCTAAGAAAATGTAAAAGCAAGACAATTTTAGGAATGTATACCTCATAGGGGCATATATTTTTTTTCGAAAAGTGGGGATGAATCCCCGATTTGTATTATTTGATGGCCTCATTTGACGAAGGCACAAAAGAACTCGCTTTGGGTTTGACTCTTTGAGAGAGCATAAGTTTAGAAAGGTTTGTAAAAGTGTATGGAAGCCCCGCCGACGTAAAATTAGTGTTTAGCCTCTATTTTTCCTATAATGTAGAAAAAGAAGACTTGTCGAGACATCTCGAAAATATGTTTTATTCAAAATGATCACAAGATTGCTTAAAACCCTTTATTAATGTTCGGTTATTCAACCCCTAATCTCGATATGAACAAACATTTTGATTAATCATGAGGAGAAAGTCAACTCGATACCAAGAGTCGAAGTTGGCGAATGGTGAAGAGGGATCGTGTATAGGAGAGGCTATTGGTGAGGCCGGATTTTCTGGGATTTGAATGTGTTTATGACCGACCATTTCTCGGTTGCCTACGTTCCTCATTGTGAGGAGCTCAGTCGCCGTAGTTCGGGTCCGAACCGTGTTTGGCTTTAGAAAAGGGGTATGAACATTTGTGGTACTTTTGGTGAAAAGGCTCGGATAGGAAGTTTGGATGATAAGGTGCGGGCCTTGAGGTGATTCCTTGACAAGTCATTTTGAGCGATTCCGTTGCTTCGATCGTCGTCCTTCATCGGGGAGAAAGATTTTGGATGCAAACTAAGGGCTTATGATATGTTTTTGCCGTTGCTTTAATCAAGCTCCCTTCTTGTCGACACTTTCCGTTCTTCGGGCTTTAATTTTGCCCATATGTCAAACCTTCTGATCGGCGGTGCTAGGTCCTTGGCCTCATTTTTTTTTTTTGAAGCTTTTGTTTGTTTTTTTCTTTGAAGCTTTTTTTTTTTGAAGCTGTTTTATTTTTTTGAAGCTGTTTTTTTTTTTTTTGAAGCTTTTTTTTTTTGAAGCTTTTTTTTTTTTTTTTTGAAGCTTTTGTTTTTTTTTTTTTGAAGCTTTTGTTTTTTTTTTTGAGCACCTGAGGACGAAGGCAAGCTTCTACTTGAACTATCTTGATGCATGGGGAGCGGAGGCAAGTCCCTGTTTTTTTTTCGATATGGGGTCGATCTTCCGATGCTGAGTGACCTTTTGTTGTCCCTTGATGTTGCCGCCTTCGTTGACTTGATCAAGGTGATGATGGGGATATGTTTTGGAAAGTGTATGGCTTGATGGAGGCCTTTGTGAGGTGAGGAAAGTGTATAGGAGGGCATTAGTTGACTTTCTCGCACCAATTAATTAAAATCTTAATCATTTCCAGAGATTATTTGTTGAGCGATGCGAGTGATCATTTAAAATAAAACCATTTCATTAAATGTAATGTAGGTGTGCAAATAATGTCTCAAGTCTAGCGAGAAAAGAAAAAGACTCTTTTATAGAAAACTTAAGATTAACTACAATGTCCAAGGAGGACTTGATTGAACGAAGAAAGTACTAGAACCTACGAAGGTTGACTAAAAGACTGTTTTAATATTAAAGGATGGGTAGCCCCTAGTCTAGTTACTCTTTGTTGTTGGACCGCCAAGACGCTGAGCTTTCCATCTTTCTCGTTAACTTCGATTCCATTACCGTGCACCGAGGCAGCCGATCGCTACGTGCCCATGATACCGGTGGGAGTGGAGGAGTTTGAGGCCATGGAGCACCGGGGCGAGCACAAGTTGTCCAAAGAAACGGGTCGGAAAAGTCACTGGGACGAACTTTGTCGATCGAGCATATTGATGGAAGGAAGTGAACCCGAGAGGACCTCGAGGGGTATCGGGCTCGTTTGGGAGGATTCAGCGATGCGCCGGTTGTTTTGAGTGAAAGGGGTGATACTAGCCGATTGTGTCTTCGGCCTTTCTCAAGCTTGAACCGGCATTAGACAAGTGTGCTCGGGGCAAAGTTGTCCTATCGGATTCTCTCACTTCGGGCACTTGAATTTTGCGCGACGTAATCATTTCTTTGCCTCGGTTCGACATCTTGGGTCAAAGGAGTGCTAGTACTTATCATAAGATCAAGCTTCTCCCGCATTTGTTTCACTTGCTCTATCAATATTGCCACATGGGGATCAACGGAACATTCGAGTTATCGGAACTCGCAACAAGACTCTTATCGCCAGAGGGAAACACACCGCAGACCGGTGAAACTGACGGTGAATTCACTAAGTCCTAGAGATGACAACGGAAAACTTGTGGCATCCGGATTTTCTTTTAGCAACTCATGATCGCATTGTGTGGGTGTAGAGGCTTTAACATAGCCACATAGCTCAAACCGATTATGTGAAGCCGGAGCATAAACCGGCAGTGTATTCGAAATTGAGGAACAGGTGTGATGGAGCCCAACTCGTTCCGAGGAGCCGAGGGCGATGGAGCCCTAATGGCCCGAGGTGCCGGAAAGGGTCAAGAGGAATTGTCCTTGGCAAGGGATCATATGTGGATGGAGGGAGGTGTTGGCCGTGGGATGGAGAGTTATAGGATGAAGGGACCGAAATCACTGCTTCAAGTCTCATCTTCGACCATGACCAGGAACCATTCGCCTCAACCGTTACTCCGAACTCCATGGCGGCGGAGAGCATTGATGAGCAGGTCACTGTTTCTTCATGAATCTTATGGGCGTTTTCCAAAGCCAGGACTAACTCTTCCTTCCTAATCATCGGATTTCTTGTATCCTTACCGCTTTCTCGCCAAATCGCCATCGATCATTATCATCCCATTTAACCTTGGCGCGCCGTGAACTTATCTGAGGGCGAGAGTTCAAAGCATTTCACCAAATCCAGCCTTTGCCATGGCCACATGCTTGTTGCAATAAACCATCCATTCTCAACATTTGTTGCGACTAAATCATCTCGGCTTGTCGTAGTCTCTGTTGAATTCACAGTAGTTTGAATCATAAAATTCAATCATGTTTACATTCGCGTTGTTTGGGAAATGATCATCTGGCGGGGTTGAGATCACCGAGGCGCTCGAGTTTGCCCTTCTTAATTAATCCCCGAATCGCCTTTCTCAAAGCCGTACAATTGTCTGGCCGTATGACCGTGGTACCGGTGGAAAGCACAATGCTTAGTGGTGTCAAAAGGGATTTTGGGATCCTTGGGCCGATAGTTTCTCATGGGTTCGAGGAGACCCCGCTCTAGCAAGCTATTTAAAACTTTGCTTAAGGGAACACCCAAATCCCTGGATTCGAGATTTGGTCATTGACTTGGTCACCATTCCGAACAGTGGTTTGCCGGTTTTGGTCCATCGGGGCGCCTGCTTGCCCGTTTCGATTAACCTTGAACCGCTCTCTTCAAGACTATGCATTGCCTGGCCGTGTGGCCATAATGATCATGGAAGGCGCAATGCTTACTCATGTCGAGAGGTGCATTTGAGCTCCTTGGATGGTAGTCCTTGAGAGGCTCCAAAAGGCCTACCCTTACTAAGCCCTTGAAAATTAAGCCCACGGGCATCCCAAGATCATCAAAACGTTCTCGTTGCCTTAAAGGACCACCATTTCTTGGTTGCTTTTGGGGGCCGTCAATTGTACACAATGCCTTCTTTCCTTTACCGGATGTCGGAGCCGTGTTGGAAGGGTAAGGTTTATAGCGGCGAGACATGTTCGTACTCGTAGTCTTTTCCCGTGCACGAACCCTTTTGATGTAATCATCAATGTAATCGTCGAGATTCGACCTTTGTAAACTTCATTCGTGTCGATACACAAGATTGATATGGTGAGATGGCCCGAGTCGAGCGATCGTCGATACTCGCTGCTAGGCTTTTCTTGTACCTTCTTAATTGGTTCTACCAATAATCCATCGACGAGTCAATAGGAACATTAGGATTGCATGACCCCGCCACAAGATTGGCATTAGCAAACGAAACCACAAAAGTAGGAAGTACTCGGTGGGAGGAATGACACCGAGCATTAAAAGCGTGACCGTAATCTTCCTCATAAGGCCCGGCAGCTTGCCGAAGATGAAGATATATGGCTCGTAATGGGTGGATACCAGGAGCAAAGGAGTGCGGATCCGTAAGGCCGCCGAAACATGAGGCCTGAGGCATCGTAACAAGAGGATTGAATGTGTCTTGACCGCACCGAGGAACATGACCGCAAGGGAAATGTGTATACCGTACTTGATGAGCAGGAGCAGCTTGCGTAACGGCCGGGTGGAGAATTTGATGAGGAGCATTTGACCTTGTCTGACTTCCCAACCTGAGGGGCGGGGTAAAGCCCGATGAAGTGGTGATAAAAGCCCGGTGGCCCACGTGATCTTGCAGCATCATGGGGCCAGCTGCTTGAGAATTGGAGGAAGCAAGCCGGCCCTCTCGAACCATGGAGCTCGAGAAACGAACCGTCCCATTCCGAGATGGTGACCCGAGCTGCATCGATGAAGTCGTGAACCGACCCTTCCAAGCCGATGACCCGAACTGCATCGATGTTGTGAAGTAGTAAACCGACCCTTCCAAGCCGCGGGCGAAAGCCAACCGACTCAATCCCGGTGGTGAGACCCGAGAGGCACCGGGGCAAGTTGACCTAGATCGGACTGCCGAGGAGTATCGAGCAAGAAGGGCCGAGATGTACCGAATCGACCACCTGCATTGATGGCCCGGCCGACCGAGGTTTTGGAGTAGCGAACCGACCCATTCCAAGTCAGCCGTAAATGCATCGATTGAAACCCAAAGGTGAAAACCGAGAGGTGCCGGGGGAAGTTGACCAAGATCGATACGATGAGGCCGAGAGGCAGGCCGAGTGATAGGCTTGGGGATGCTTGGCCCATTAGTAGTTCCACACGAAAGGGAACAGGCATTTGATGGTAGTTGGCATGCCCGGGAGGGTAATTAGCTCCAATCTTCGCATCAACCGTAAAGGTTCCATTAGGGTGGTGAACAATTGCTAGCCCCCGGGTTCTCGATACTTTCCAATAACCGATCGATCTCGAGCCTCTTGATTTTGTCTTATCTCGTTCCAACATCTCGATTCCACCGTTCGGCATTTTGCGGATTTTCGGTGTGGAGTTGTACGTCCCCACCGTTCTCCTCTCGAGTTGGTCATTCAAACTTTGAGCCGAAGCGAAGGAGGAAACCGATGAAGTATCTCGACTTCGAATGACCGAGCCGAACAAACGATGACCCGGGTCTCGATCCAAACTTTGCTTACCGTGGAAGGCACAAAAGGGTGTGGTTCGACTGGGAAAGCGAAACAGTTGGTGTTCGGGCTTAGGGCTCATGCAACATGCGCTATTTGTTCTTGTTTACTTAAAACATGTTTTATTAACCTAATCGGTTGGAAAAGATTGCTCTTCTTTTTCGCGAACTACTCGATTCCTCGGATCAGCCGGGCCCCGTCACTACGTCTATAAGCCCCTCGTATTCCACCCGTATTTCGACCTCCCAGGGTGGACAAACCCCGGGCGAGGGTCCTATAGTGGCAAGCGGGTCCCACCGACCGAAAAGAAAACGATCCTAAAAGTCTCAAGGGTAATCGAGTCTTAACGAGCATTCGATGTAAATTACGGACAAAGCCGACGTCAAAAGTCAAGATCATATCCGGCTCGACGAAAAGTCGCATGATTTGGACCGATAAGCGTCCACAATTGATCTTGACTTGTCGTCGCTAAGCCGTAATTAGGCATGGAATAATCATTAATCCTTGATGACTCGGTCAATGCCGGGAGTCAATGTATAATTTGTGCCGCCGTAGCCGAAGTCAAGGCGCCGGCCAATATCTTGGTCAAAGTCTCGCGGCGGAAAACCGGCGTAACTTCGACCGATTAGGGACCCCGAAAGATATTGAGTCGGTATGCCGACAAAGGCTTGAAAGGAAAGGTCTATACACGTACAGTGGCATGACACGCACTGCACTAAAAACCAACCGGGTCTCTGACAAAGTGTGTCACGGACAAGCGCATGGTCGACACGAGGCTCCATGGGATGTTTGGGTAGTCCCGTGCTCATCCGAGAGGCGTAATAAGACCAAACGGACCGCGACAAGGATTGTCCCGGGTTAGGGACGTAGTGTGCCGTGTAAGGTCACGTGCGCGTAGTGTGCAAGCAGTCTATCTTCTTTTTCGAGAAAAATAGAAATTTTTTATGTGTCTTAAAAAGGCATGATGCATGATTTTTTTTGAATTTTTTTGAAATTTTTTTTTGAAAATTTTATGAACACATAAGCACATAAGCACAAAAATTCCGACAGCTAGGGACATTATTCCGACAGTCAAAATTTTGACTTTTCCGAGGCGGCCAAAAACAAACACGAAAACTGTGCAGAAATCAACACACACAAAGCAAAGGATTTTCAAATGTTGAGACGGAAGCTTGACCCTCAAAAAGCTTTTCTTTTTTTTTTGTAAATAATGATACCGGTACGTGGGATTGTTAGACCACAATTTATCCCCGACTCGTGTTAGGAGGCGATAACGGGAAGTTTAATGGTTTCCACCAATATACCAAATATCATCATTTTTTTTTTAGAAAAAGCTTAATTTTTATCCCCAGCGGAGTCGCCACTGTGATGTACCCGATTTTTTTTGAAAATCAAACGGAGTCGCCACGCCATTTTTGTTTTAAGGGCCAAAACTTTGAAAAATGCCCGGAATCAAGAGATTCGAGTTCGGAGGTCATGTTACACGCCGGGAAGGACGTTAGTGTGCACCCGGAATGCCTCGTAAAATGAGTCTTCCAAGCTGAAAATCATTTGTGTGTGTGTGTGTGTTTTGGCCAAAATAACTTGAAACTGAGGTAAGTAAAAATTGGGAACTCTTTTTAAGGCTTTAAACTGATCCCATGATTTTTTGGGTGATTTTTGGGTTGAGATTTGGAACTCAAAAGATTTTTGGAAGTTGAAAACCATTTCTGCCAGAATGAAAAAAGCAGTTGACCCTTGACTTTGAAGTGGACTTTAGGGCTTGAAAACTTCAGAATCTGGGAAAAGTCCGGGAATGAAAAATGTCCAAAACACCTTATAAAAGGTTTATGTAAAAGAACTTTTCATTTTGGAGATGATTTGAGAGGTCAAAACCTTCTGGAAATCTCAGATCTGAAATCTGGATTTCCAGAGACTGATGAACTGACCTTTAAAAGAAAATTTGAAAAAAAGAGTTTTACTCACACAAAAAATAAAGTAAAAATATGTATGGAAAGATCTGGACGTTGGCTACAAAAAGTATTTTGTAGTCAACACCAAATTCCAAGTTTATCTATGTCCAAAAAATTAGACCATGG
Organism: Adenophora triphylla var. japonica; assembly: GCA_022495995.1. Lineage (NCBI taxonomy): Eukaryota > Viridiplantae > Streptophyta > Magnoliopsida > Asterales > Campanulaceae > Adenophora > Adenophora triphylla. The sequence goes on from JAFEMH010002383.1 coordinate 101,338, forward strand.
ACTGAGGTCTGAGAAAATTGCTACTGGACAGCAACTTCTCAAGAAAGAAAATATGATTTTAAAGGGGGTTTTCCATCCATGCTTGTCCCCATTTCCCTAGATTTTGATTAGTGATCACTTGACATTTTAGTGGTGAATCAACTATATCAAACCATCCTTGGGGTACATTAGGACTAAGCACTTCATTTGCTTGGGAAGGGGAATTTTATCCTTTGAAAATGAGATTTGATGTATGAAAATGATTTTTAGGGTTTTGAAAATGTGTTTTCTTTGCAAGAAAGTAAGAACACTTTGAAAATAATGTAGATCCTTGTAGAAGATCATCCATGGAGATGAACTTCCATGGTGATCTTCTTGGATCTAAAGCAAGAAGATGAATAAACTACATTTTGTAGCTTGAAAATGCATGCATGGATGAATTTTAGGGTAAGGAGAGGGAGGTTATACCTATCTTCCTTGTGTTTTGTGTTTGAAGGCTTGAATGTGAGAGTGTTTAAGGCTTCAATATGAGAGTGTTTGAGGGTGTTTAGGGTTGATGATTTGAGTTGGTTAAAGAGAAAACAAGTAGATAACAATGAAGTCCTCTATGTTTTCTCTCTAATCCTCCTCCTATAGGGTGATTTGAGCTTGGATTGGTGTATGTATGAGAGTATGTATGAGAGTGATTTGAAGTGTTTGTGAGTGAGTGAGATTTGGGAAAGATTGGAGAGAAAATGGTGGCAATCTAAGGATTCCCACTGTTTTCTCTCTATATTTCGCCAGAGTTTCGTTGCTGTGATCAAATTGTGTTGTTTTACTGAGAGAGGAGGGTTCAATTTATAGGCCCCTGTGAGGGACAAAGATGTCCGCGCGGATTCGACTGTCGCGTGCACTGTTCACTTCGGCCGCAGCCCTTTGGACAGAAGGAATAATCTTTTGAAAATTCAAACTGGTTGTGTTTTTCAACTTGCCCAATTCGGATTTTTCCAATTTCTTTTGCTTTTTGAGATTCTTTTCATTGTTTATCTTTAAATGGCAATCCCTAATCTACCCTCACTTTGTTAGAAATGTTAGGAATTGTTAGAAATGTTAGAAATGTTAAAACTTTCGTTAACTTTCTAACGAAAAAGCTACCAACTCAAATTGGAGCACTTACAAGGTGCGACAGCCGGCTGTTGATTGTAAGCCTTTTCAAACTTAGCTGCGGAGTTAACCATGGCCCGTAAGTCTGAGTACGGGAAGTGACTGAGGGAGGCTCTCAGATGTGGTTTCAGGCATGACTGAAAGATGTCCAGTTGTTCCTCTTCAGAAGGAGGGATGGCCATTTCACTGAGTTTCAGATTCCACCGCTTGTAGAAATCCCCAACATTCTCGTCGGGACGCTGCACTGTTGTCTGCAGATCAACTCTATTTGTTTCCCATTCCAAGTTAGCTTTGTACTTTTCTGTGAAGGCATTAGTAATCTGGTCCCATGTAGCCCTGGCCTCGGGTTTTAAGCGGAAGAACCATTTTAAGGCACTGGATTTCAAAGATAGACTGAAATAGTCAGCCAACTGCTGATTGGTACACCCTTTGGCCTTCATCGCCAAGGTATACGTGTCCAGATGAGTTTTCGGGCATGCAGTACCATCAAAGAGGTCCAGATTCGGCATAACAAATTTGTGAGGCAGGGGAACGATGGAGTCCGGGTCCGTAGGCCGGAAGGCAGACTTCTTAGCGGTCAATTCGGCAATCTGCGCTTTCATTTCCTTATGTTGTTCCATGAACCAGGCCAGATGAGGATCTTGTGGTGGAACCATGGCGTTCAAACCAGTGACTGAGCTAGAGAGAGGAGCTGCCACTGGCGGCGGACTGGTGGAGGGAACGGCCGATCCGGGGACGTAGGTGAAAACATGTCCTTGGCCCAAATTGCCCGGGGGAGCATGAGTAAGAGCCTGGGCGAAGGGATAGAACCTTGCGGCCTGCTGTTGATCTTCAACTGGCAAAGTGGGTGGAGGCAGTCCTGACGTAGCTGGATAGTTTGGATTTTCGGAGTGAGATCCATAAGTAGGCTTAGGTGCGGGCTGCTGTCCCTGACTGTTGAATTGCATGGCTGTCTGCGGCGATGGTGTATAACCAGGGGGTACTGCGGTCCTGGTGATTCTGATGAAACCGGGATGGAGGTTTGGTAACCCATCGGACCCTGAGTGAGAAATGGATTTGTGAAAGATGTGTGAGGAGCCACTGAGCTAGTATCATTCTGAGGAGGGGCTCCTGATTGTGGCCTCGAACCGGACTGTGGCGGCATTCCAAACTATTGTTGTGAAGGTCCGGACTGATCGGTTCCAAACTGAGGCGGGATCCCAATTTGCTGTGGCATTCCGAGGTATCCCCAACCATGAGAGGACATTCTGTACTGGCTTTGTCCCCACTGAGGAACTGCGAACTGATTTGTCCCGTCAGGTTGCATGGATCCAGTGAGGTCCGAAGCCGGGAGCCGGGCCGACCCGAAGATCGAGGAGCATGGGTTCTGGTAGTGGTACCATAGGAGGTGGGTGGTGGCATCCTGGAGTAATCAGGGCGACTGAGAGTGGGATTGGCATCCTCTTCCTCTTCCACGGTGAAGGTGCCATCGGGATTGAGGCTGGCGGCCAAACCGTGGCTCTTAATAGCCTCCATAAGGCTATTCAGCTGTGCTTCTTGTCGCAGTCTCATCTGTTCGGCTAGCTGATTCCATTGCCGTTCGCTCGAGGGGTCCCGGAGGCGGAGTGACGTTGTCCCTATCATTACCGGCTGCTGCAGACATTCTGAAACCCGGAGTCAGAACAAACGGTGAAGCTGACGATGCGCTTGACTCTTCCCAACTGATCAAACGGTGACCCGGTGTCCGGAACCAACCTTTGTGAGGAGCTGCGGGGGGAAAGACACGAGGGTTCAGATTTTTTTTTTTTTGGGAATGAAGGAGGTAGGTGTTTGGGCTTTGGGCTCATGCAACATGCAGTTATTTGTTCTTGTTTACTTAAAACATGTTTTATTAACCTAATCGGTTGGAAAATATTGCTCTTCTTTTTCGCAAACTACTGCGGATCTCGGATCGTGGGCCCCGTCACTACGTCTATAAGCCCCTCGTATTCCACCCGTATTTCGACCTCCCAGGGTGGATGCCCCGGGCGAGGGTCCTATAGGGCAAGCGGGTCCCACCGACCGAAAGAAAAACGATCCTAAAAGTCTGGCGGGTAATCGAGTCTTAACGAGCATTCGATGTAAATTACGGACAAAGCTGACGTCAAAAGTCAAGATCATGTCCGAGGGCTCGACAAAAAGTCGGCATGATTCGGACTGATAAATGTCCACAATTGATCTTGACTTGTCGTCAATTAGGCCGTAATTAGGCATGGAATAATCATTAATCCTTGATGACTCAGTGTCATGCTGGGAGTCAGTGTATAATTTGTGCCAGTCAGAGTCAAAGTCAAGGCGCCAGTCAATATCTGGTCAAAGCCCGTGACGGAAAACCGGCAGGACTTCGACTGATTAGGGTCCCGAAAGATATTAACTTGGTATGCCGACTAAGGCTTGAAAGGAAAGGTCTATACACGCACGGGCATGACACGCACTGCACTAAAAACCAACCGGGTCTCGGACAAAGTGTGTCACGGACAAGTGCATGGTCGACACGAGGCTCCATGGGATGTTTGGGTAGTCCCGTGCTTGCACCGAGAGGCGTAATAAGATCAAACGGGCCGCTACAGGGATTTCCCCGGGTTAAGGACGTAGTGTGCAGTGTAAGGCCAAGTGAGCATAGTGTGCAAGCAGTCTATCTTCTTTTTCTGAGTAAAATAGAAATTTTCGCATGTGTCTTAAAAAGTATGATGCATGCACAAAATGATTTTTTTTTTTGAAAACCCTTTTTTTTTAATTTCTTTTTTTTTTTGAAATTTTTTTTTTCGAAAATCTTTTTTTTGAAAGCAAATGAACACATAAGCACATAATTCAAAATTCAAGGCAACGGGTCCGATAGTCAAAATTTTGACTTTTTTTTTCGAGGCGACCAAAACAACACGAAAATGTGAAAAACCAACACACACACACAACAAACGGTTTCAAATGCCGGGACGGAAGCTTGACCCTCAAAAGTTTTTCTCCTTTTTTTTTGAAAAGATAAAACTTATTTATTCCCCAGCGGAGTCGCCACTGTAACGATGTTGAGGTCCATTTTTCCCGAAAGATTTGGTATTTTTCTTTTCTTTTGAAAATCAATCGAAAAAACACACGGAGTCGCCACGCCATTTTTGTTTTAAGGGCCAAAACTTTGAAAAATGCCCGAGATTAGAGATTTGGGTTCGGAGGTCACGTTACACTCAGGGAAGAACGTTAGTGTTCACCCGGAATGCCTCGTAAAACGAGTCTTCCAATCTTAAAAATCATTTGTGTGTGTGTGTGTGTGTTCTTTTGGCCAAAATAAGTTGAAACTGAGAAAACTAAAAATAGGGAACTCTTTATTAGACTATAAACAAGTCCCATGATTTTTGGTATGATTTTTGGGTTGAGTTTTGGTACTCAAAAGATTTTTTGAAGTTGAAAACCATTTCTGCCAGAATGAAAAAGGCAGTGAACATTTGATTTTAAAATGGGTTTAAGGGCTTTAAAACTTCAAAATATAGGGAAAGTCCGAGAATGAAAGTTGTTCAAAACACCCTAAATAAGGTTTCTGTAAAAGAACTTTTCCATTTGGAGATGATTTGGTGGACCAAAACCTTCTGGAAATCTCAGATATGAAATCTGGATTTCCAGAGACTGAGGAACTGACCTTTAAAAGAAAATTTGAAAAAGAAAGTTTTTACTCACGTAAAAAATAAAGTAAAAATATGTCTGGAAATCTATGTATGTTGGATACAAAAAGTATTTTGTAGTCAACACCAAATTCCAAGTTTCTGTATGTCCAAAAAATTAGACCATGGACAGAGGTCGTAGAGAAAGGCTACTAGACAGCAACTTCCTCTTGAAGAAAAACATGATTTTAAAAGGGGTTTGGCATCCATGCTTGTCCCCATTTGCTTAGGCTTTGATTAGTAGTCACTAGAAATTTTAGTGGTGATCTACTATATCAAGCCATCCTTAGGGTACATTAGGACTTAAGCATTTCATTTGCTTGGGAAGGGGAATTTTATCCTTGAAAATGAAGATTTGATGTATGAAAATGATTTTTAGGGTTTTGAAAATGTGTTTGCAAGTAAGTAAATACACTTTGAAAAGAATGTTGATCCTTGTAGAGGATCATCCATGGAGATGAACTTCCATGGTGATCCTCTTGGATCTAAGGCAAGAAATGAACAAATTGCATCTTTAAAGTTTGAGATGCATGCATGGATGAGAGAGATTTAGGGTAGGGAGAGGGAGGTTATACCTATCTTCTTTGTGTTTTGTATTTGAATGGATTCAAGGCTTGAATGTGTTTAGGGTTTGAATGTGTTTAGGGTTTGTGATTAGAGTTGGTCAAAGAGAAAACAAGTAGATAACAATTAAGTCATCTATGTTTTCTCTCTAATCCTCCTCCTAAGGGGTGATTTAAGCTTGGGCTTGTGTATGTATGAGAGTGATTTGAGAGTGTTTTGAGTGAGTGGGATTTGGGAAAGATTCAAGAGAAAATGGTGGCAATTCAAGTGAATTCCCACTATTTTCTCCCTATTTTTCGCCAAGGTGCAGTTATAAAATGTGTTGTTGCTCCTCATTTCTGTGACTGAAGGGCTCAATTTATAGGCCACTGAGAATTACATTCTAATCCGCGCGGAGGGTTCCTTCAGCGTGCCTGGTGCATTAAATGCTGCTCCAGGCTTTGGACAGGAAGAATATTTTTCAAATTAAGCAACCAGTTTTTGTTCCAGCAGCTTCTATTTCGGGTTTTTGACCTTTCTTTTGCTTTTTGGGATTCTTTTCTTGGTTTATCTTTAAATAGTAATCCCTAATTTACCCTTGCTTGGTTAGAAATGTTAGGAATTGTTAGAAATATTAGAAATGTTAGGGCTTTCGTTAATTTTCTAACGAAAAAACTAACAACTCAAATTGGAGCACTTACAGTTCCCTGCAGCGTGCAAAAAGTGGTTCAGATTTCCGGGTCAGCGCCTCGCCAGAATCACAGTTACGACAGCGTCAGACAGTTCTTCGGTTCCCTCAGCCAGAATTTCCGACATGTCTAGCTCACCGAGAAATCGTGACGGGGACGGACCCCCGCCACCGGTAACAGATATGACTTTGGAAGAAGCCATCCGGGCTTGTGAGGTTCACAGGAGGCAGAAAGAAGATCAGCAGAATTTCGTGGTACAGCTTCTGAATGAGCGAGGTATAGCAGCTATCCCCCAGTCAGACGGTACTTTTGTCCTGGTCGAGGATGACGATTCCCCGAAACCAGCTACTCAAACCTTCAACCAGGTTCCTCCCCGTTGCCACCTCTCAGGGCAACCCTGTCATATTTGGCCAAGCCAGTGCTACTCCCATTACTCAATACCACCAGCGCACCGCTGGACCATCACAAATGGATGCCAATATCCTTCAATACCCTCCTGGGTTCATCCCATTGCCTATACACGAATCCCAAAACACCGGGGACAAACCCCGATACAGTTCAGAAAAGGCCCCCATATATCCACATATATCAAGCCTTCCACCTCCAATTACTACCGCTCACATGGTAGCACCCGGCGCCGAGCCTCACAGTCCACCATTGGACCCTACCTTGGCCTGGATGGTCGAACAGATGAAAGACCTGAAAACCACCATGAGCAGCTCAAAGCAGGAAACGCTCAAATCCACAGATCCGGGAATGGTCACGCCTCTCCCTGCCAAGTTCCGAATGCCGGAGATGGACCAATTCGACGGAACTGAATGTCCTCAAACGCATGTCGACACCTACGTTCTCGGCATGAGAGCGAAAGGAGCAACCCTCCAGCAAATGGCCGACCACTTCCAGCATACGCTTAAGAGTTCAGCGTTACGATGGTTTCTGAGGGTCAAGCCTGCGGATCGCCATACCTGGGATCAGATCAGTAACATCTTCCTGGAACGGTACCGATCCAACTTAGAGTGGGAAACGAGCCGCGAGGACTTAATCACCACTGAGCAGAAAGCGGACGAAAGCATCGGAGAATTCTACAAGAGGTGGAGTTGGAAACTCTCCGAAATCATGGAGCCACTTTCCAAGGATGAACAGATGCGGATCTTCAAGTCCTGCTTAAGACCGTCCATCAGAACTCTCATCAGTCATCATTTCTTCCCTGATCTCCGGGCCATGGTCAACGCCGGCTCACAGTTCGAGAAGGATCTCAAGGAAAGTTACTACCGCATGCCCATACAGATACCGCTCGCAGCTTGCATTCAATCCCCGCACCGGCTCCCTAAGAAAGTGGAAAGATATGTCTGTCAACTACATCCACCAGGGACAACAGTCGGGCAACAGAAACCCGGTCCCGCAAAGCAACAACTCCACTTCGAAGCAGTCTGCCGTGCACTTCAACAAGTTGGATATGCCACTAAGCAAGAAGCTGGAAGGGTTAATCAAGGAAGGTCTCCTTAAACCCGTTGCAAATTACAAACCCAAGAATCCCGTAGTCAACGCTGACAAGAGAAAGTACTGCGCCTTCCATCAGTATCACGGCCATACCACCGACAACTGCGTGGGGTTACGATACGAAATCCAGAACTTAATAGAGGAAGGAAAGTTGGAGCGCCCCTGTGGGCCCAATACAGTCGGAAACCCTTACATTGTGAATTCCATTGAGTGGGTGCCCAAGAAGATTGCCGCAGAGCCAGTCCCTCTGCCTCTTCCAACCGGGTCCTCATCAAGTGTCCACATCAGCTACGATGTTTGTGGATCAAGCTCCGCCTCGCTCGGGAGTACGAGTCCCAAGATATGGTCCGGAGCAATCCTCCGGGAAAACAGAAAAGGAAGTCCTCTCAACAGAGACTGAGAGAAAGATACGAAGCTGGAGACACCAGTGTGGGTACACTCGGAGAGCCATCCGGGAAGTTCGAATACTACGTACTCTACTCCAGCCGGTCCTCCCCTCTCCGTGCCATGCAGCCTTTAGAGCGAGACGGGGGTAGGAAAGCCGAAAAGTCCTGCCGACACCGAGTTCGACCTTGGGACGCCGGAATACCTCGAGATCTTGGTAATCTTATCGCGCCGAAGCCTAACCCCCCGCGGGATCAGCTAAGATTCAATTTGTCCAGCTTCCGGGCCCGGACCGGCAAAGGAAGATCAAAGTCAGCTTGGCACTCGCACTCGATCAACGTGCTAACCAAGGGCAGAAACCGCCACAAACGGCCTCAACACAATCCCGAGGCTCCAGCAAAGGCTTTACCTCGCAAAAGGAAGACAGGAAACGGATGGCTTGATGACTCTCCTTCTCCGGATAGAGACCAGATCTACGATTCCCGACTGTATGGCAGCATGATCACGTTCTGTGACGAAGAACTACCGAGAGATGCCTCGGGGCACAATGAAGCTCTGTACATCACTCTCTAGCTCAACACCATAACACTCCCCGAAGTATTAGTGGATAACGGGTCAGCCGTTAACGTCCTTCCGCTCAGCATTATGCGAGCCCTGCGCATCAACGAAAGCCATCTGATTCCGTCTACCCGGACTATCAAGGCCTACGACAGCACGTCTCGTCCCATCCTGGGGATGGTGACTCTGGAACTCTGGTTCGAAACCCAAATGGTGCCAGCAAAATTCCACGTGATGGACATTCCATCCGAATTCACAGCTCTGTTGGGACGCCCTTAGCTGCATCACATGAAAGCCATAGCTTCCACTCTCCATCAGTGCGTTAAGTTCATTAACCGGCAGTGAGATCTTGAAGTCATCCGAGGGACAGCTTTCCTCATAGGAAACGAAGCCGAGACAAGAGCCAAGCGTGCCCGCAGTCAGGCACCGGGTCTACCTCCTTCAAATCGACCGAGGGGGACTATCGGGGCAAATCTCATCGAATCCCTCGTAATCCGGGAGATGCTAACTACGTCAACAAACTCGAGCGAGTGCAGACCACAGAAGCGATCGATACATCAAGTTCAACCGCCGTTTCCAACATTTGGAGTGCAGATTGGAAAGAAACACCGAGCATCGCCATGATGCGGGCACGTAAACCCCGTCTCCAATCGGAGATTCGTCACCATTCTTCAAGCTAACTCTCTCGGCCCCGCTGTGCGAAGAGATCTTCGTGATAAAGGTCAACAAGCACCGTCACACTCGTGATGAATGCATGGACGTCGTATGGGATGTCCTCCACGAGGCACTACCCGTTGCACCCCTCTTCTCCAATGAAGGGCATGATGCTTTCCTAGCAGCTCCAAAGAACGCACCCTGACGCAATACGTCCCTATGTTTGGGTTGAGCCGTCGACGACAACGAATCGAACTCTCCGGAGTCGAGGACGCGGCGACCCGCGGGCGAGACCTCCGCATTCACATGCTCGCTGAGGACGGCACCTGCTCCGATCAGGTCACCTACGACCAAGGCTCCAACACCATGGAGATTGTTAAGCTCAACGTCCAAGACAGTGCCTATCCGACAATTGGAAGCAACTGGTTGACACGACAAAGAATCCCTCTGATCAAGTAACCGACGACGACTTCGTCAACATCATCTATTCCAGATATCCCAATGATACCAAGGATCCGGTCCTTATCATCAGATTCTGCAACGCCAAAGTTACCCTCGACGACTGCCCGCTCATGGTAAACGAGGCCCTGGCTAATCGAGCTCAGAGCTCATCATCACTTCCGAGTACCAGCCCCAGTGGCAACCGGCCCGTGCCATCAGTCAAGCTTAAAGCCACAAGCGCCGTCAAGGCCAAGGGCAACAGCGAAGGAGACCAAGCTCCTCACCCTGTCACGAATCAGATCAACCTCGGGAACGCTTCCAGCAGCCACCCCGAAAACATCTGTAAAGGTCTTCCTCGCAAGACAGAGTCAGCTTTTGACGTGGGAAATGACCACCTCAGCATCAACATGCTCTAGTTCGATACGGTCACGGATTCAGACATCCCGCCAGCAGACTGCTAGCTCTGATAGACTTGGCGATCGAGCGAGATCACGAGACTGTCAACATTTCAGAATTTAACACTCCCGTGTGTTCAATCAAGCAGATATGGGTGAACTTCTTGGTAACCGAGATCAAGGAAGGCCGCATGGAATGTCCCAGTCCGACTTCCTTCGTCAACATCATCCAAGTGTTTCCGTCATTCGGAGATTTGGATGTGATCACAGTTCTGGACACTAGCCCGACGGTGCGTACCTACGGAGACTGTTTATCCCTCGGAAGGAAAGCCCTCATGGAATTAGCAGCTCAAAAAAACCGTCTCTGGGACGAAAACAAGCTCGGAAGACCTACAGGGACCAAGCCCTTAAAGTCTCACAAGCAGCTTCAGACAGAAAGCTAGAGGCCACTCTAGACCGCCCGACCTTGGGGTTTTGCTCACGGCAACTTCCTCGACTACCGTCTCGTTCTCATCCAACCCCTCTCGCTGTGCGAGGGTGGTCAACGGTCCCGATGACCTAGGAGATGGAACGGCACGGCAGAACAAATCCCAGTGCTTACCTCCCCGAGGAAAGCAAGTTCTCCATAAAAGCGACGACGAAGACGATGAAACCATTCTCTTCCAAGCCGGGCATGAGGTCAACAAAACTGGAATCCCAAGGGTCCTGGGAGGATGGGGACGGATCATTTCCGCACTCAAACTTAAAGGCCGACTTAGGGAGGAAGGTCTATCTAAAAACAAGAGAAAGATGGAAATTCGTCTCGAGCAACTACTCAGGGAAATTCCACATACTGCAGCATTCGTTTACGGAAACAATCAACTGGGACAACAACCAGTCACATGGGCAGATGTTCGGGAAGTCGTGTACTCACCTTCCGACATACCCGCCACATAGATAAAACAAAAGGGAAAACTCTCCCCGATGGAGGTTTACCTAGACTGCCGCACGCAGTTCAAAGAAGCACTGGCCATTCTCACATGGGAAGAAACGCAGGCACTAACTCTCGACGCAGGCTCCGCTGCAAGAAAGTTGATATGGGCCAAGAGCGGAGGAAAATTAGCAAACCATGAATATCGCCGCACCCAACCGTAATGCCCCGAGTATGCTCAAGAAGAAGGAAAGGAACGCGATATACCGCGAAGAGATCAAGGAGACTGTTCGCTCGAACCAAGAACTCTCCAAACTCCCCCGAGGGTCAAGCAACACACGCTTCGCCAGTAACCACCAAGTTGTGCACTGACGTTCGAACACTCGCGGCAATCCGTAAACTACCTCCCGCGAGGCACCCAAGCGCATCCCGGGACGTAATCCGTCAAGCCGCCGAAGCTCCCGGAATACATCTACAGCCAATGAGTTGAGGGAAGACATATGGCCCTATGCTACGAGGAATCCTCCACTAACTATGGCTCAACTCGTAGCGGCCTGTTCGTAAGGAACCAAACCCGATGTCGCCGTTCTAACCCGATCGGGTCAAATCCATGCATTACCACCTAAGGCCACTAAAAATCCGCGGAGCCGTAACCGCAACCCGCCTCGCCCGAAGACACAAGTTCCGTGAAAGAGGACCCGATCCTCACTCAGCTCAAGCAAACCCAGGCGAACATTTCCCTTTGGTCCCTGCTCACATCCTCTTATCCTCACAAGCTCAAGCTAGAGGAAAGTCTGGCCCGTACCATGGTTCCCGTGGACGCAACCCCAGACGAAGTCATTCAGATGATCGGCAACATTCACTATGGCAACATTATCACCTTCACAGATTCGGACCTGCCAAAATTTGGGGCTGATCACAATGAGCCACTTTACATCACAGTCCAGCTGAACGAGCATCGCCTTCCCCGCGTGTTGGTAGACGGAGGTTCCGGAGTAAATGTCTTGCCCGCCAAGATGATGGACCTGCTTGACATCAAACCCACAGATCTGAAGCCTTCAGTCCACACTTTCAAGGCCTATGACTCTACCTCCCGTACAGTTCTCGGGGTTGCTACTCTTAATATCTGGTTCGGCAAGCGGATGATCCCCACCGAATTCCAAGTGTTGGACATTCCAATCACTTTCACAGCCCATCCCGGGCGTCCCCGTCGCATCAAATCAATGGCGTGGCATCCACCCTTCATCGCTGCCTCAAGTTCATGCAAGGCAACGAGCTAACCACGCCACGGCGACAAAGCTACCACCGAGGGGACCAAAGACCAACGACATTCCGGTGTTAGAAATCAAGCATAATGACGACATGGCATTAACTGGATTCACTCTGGATACCTCCAAGATCCAAATATGCAACGTGGACCTTCCACTATCTCACGACAAGATCCCTCCTGCCATGAAGATGATGAAACTCATGAACTTCATCCCAGGACTGGGGCTCGACAAAAGGCTACAAGGCCAACACCAAGTCATCGAAGTCAAAGAACACACCACGGTCCAGGGGCTTGGCTATGTGCCAACACCGGCTGACATCAAGGAAAACAAAAGGCTCGCCTGCACCAAGGCAGCAGCCCGCAAAAGGGGAACCTCCAACGGCACACCCAACCTCCAACCTTACAGTTTCGACCTCGCTCATTACTTCACCAAGGGAACCAACAGCAGAACTGAGGGGACCGACAGGGGAACCAACAGCAGAACTGAGGGGACCGACAGCGGAACCGACAGCAGAATCGAACCGAGGGACCGACAACCGAGGGGACCGACAGTGGAACTGATGAAGATGAGAAAGAAGCAGGGATAGTCAGCACTGAGACTACAGAAAGGATGGAACAGCTAGCACGGGACCTCAAGCGCTTCAGAGGACTCAAAGCTAATCCGATAAGGGGAGCATTCCTCGACATCACGGCTCTACCTGGACCAATGGCCACCACAGTCCAACACGAGTACACATTCAAGGGAACCCCAGACTTGGAGGAGCAACTCAAGGTACTCTCCATGGGAAATAGATTGTTTAGATCAGCCACTGAGGCCACATTCGAGACAGTAACTCCAAAACAAAAGGAACCAGAATTCATAGAAGACGCTCTCAGTGGACCAGCTCTACAGAGTCTTTTTGAAGAAGCCATGGAGGTGCCAAACCTGATTGACCTGGGCTCCAAAAACAGCATGATTGCCATGATCGGGACAGCAGAAGCCAAGCCTCTCGACCCCCGAACCCTCATCAAGCATCCAGCAATGCCACTAAAGAATTGGGTAACTTTCACCGGACCAAGGGCAAGCCAGCGTAACCGGAAGACAAGCCGGGCCCGCACCCACATCTCCCTAAACCCGGTCTCAAACCCTCTCGAGCCGCCTCCGTCGATTCCAGTCCTCTGAGTCGTCCAATGGCCTTACGCCGGAGGACCATGATAATGTAGCCAACCATGTATTTTCGTTCTCGTTCAATGAAAAGTCTGACCTTTCGGAGTATCCCCTCATTGCCACTTTAACAACTGATAAGTTAACAAGCAACTTAAAAGACGTTAATAACGAATCAATTGATAAAGAAGCAGACACATTAAACGAACAATACATTAGAGAATTTCTCGAGCGTGTAGTTGACCAAGAGGACAATCGGGCCCAAGCTACCGAAGAGGTTATGACCAAAGTGAACCTGGGGTCAGTGCAAGAGCCTAAAGAGACACAAGTGGGCAGTTTCTTCGCCGATGCAGAAAAGAAGCCCCGATAAGTCTCCTCCGGAGTATGTTGACGTGTTCGCCTGGTCATACCAGGACATGCCAGGACTCGATCCCTCGATCGTGGAACACAGAATTCCCCTGGATCCAGAATCCAAGCTTGTCAAACAGAAGCTGCGCAAGATCAAGCCAGAGTGGTCCTTGCAAGTTAAAGAAGAAATTGAGAAAATGCTCCGAGTTGGTTTCATCAGAGTGATTGAGTACCCAACTTGGCTCTCCAACATCGTGACGGTCACTAAGGCCAACGGAAAGGTCAAATGTTGTGTAGACTTCCGGGATCTCAACAAGGCCAGCCCTAAAGATGATTTCCCACTGCCTAACATCGACATGCTGGTCGACACCACGACAAATTTCGAAGTAAAGTCCTTTGTGGATGGGTTCGCTGGATATAACCAGATCAAGATGTCCGAGGAGGATCAAGCCAAGACTGCTTTCACCACCTCATGGGGGACGTACTGCTACACGGTCATGCCGTTCGGTCTGAAGAACGCTTGGGCTACTTACCAGCGGGCTGCAACAGCCCTCTTCCATGACATGATTCACAAGGAAATCGAAGTATATGTCGACGACATGATCATCCACTCCAGATGATCGACATGCAAAGACTTCGACAAATCCGAGAAAGTTCTTCAATGTACTCGTAAAACACTCCATGAGATTGAACCTCGCGAAGTGCACCTTCTAAGGCCAAGCGTGGCAAGGTAATCGGGTACATGGTTACGTAAAGGGGTATCGCCGATCCCAAGAAAATCAAGGCCATCATCGACATGAAGCCGCCTCAAACCCCGACGTAAGTGAAAAGTTTCATGGGAAGACTTCAAGACATCGCCGCTTTCATCAACCAGCTGACATCTCTCTACGAGGCCATGTTCAAACCGATGAAGAAGAATGCCGACATCAAATGGGACTCCGAGTGCCAAACAGCTTTCGAGAAAATCAAGACCTACTTAGTGAATCCCCCACTCCCCGTGCCCACCGCATGAAGACAAGCCACTACTCCCGTATCTGACGATGCAATGTACACGTCGATCGGAGCAATGCCGGCACAAGAACAAGAAAGATTCCAAGGTTGAGCATGCAATTTACTTCGTAGCCTCCAAGCTTCAAGGAAGTGAACTCACTACTCAAAGATTAGAGAAAACTTGTACCGCCTTGGTATGGGTAGTCGGGAAACCGAAACACTACATGCAAATACATTCTGCTCCCGGTCTCCAAAATGGACCCCGTCCGATATCTCTTTGACAAGTCATCCCCGTCAATGCGACTAGCCAAGTGGTCATTCTTCCCGACCGAGTTCGACATCAAGTACATGGTCAAAAAATCAACAAAGGGCGTAGTAATGGCGCATCACCGGTCGACTTCCCGAGCAAAGGAACCTAAGGGTCCCGATCCGCAACTTCCTGACGACGGAATCTTTTCACTCGACATCGCAAACCGCCGGCAACTCTTCTTCGATGGGGCAGCCAACAAGAAGGGGAATGGTATTGGAATGCTCCTTGTCGATCCCAAGGACGAGCACACTCCCATAGCCATCAAGCCGAATTTCGAAACAACCAACAATGCAAGAGAATATGAAGCTTGTGCAGGCCTAGAAGCTACCCTCGAGCGCAACATTTCGTAACCGGATGTATACGGAGACTCAAAGATTGATCATCAATCAAGTATCCAACAAATGGAAGACGGTAGATTCTCGCCTCCGTAAGTACCACACGTACATGGAGGAGCTCATTGCTCGCTCAAGGACATCTCTTTTCATTATTTGCCAAGAGACAGAACCGCTCGCAGACGCCCCGGCAACCTCGCTCTTGTCGAAATTCCCTATGGGAAAATAAGTAAACCCCTCGTAATAGGCGGACGGGAAACACCCGCCTATTGCCGTGAGATCGAAATAAAAAAAGAAACGATCGACGAACCCCGGTACAATCAAATTTACCAAGACTTCCAAAGCGGAGAAGCTTCCTTCACAAATGAAGATGGAAAATACAAAGAAGGGATCAAAGCCAAAAACATGATGGCATTAAAATGCCTGGCATCCCATTTCGTCATTCTGGGGGTATGTTGTACAAGAAGCGCCACCAAGGGCCACTCCTTCGGTGTGTAAACAAAGAAAAAGCCAGCGAGCTAATGAACGAAGTTCACAACGGAACCTGCGGTCCGCACATGAATGCCCGAGCATTGACACAGATCATTCTCCGTATGGGATACTATTGGATATCGATGGAAACAGACTGCATCCAGTTCGTCTGAAGCTGCGACAAATGTCAACGGTTCTCCAACCTCAATTACATCCCTCCTCATGAACTCTATTGCATGAGTACACCATGGCCTTTCGCCACATGGGGAATCGACGTCATCGGCAAGATCACTCCACTCGGGGGCAATAGTCACGAGTTCATTTTAGTCGCAGTCGACTACTTCACTAAATGGGTAGAAGCCAGATCGTACAAGGTATTGAATTCAAAGAAGGTGGCCGAGTTCATCCGAGAGAACATTATGTGCCGATAAGGAGTGCCCAACGAGATAATATCCGACAATGGGACCCACTTCGAAGGAGATTGTGACCAACTTCTGACCGAATTCAGAGTCACACGTCACAAATCTTTTCCTTACAGACCACAAACCAATGGTGCAGTAGAGGCACCAACAAGACTTTCGCCATGATAATCAAGAAGATGACCACTGCAGGTCGGGACTCGCCCGAAAAGCTACATTTAGCCCTCTCGGGGATACCGAACATCGCCGAACCGCCACAGGGGAGACTCCGTTCGCACTTACCTACGGAATGGAAGCAATGTTACCCGTGGAATTGGAAATTCCATCCCTCTGAGTCCTCTTGGAAAACGGGATCAATGAAGTCGAATGGCTACAGAGCCGTCACGACGAACTTGCTCTACTCGACGAGCGCAGATTGAAAGCGATGGAACACACTCAAGCCTACCAGAGCAGAATGGCCCGAGCATTCGAAAAGAAAGTCAAGATCCGAGACATCAGAGAAGGCGACTTGGTGCTAAAGGAAAAGCCTCCTATACAGAACAATCCCCTCAGAAAGTGGGAGCCTACCTGGATAGGACCGTTCGTGGTACAAAGAAGAGCCATGAAGTTAGCAGACTTGGACGTAAACCCTTTCGTTAACCCCGTGACCGGAAGCAAGCTCCGCAGATACTTCATTTGAGGAAGAGCACGAGTCAACTCTCCTTCCCCATACACCGTCCCCTCAGTAAAATTAAAGTGCTAAAAGAGTAATACCCAACTGGATACATTCCCGCTCATGATCCAGGTAAAAAATAGGGTCGCTCTTCTTTTGTCTTCGTTTTTTCTCAAATTCACCTAAAAGTGTCGAACTACGGTGACCTGAGCCCCTTAGTCCAATTGTAAAAGGGGAACGTAGGCAGCCATCATTGGTTCGGTCTAAAAAACAAAAAAATACAATAAGCATCAATTGCTTGTGTTTCGAAAAACTCTTTTCAATTAACCTACAAATTCATTACGGTTAAAACAATCTTTGATGAGTTCAAGCACGGTCAACTCTTGACTCGCTACACGCTAGCAAAACTACAATAAAACATTAATCGCTTAATGTGTCTCGCAATGACAATGGGTGGATACTCTCTGACAAAGAAGGTCAACCTAGTTTCCCGAACTTGGTCCTTCATCCTTCTTCCCCTTCCCTTTCCCCCGGTGAGTGTTCTTCACCTTCACAGGGAATATCCCTGTAGTCCTTCTACCTGGCTCAGGGACCCTTCCCGACGCCTCCGTCAAACCTGTAGCTGTCAACGCAGCCCTCTCTCTAGCTCTGTCTCGAGCTGCCTCGCTTCGAGCCATCATGACCATGCTTTGATTGGCCTCCCGATCAGCATTTGCCTCATAGTCAGCCATGTCGTTCTCAGTACGATTCTGAGGATTGGCCCCCGCTTCGGTCCTCCTCAAAGTCGAGCTGTCCAGGTGATCAGCACCCAATAGCTCACCCCGTCTCCACAAAATAGACATCTGTGTCTCCCCCATACACTCTTCGTACCTCCGTATATCAAGGTCGATAGAACAAAGGCTCCCTCTCCGGTGAAAGAGAACCCTGGCAGGAAAGGACATGTATTGCCACAACCGTGTGAGCAGCAATAGCGTCGAGGGATCTTCCATCAGCAGAGATCCCACCTTAAAGGTAGCAAAGATGAGCTAAACTCCGTCAATGGCACTCGGCTTCCAGCCCGCATCGTCGCAAAGACTAACGATGGAATATAGAAAGCCGTTTGGGATGCCCCGACACTCGACAACCAAGCGACCCTCCCGAGCGGTCCGACAAGTCTCAGAATCTCCAGTGAGGAACCCACCATCTCAAGTGATGCGTATGGAGTCTGGCCATCCAGAGCTCCAACTCAGCCTGATTGCCCCCAATCACCAGAGGACGTCGAGAGAAGGACCAAGCGTCACAAGACATTGGCACCTCGGGCATCATTTGCAACCTCTCTCTCAACCACATGGTAAGCATAGCGGGACTCCCTCCCCACATGTATCGGCTGCCGGTCGACATCCGACCTATGCCCAGGAACGTCTCGCCCAGGACCAAGGGCACGATGTCTCCTCCGCTCGCACCGCTCACAAGGTCCAAGACACCGTGATGGCACACACCTGTGGACGTGAACGTGAACAGAGTAGCGATCGCGCACGAGCAAACGTGTCCCACGCGAAACGCTCCTCGCCTCCGCAAATCTATCGGGCGGTCCCGAAATGTCGACATAATCGCATTCAATATCGCATCCCGTATGCTTCTCCAAATGAGATACCAAGCAAAGACACTAGCTTCTCAACAATGGCCATGCCACCAAGATACGGAAGAACTAGCCGTCTCCGTCTCAGTCCTCCTGCACGGCCCGGAAATCTTCGAACGTAGGAGTGATTTCGTTGTACGAAAAGTTGTACACATTCCTCCGTACGTCCCAAAAATGAGACGCGGCTCTCAAAAGATCCCAATCTGGCATAAGCTCCTTCAAAGCCCAAACAGATTTCATCCCGTAACAGCCTTCGAAAAACCCTTTGTTTTGCCTCGTTTGGTTCCGTACCCACGACTGGAAATTTTCCAAATATCGCTCTTGCATCCGAAACGATAGCTTAGGAAAGGGAGCCTTGGAAAATGAAGGAAACCTTGGAAATTTGAGAGAATTCAGCTAACTGATCAGAGGTGAATGCGCAGTTCTTAACAAATTGCAAAGCTGAAACTGCAATTTAAAAGACTCTGAAAATGCACCCTTAGTCCGGCCGGACTCCCTCTGCAGTTGACTTGGTCAACTCTGCAGCCAGCTGCTCCTAAATTAGAAGCAATTCCAAACAACGCCCTGTTCATGCCTTATGAATCTGCGTGTTGCCCCTGGTTTCATTTAACCAATGTCAATATCCCTTCCGCCCCGGGCTCGTGCAACAGTGCAATTAATTAATTATCAGTGCATATAGGCATAATTTTTGACCCATTCAATTTTTATGCATGTTTCATATTATTTATTTTTGATTAACCTACTTCCTTATTTGCCGAAAATAAAAGAAGGTGATCACAGAATAAATGTGCGAAGAACAGGTTCCGCCCCACGGGCGCCTTTTCTAATAAAGTTCAAGTCAAATCGTTCCAGACGATACATACATTTTGTCTAAAGAAAAAAAAGAGGCAGCAAAAGGAAGACTACTCCGAGTCCTGCTCGTCATCCGAGCACTCGACGCACTGCTCCGCAGCTGCCGGATCCGTCGCAAACAAGAAGTCGCCAAATTCCTCCAGGCGGGAATATGCAAAAGGCCTCCTCGGCGTCTGCGAACTCGAGGACTCTCCCCTCTCGTGCCCCGAGTGCGAAGGAGGATGAGCTCCAAACCCAGCCGTTCCGCCCGCGAACTGGCCAAATCCCTGTGCAAAGTCCTCCCCACCAGCTGTGGGAGTAGGCGAACCTCTCGGCCTAGACGGCCCCTGCTCACGTACATCCACGCTCCTCTGGGAACTTCATCTCAGGAACTCCACGATCCTCCTAGTGTAGGCGGCCCACCCGTCCACCAGTCTCAAAGCCTCGTTGTACGTACGGCCAGACACCTGCGAACCAGGAAAGTCATCAAAAGATGTGCAGAAAGTACAGATGCAACATTTGCAGAATGCTACTATCAAATGCAAAAAATCAAAAGTGCTCACCGAAGCATTGGGTTCAACCCTGTACCGTAGTCTCGGCTCATCCGGGAGCGGGATCACCAGTCGCCTGCGCGAACCGTCCAGCCCCTCGTACGCCATCCTAGCGCGTGGGAGCGGGAGATCTCGGGGATATCCAGGGCCCTCGCCCTCCCTGTGCTGCACCTGCGGGCTCCTCAGCCTCATCCTCAAGAAAGTGTCATAGTTGGCCCCCGCTATGACGTACTCGGTATAGAACACGCCCTGTCTATACCTCTCCAACTCCTCCATCGGCATCGACAGACGATGCTGCATGCGCAGAGGCAGATCCACCGGCACCATCGAAAGTGACCCCGAGCCATGCTGACGGGTCACCCTCTCCCCCAGATACATCACGTCGCATTGAAGTCCCACCAGGAGCTTCCGCCGCCGCGTAACCTCACTAGCCACCTGAACCACGCCCATGTGGAACCGACTCCACCAGGTCAGCTGGATCCTCTCAGAGAACTCCCGCTCAAAGGCTCCGAGACACCTCCTCGTACGTCAGCCGAGTACCCACTCGACGAGATCGCTTCTTTCGCCCTCTTCTGCCAAACCAGCATGGCAGGGAACAGGGGTCGATATGCCTCCCTAATGTCCCACTGCTGCGGACTGAACACCTCATAGCACCAGACCTGTCAAGCAAATGGAAAGTTATGTCAGCTATAGAGCAGATACATACGAGTACATAAACGAGACAAGGAAGAGAAAAAGGACGTAACCTTACATCCAGAGCATGCAAGAAACAGCTCAGGGAGTTCTCCTCTCCCCGCAAGAACCTGTCCAGGGAATAGTAGAGCTCGGCCAGTCCAGCCTCCCCCTATGCATACCCCCTCACGGCATCCAGATCTGTCAGCGACCCGAGCAGAGGGAAGTGACAGGATGTGTCAGAAGTTGGGAACAAAGTCGCTGACAACGCGAACCAAATGAACCCTCGAGCCAGGCGCTCCGCGGTCATCCTTAAAGACCCATCCAAATAATCTGTAATACCCGTCTGCAGATGCCTCTCCATCGGCCTGTACCGAATACCTAAGCCCCTGGCATCGGTAATCTCGAAACCCAGCAGCTCAGACAACTGCCCGGGAGTGTAACCATCTACCCACACCAGCGCGTTGCCATAGGTCGGCAACCCAGTGATAGCGGCAAAGTCAGTGGGAGTCACCGTCGCCTCCCCACTCCGAAATGAAAAGTGTGGGTCGTATCCCACCGCACTCGCTCGCTCGTAGCTACGTACATGGACCTGGCCCTCTGCGTCGCAGCTATCGCAGCTACCGCACTGATGAATCCAGCCAATCCGGAGTCGACCACCAGCTACCGTGGACTCCTCTCTCCCTCCCGACCCTCATCCGGGAATACCTCCCACAGTGCTCGCACTGCCTCGAAGGCTCCCCGACTCTTCTGGTTATGGACGTCAACCGTCCCTCGCCCCTGCAGGTGAACATAGCAAGGATACATTAATACAGAAGCGACATCAACAGAGTGCACGAACGCATGTCAAAATGATGCAATGCAGATGTAGTTCTCATTCTTTTCCTAAAATAATTCCATCCCGGTTGGAGTATTGACGGTCCAAGATTTCAAAGCATTTCGAAAACTCCGTCGAAACCGGAACTTTCAAAACCCTTCGAAGACTCTGTCGAATCCGGAACTTTCAAAATCCTTCGAAAACTCCGTCGAATCCGGAACTTTCAAAACATTTCGAAAAATCCGTCGAATCCGGAACTTTCAAAACATTTCGAAAAATCCGTCGAATCCGGAACTTTCAAAGCCCTTCGAAAACTCCGTCGAAATTGAAACTTTCAAATTCCTTCGAACATTTCGAAAATTTACTCCGTCCCGAATTAAAGCTACTTTAATTTTGGAAAATGCATCTAGACATGCAATTTTGCAACCCAAAATTTTTATGTCATCTACCCATAGTGTCAATTGAACTACATCCTAGTCAATTTCGACAAAGGTTCATAGCAAAGTCAAAAGCCCCAATCCGGGCACCAAAATCCCTAATTCATTCCTAGTCAAATTTCTAACATTTAAAGAATGCACATTCTTAAAATTAATGGAATTTGAGGGAAGCTTACTTGTCTCTCGATCCCTCCTTTGGAGTTGTGTTTATCCCTAGCCGGGTAGAACTCCGCCGGATTCAATGGATGAATATTGGTTCGAATGGTCCGAACCAACCGCGTTCTTTCATCATCGGTCCTTCCATGACGAGCCATTGGTTTCCAATCACCTTCCATAGCAATTTTCCTTCACAAATCTGAGCAAATCTCACAATTTGGGGTGAAAATTTTCTCTCTTTTCTCTCCTCTCCCGTCGGAATTAATGGTGGAAATGGACTGGTTTGCGTCGGCCTTGGCGCTGATTTGAATCTGGTCAAATTCAGTCCAAGTCCGGCCGGACTCTTAGTGCACCAGAAAAGATTCCTTCCAATTCAGCCCCTCAACTTTTGGCAGTTCCAATTTTACCCCTTTTGGCCCCCAAAAGTGTAAAATTTCCCCCAGTTAGACATTTCTAACACCCCATCCCCCGAGGATCAATTCTCAGTTAGTTGTCACTAATGCCCGTCTCCAGACGTTAAATTCTCAATTAGTTTTCACTAACGTTCATCTCCAGACGTTAAATTCTCAGTTACTTTTCACTAACGCCCGTCTCCAGACGTTAAATTTCTAGTTAGTTTTCACTAACGCCCGTCTCCAGACGTTAAATTCTCAGTTAGTTTTCACTAACGCCGTCTCCAGACGTTAAATTCTCAGTTAGTTTTCACTAACGCCCGTCTCCAGACGTTAAATTCTCAGTTAGTTTTCACTAACGCCCGTCTCCAGACGTTAAATTCTCAGTTATTTTTCACTAACGCCCGTCTCCAGACGTTAAATTCTCAGTTAGTTTTCACTAACGCTCGTCTCCAGACGTTAAATTCCCAGTTGACGTTTGACATTCAAACGCTCAATCATGTCCCCTGACATTCCAGTTACAATTCCGTCTCCCGACGTCAAAAATTTTATTGGTTCTCACCAATGTTCACTCTCCCCGGCCGCCAGTCATAAGCCCGATCGTCCCACCTCAGCGGCCATCAAGGTAAGCCCGCACAACAATCCCTCTTCGGCCAACCGTAAGCCCGAACATTCCTCCCCAGCAGGATCCTAAGACCATCCGTCTACGGAAGAAACGTCAATCAACCCCTTCAGTTCCTAACTGACCCCGTCAGAACCCTGGACACTCTTCCCCAGCAATGTGTCAGTCTCTCCTGAGACCACATCCCGTTCCTAACCCCGTGGTTAGAACGTCAATCCTTCAGTGTTGTTAATAACGCCAGTTTAACACAACCGTTCCCATCATTTGTCACCCCTATCCCCGGCAGGTAAACCTGGCAGTCCACGTAAGCCCAGCATCCAAGGCACGAACGCCTTCGTCTCAGGATAAACGTATCCTCGTAACTCCGGTTTGAGGTGCCACACGCCCTCGTCAGTATCAGCAACTCCGGTTTGAGGCGCCACACGCCCTCGTCAGTATCAGTAACTCCGGTTTGAGGCGCCACACGCCCTCGTATGTTTCAGCAACCCCGGTTTGAGGCGCCACATGCCCTCGAAGGTTTCAGAAATCCCAGGTTCAGACGCCTCACAATAGTCTCCATTCAGGTCCAGGTGCCTCGCAATGGTCTCATTCAGGTTTAGACGCCTCCTAACAGTCTCGCTCAGGTCAAGGTCCCCGCGCGCGGATCCTTGCACCTACGAACTATGATCGGCTTGATTCCCGCTCGGGATACGTAGGAATCCTTTCGCTAAGGGTCCAGCCAGCTGACCGCCCAGGTTTCTTTCAAAGTAAGGCATCCCGATTTGGATCCTTATCTTTTTTCAACGACCCCGCCTCCTTCGGAAGAGACGTCGCTGAGGGGCTAACTGTAAGTACCCAAATCCGGATCGTCAAAATCCGTTAGAAAGTTAACCGAAATCCGTTAACTGGCCCGCTCCAGGTTAACCGAAACTCGTTAAACTCCCCGTTGCCATGCCAACGAGACGTCCCGGGACTGCCCCGAGCATCCCAACGTCGAAGCGTACTTGACACACATCATCGCACGTAAAAGTACGGCTTTCCCTGAAAAACGCACTTTCCGGCACTTTCCGGGGGCGTTTCGGACATTTTCCGGACTGTTATTTTAAAAACGGACAAAACCGGGACCCGGGAACGAACTCCCACACAAATGGTGAGTCATGGGACACGTGGCAAGCATGCCACCTCCCTCTAGTCACCTTTCAATCAGAAATCAAGGCCAAATGACCAAAATACCCCTGGATTGCAGACCAAGTCCGGCCGGACTCATTTGCAGGTTCTGAGAAATTGCCAGCAAGCCCCTCAAAATTCCAAAATACCACAAAACCCCCTGGATTTCATGATAAGTCCGGCCGGACTCTTCATGAAATTACCCCTATAAATAGAAGGGCTGTCAAAGCCAGAAACAACAACAAATTTACTCTCCAAAATCACCATTGCCACGGCCCAAACCAGTTTCACCCCTTCCCGAGCTCCCATTTTGTCTCGATTCACGTGAAACCTTTGTATTTCGATCAAATACGCTCCCCTCCACTCCGAAACACCATTTCACACCACTTTCCGTATCCCGTATACACCTCCCGAGTCAAAGGAGTCGACCCTAGCCATAGGTATAACTCCCTCTCTCTAATCTCTCGTTCCGCCTCGGTTTACGCGCCAGTTGCTACAACTGTTTCGGACGACATCGTTAAAATGTAGACGCCTCCGTCTAACAGGTTCCGATACGTTTTAGCCCCTCGATCCTCTACTCTTCCCGTAAGAGAAGTAATCACGGGTTAAAACGGCGTTCCGACCCCGTTCCGTTTAAATTTCTGTCATTTACCATTCCGGATCGATCGATCCGTCGATCGTCATTTACTTTTCTGTCATTTACCATTCCGAACCGTTTGATCCGTCGAACGTCATTTACATTTCTTGCAACTTTACAACTCCGAGCCGTTTTGGCTCGTCGATCGTCATTTACGATTCCGGATCGTTTGATTCTGTTGATACCGCACTTTAAATACTGTCATTTACAAAGTCCGACCCGTTTGGATCGTGATAGTATTTACTTATCAAAGTCCGAGTCGCAACCCGATTCGTTGATTGCATGTCATTTAATACGCTTTTTCCCGTAAAAATCGTTAACAATGTAATGCCCGGTTCAAAACCGAAGTTCGACCTTCGAGCTCTCTTTCAAAATGCGCGAAATGACGTTTGGCATCCAAACGCTCATCTTCAAACTAAAAGCAAGCTTTTGACATTCAAAATCATTTAATACGTTTTTCCCGTAAAAATCGTTAACAATGTAATGCCCGGTTCAAAACCGGAGTTCGTCATTCGAACTCTCATTCAAAAAGGCTCAAAATCGACGTTTGCCACGCAAACGCTCATTTCAAACTCAAAACCGACATTTGCCACGCAAACGCTCATTTCCGTCTCAAAATCGACGTTTGCCACGCAAACGCTCATTTCAAACTCAAAACCGACGTTTGACATTCAAACGCTCATTTCCATCTCAAAATCGATGTTTGTCATTCAAACGCTCGCCTTTTCCAACAAGTCACCTAATCAACGTTTGACATTCAAACCAAGATTAAGCTTGTCATTCAAGCCCCCATTTCAAAACACACACACACACACACACACGATTTCGAGAAAGGTAGAAAGACTCGTCATACGAGGCATTTCGGGTGATCTCGTAATACTCTTCCCGAAACGTAACATAACCTCCGAACCTAACAATCTCTAGTACCAAATAGCTTTTTACTCGTTTTTGCTACCAATAAAAATGATTCCCTTTTTTCAAAGCTTTTTCCTAAGTTTTTGCTACCAATAAAAACGACACCATTTTCACTAAAGCCGTTTCTCAACGTTTGGGCTCAAAATACAAAACCGTGTGGCGACTCCTCATTCCTTCCCGAAAAGCGAGGTCTCAGACACCAACACCCCGCGAAAGACAACCGTCCTTTTCGCGCCCCGCGCGAAAATCCCGGTTAATTTCACAACCTTTTCTCGGACGAAATGAATATCAAGTTCAATGTGCTTGGTTCGTTGGTGTTGAACAGGATTGCCAGAAAGAAAAATCGCACTAACATTGTCACAATAAACAAGGGTGGCCTTTATTATGGGACAATGAAGTTCGAGCAGTAGATTACGAAGCCAACATGATTCTGACACCACGTTCGCCACCCCACGATACTCAGCCTCTGCGCTGGATCTCGAAATAGTAGGTTGCCGTTTGGCAGCCCAAGAAACGAGATTATCACCCAAAAACATACAGTATCCAGATGTAGAACGGCGAGTCTCCGGACAACCAGCCCAATCGGCATCGGTGTAGGATACTAAGGAACAAGTAGATGACGGGTAGAGAGACAAACCGTAGTCAAGTGTGCTATTAATATACCTAATAATGCGTTTCAAAGCATGCATGTGTATGTCACGGGGATCATACATAAACAGGCAAATCTGCTGAACAGCATAGGTGATGTCCGGACGAGTAAACGTGAGATACTGAAGTGCACCGGTGAGGCTACGATAGTGAGACGGATCAGTAAATGATGGACTGGACGTATCCCCTAATTTGGGTTTAGTATCAACAGGAGTAATGGTTGGTTTACACGAGGCCATTCTAGCCCGTTCAACTATCTCGGAGGCATACTTCCGCTGGGATAAGAAAAGCATGTCAGGTGTCCGAGTGACTGCAATCCCAAGAAAATAACTAAGAGGACCGAGGTCCTTCATAGCGAATTTCGAGCTAAGCTTAGACATAATAGAGCACCGAAGAGAGCCCGAAGAGGTTGTCAATATAATGTCATCAACATATAAGAGGAGATATGCCATCTCACTGCCCTTCCGATAAATAAACAAAGAATGGTCTGATTTACTATGAGTAAACCCAATCGAGAAGACGTAATCTGCAAACCGCTGATACCAAGCCCGAGGAGCTTGCTTAAGACCATACAATGACTTCCGTAGCAAACATACATGATCGGGAAAGTCCTTGTCTCGAAAACCAAGCGGCTGATGCATATAGACCGTCTCACTAAGGTTGCCATGGAGGAAGGCATTTTTAACATCAAGTTGGTGAATTGACCATTTCTTCGAAAGAGATAAACTCAACACAGTACGAATGGTAGCCGGCTTCACCACCGGGCTAAAAGTCTCCCCACAATCAATACCAACCTGGGTTATAATTTAAGCAAATCTAATGCTATCTATAGTAAACAAATATTTGAATTATCACTCCTAACTATTTACATTATTCACAAGGATATTATCATATTTATTCAAATCTATAGTATAAATCACACCTCCACTATCTACAGTACTATGAACAGTTACAAGTGGCAAATTTCCCATATTGCCCTCACTAAGTTGTCCCTTTCCCATTTTGCCCTTAAAAAAAAAAAATTTTAAACGTGTCCTCGGACACGTTTTTAATTAAAAAAACAAAAAAAAAATGTGTCCTTGGACACGGGCTTTTACTAGTATGATAATATATTCTAACACTCGTGGTGTTTTCCATCAAAGATTGAAATATTTGTGGCTTTGATGCCAAATTTGTTGGGTGCGGAAGCTATGGTAGGGAAGAAAAAGGATTTTATTGATAGGAATTTCTTACAAAGTCTTTTTTGCTACCAGATTAGCTTCAACTCACTCTCTTTTACGAAGTGTTTTTTGCTTCTTGGATTGGATGCTCAACATTACAATAACTCAACTATAGTACATGAATACAGAAGGTTTTTCATCAATATTATTCCTCCCAAAACATTCTTATCGTCCATAGATACCACATGTTCTTCTAGACATCTTCCAATTCATTGTACCTTCTTGATTCTCTTAGACAAAGATTACATTAGTTTTTCAACATAAAATATATTCAAAGGCTAAGAAGCAAGTGGGTAATTTTCTCTTTTGTTGCACAGACAGAATCCACTCAATTTTTGTTTCTAATTATCTTAAATGTCTTCAACATACAGATGAGCCAAAGAAATATGATATCTTCTTGAACTTCAGAGGTTCCAAAGAAATTCGTTATATAGTTGCTGGTGTCTTCCACACTAGTTTGAAAAAGGCAAATATAAGCACATTCTTTGATGAAAGGAACTCCCGCAAAACAAAAAGATTTTTGGATGAAATAGAAAGTGCGATCAATAACTCGGTTGGTGCCATAACTATATTCTCTGAACATTATGGTGAATCGGAATATTGTCTAGATGAGCTTCTCCTCATTCTGGAACGGGAAAAGACATATAAAGGCTACATGATTAGACCAATATTTTATGATGTAGAACCAGATGACCTTACTGATCCAGAAAGCAAGTTTGGCCAGGGACTCCAAAAGCATTACACGACCCAATGGAAAGACAAGGTTAAAGAATGGAGAGAAGCACTTGAAACTGTGACACTTATTAGCGGAGACGTTCATAAGAGGTATGTAATTTATTTTTCTTATTCCTAAAAAAATAGTGGAATGATTTGTTGTTTCCATAAGGATTAAATAATAATTTGGTCACTAAAGTTGATACTTTTTATTAGTACGGTCCCTCATGTTGATTTTTTTTTTATTTTTGCAAGTTTTCCCCTTCCATCGTTGGAACATTAAAAAAATACCTAAACTATACCTAGATTAAGTAATTGTTTGATCCATAAACTTCCCAGTTTTATTATTTTGGTCCCACGTGATTTTTTTTTTTTTTTTTGCTACTTCGTCTGCCATAATGGCTGTTTGCCAGTTTCCGTATTTCATATGTTTTGTCAATTTTCTGCCTCTAAGTGCACATAACATTTTTAAATGCCCATGAGTTAGGTAATTGACTCCGAAAGAGTCTTAATTGTTTTTTCTCCCTTTTTTCAGTTAATCAATTCCAAAAGGTTAACTCCTTCGGTGTATGTTGGTAAAGTTAATTTGATTTTTATTTTAAAACCTCTCGTTCGGACAAGAGAGAGATAACTTGAGAAATCTAAACAATTCAAGTTTGTAAATTAACACTGTCATTCAATCGATTCACGTTCTTTTAAAATCAATTTTTTTATATATTTTTTGTTACTTCGTCTGCCATAATAGCTTTTTGCCAGTTTGCGTACTTCATATGTTTTGTCAATTTTCAACCTTTAAATGCACTTAAATTTTTTAAATGCCCATGAGTTAGTTAATTAACTCCGAAAGAGTCTTAATTGTTTTTTCTCCCTTTTTTCAGTTAATCAATTCCAAAAGGTTAACTCCTTTGGAGTATGTTGGTAAAGTTAATTTGATTTTTATTTTAAAACCTCTCGTTCGGACAAGATAGTGGTAACTTGAGAAATCTAAACAGTTCAAGTTTGTAAATTAACATTGTCATTCAATCGATTCACGTTCTTTTTAAACCAATTTTTTTATATATTTTTTGTTACTTCATCTGCCATAATGGCTCTTTGCCAGTTTGCGTATTTCATATGTTTTGTCAATTTTCTGCCTTTAAATTTACATAAATTTTTTAAATGCCCATGAGTTAGTTAAATAACTCCGAAAGAATCATAATTGTTTTGTCTCCCTTTTTTCAGTTAATCAATTCCAAATGGATAATTCCTTCGGAGTATGTTGGTAAAGTTAATTTGATATTTATTTTAAAACTTCTTGTTCGGACAAGAGAGAGGTAACTTGAGAAATCTAAACAGTTCAAGTTTGTAAATTAACATTGTCATTCAATCGATTCACGTTCTTTTTAAACCAATTTTTTTATATATTTTTTGTTACTTCATCTGCCATAATGGCTTTTTGCCAGTTTGCGTATTTCATATGTTTTGTCAATTTTCTGCCTTTAAATTCACATAAAATTTTTAAATGCCCATGAGTTAGTTAATTAACTCCGAAAGAGTCTTAATTGTTTTTTCTCCCTTTTTTCAGTTAATCAATTCCAAATGGTTAATTCCTTCGGAGTATGTTGGTAAAGTTAATTTGATTTTTATTTTAAAACCTCTCGTTCGGACAAGAGAGAGGTAACTCGAGAAATCTAAACAGTTCAAGTTTGTAAATTAACATTGTCATTCAATCGATTCACGTTCTTTTTAAACCAATTTTTTTATATATTTTTTGTTACTTCATCTGCCATAATGGCTTTTTGCTAGTTTGCGTATTTCATATGTTTTGTCAATTTTCTGCCTTTAAATTTACATAAATTTTTTAAATGCCCATGAGTTAGTTAATGAACTCCGAAAGAATCATAATTGTTTTGTCTCCCTTTTTTCAGTTAATCAATTCCAAATGGTTAATTCCTTCGGAGTATGTTGGTAAAGTTAATTTGATTTTTATTTTAAAACCTCTCGTTCGGACAAGAGAGAGGTAACTTGAGAAATCTAAACAGTTCAAGTTTGTAAATTAACATTGTCATTCAATCGATTCACGTTCTTTTTAAACCAATTTTTTTTATATATTTTTGTTACTTCATCTGCCATAATGGCTTTTTGCTAGTTTGCGTATTTCATATGTTTTGTCAATTTTCTGCCTTTAAATGCACATAAATTTTTTAAATGCACATGAGTTAGTTAATTAACTCCGAAAGAGTCTTAATTGTTTTTTTCTCCCTTTTTTCAGTTAATCAATTCCAAAAGGTTAACTCCTTTGGAGTATGTTGGTAAAGTTAATTTGATTTTTATTTTAAAACCTCTCGTTCGGACAAGAGAGAGGTAACTTGAGAAATCTAAACAGTTCAAGTTTGTAAATTAACATTGTCATTCAATCGATTCACGTTCTTTTTAAACCAATTTTTTTATATACTTTCTGTTACTTCTTCTGCCATAATGGGTTTTTGCCAGTTTGCGTATTTCATGTGTTTTGTCAATTTTCTGCCTTTAAATTCACATAAATTTTTTAAATGCCCATGAGTTAGTTAATTAACTCCGAAAGAGTCTTAATTGTTTTTTCTCCCTTTTTTCAGTTAATCAATTCCAAATGGTTAATTCCTTCGGTGTATGTTGGTAAAGTTAATTTGATTTTTATTTTTAAACCTCTCGTTCGGACAAGAGAGAGGTAACTTGAGAAATCTAAACAATTCAAGTTTGTAAATTAACAGTGTCATTCAATCGATTCACGTTCTTTTTAAACCAATTTTTTATATATATTTATGGAAAAAAAATCGAAACTCATCATCAATTTAAATGGTCAGTGCATTTTGGAATATACATGTGTTAAAATTAGAAAAAACATAGGAAATAGACAAATCAAAAAAACCATCATTATAGGCTAAACTGATAATAATCAAGTTTAGGGACCAAATTAATATATAGTACAAGGGTATTCTTAGTATTTTGAAATATTCCATGGCATAAGGGGCAAATTGGCAAAATTTGTCAACATGAGGGACCAAACTAATAAAAGATATTCATGAGGGACCGAACTGATAAAAACTGTCAAGTTTTGGGACCAAATTATTATATAATCCTTTCCATAGCAAGTAAAATGAAATGGGCTAATATCATTTTGTTGCCCCAAGATTTACATGTATTCTTTGGGAGGCTGAAGTTTCATTTTTCTCACTTTAGTGTTGAAAATAAACTTGACAGTTACATTAGATGAAAAGTCTAGTTCAGTTACGTTAGATGAAGAGTCTAGTTCATAATTATCAATATTTAGTTCTTAGTTCATGCATTAGAAGTTCAAACATCAGCATTTAATCAGGAAGATGAACTGATGTACTTCGAGTAGTATAAATACCCATGTAATCTGGAAGTTGGCAGTAGAGAGAGCAATATTACATAGCCTTTCAAGATAAAATTCTTCTCATACTCCTTTTTCTTCCTGTTAAGTTCAATTTAGTTCCAACAAATTGGTATCAGAGCTGGTTTGTAAGCCATGGCCAACAACGATATGTTTTCCATCCAAGTTCCAGCACTTACAAAAGACAAGTTCGATAATTGGTGCATCCGTATGAAGGCACTCCTTGGTGGCCATGATGTTTGGGACCTTGTTGAAACGGGTTACGAGGCACCCGACGATCCCGCTGCACTAACTCAAGCACATAAGAATTTTCTTCAGAGTAACAAGAAGAAAGATCAGAGGGCTGTCACTCTCATTCACCAAGCATTGGATGAAGTTACTTTTGAGAAGATTTCCCATGCCACTACAGCAAAGCAATTATGGGAGATGCTTCAAGTGGTGTTCAAAGGAAAAGACAAGGCAAAGAAAGTTCGCCTACAAAATTTACGGGGTGAATTTGAAGCTCTTTTGATGAAGGAATCCGAAAAGGTGTTGGATTATATCTCAAAAGTCACAGCGATTGCAAAACAAATGAAGAGGCTTGGTGATGAAGATTTTTCTGATTTAAGGGTGATTGAGAAAATCCTTAGATCAGTTGATGTGAAGTTTGATCATGTTGTGACAGCCATTGAAGAAGCGAAGGACTTGGAGGAAATAACAATTGAAGAATTGTCCAGCTCGTTGGAGGCTTATGAAGAGAAGATTAATAGAAGGAAGAAGGAACCTTATGTGGAACATGTGTTACAATCGAAGTTGAACTTAAAAGAGAAGGAGGAAAATGGAAGAACAAGCTATAGAGGTTGCGGACGAGGCCGAGGCCGCGGACGAGGATGAGATTTTAGCAGAGGAGGAAGAGGTGGCCAACACTCATCTCAAAGTGGAGATAGAGGCTATCAGTTTAATCCTACAAGAGGTCGTGGCAGAGGAAGAGGAAGGTCATCTCACAAAAGGTATGACAAGTCGCAAGTAGAATGCTATACTTGTCATGAATTTGGGCATTTTTCATGGGAGTGTAAAAATGGTTCTAAAGATGACGTAAAGGCAAATTTATCACATGAAGATAATAATGAGGAGGATGAGTCCACTCTCTTAATAGCGTATAAGGATGTAAAGCAAGGCGAGAAACATATCTGGTACTTTGACACCGGAGCAAGTAATCACATGTGTGGAAGCAAGGAAATGTTCGTAGAGCTTGATGAAAAAGTTCGTGGCAAAATCACATTTGGTGATTCATCCAAAATTGTTGTAAGTGGAAAAGGTAAAATTCTAATTCGATTAAAGGATGGGAGTCATCAGTTTATATCGAATGTTTATTATGCTCCGGACATGAAATGCAACATTTTAAGCATGGGACAATTCCTGGAAAAAGGTTATTCCTTTTTCACAGAAGGTTGTAGCCTGCTTTTGAAGGATGATGTGGGGAAATTAGTTGCCAAGGTACCCATGGCAAAGAACCGTTTGTTTTTGCTGCCCATTCAAATTGACATGGCGAAATGTTTGACGGCTTGTTATAAAGATTCTTCCTGGTTGTGGCACTTGAGATTTGGGCACATGAATTTTGGTGGACTAAAAATGATGGCTAGCAAAGGAATGGTGAAGGGTTTGCCATTCATAAATCAATCCAATCATCTTTGTGAAGGGTGTCTTTTTGGTAAGCAGTCAAGAAAGAGTTTTTCGAAAGAGTCTTTCTCAAGAGCTTCAAGCCGCTCCAAATAATCCATACAGACTTGTGCGGGCCAATCACTCCATGTTCTTTTGGTAAGAACAAGTATTTCATTTTGTTTATTGATGATTTTAGTAGAAAAGCATGGGTATATTTTCTCAAAGAAAAATCGGAGGCATTTAAATAATTTCAGAACTTTAAAGCTCTTGTAGAAAGGGAAAGTGGACTTAAAATTCAGGCTCTAAGATCGGATAGAGGAGGTGAGTTCACATCCAGAGAGTTCCAAGATTTTTGTGACACTGATGGGCTTCGCCGATTCTTAACTGCTCCAAGATCTCCACAGCAAAACGGAGTAGTTGAAAGAAAGAACCGCACTGTTATGAACATGACAAAGGAGCATGTTGAAGACAAAGAAGATGCCAAAAGAGTTTTGGGCAGAAGCAGTAGAAAGTTCTGTTTACTTGCTGAATAGATGCACGACTAGAGCACTAAGTGAAAAGACTCCATTTGAAGCATGGAGTGGGAGAAAGCCATCAGTTTCTCATTTGAAGGTATTTGGATGTGTAGCATATGCCCATATTGCGGATGAGAAAAGAACAAAGCTTGACGACAAGAGTAAAAAGTGTGTGTTTATTGGCTATGATTCAAGAACAAAAGGGTATAGGCTTTATGATCCAGTTGAAAAGAAGGTGATCATTAGTAGAGATGTTGAATTTGATGAGGAAGCTACTTGGGATTGGCATATTGATGGAGAAAGCTATGATTTCCTTCCATTCATGTATGAAGATGAAGTGAGGAGAGTCATGACAACAATACTCCCCCACCATCTCCATCTAATGGTGGAGACAGTAACATTACTTCACCATCATCAGCTCGTCATGATACCGGTTCTCCAAATGGAAACTACTGTGATCAAAGCCCTTTGCGAACAAGAAGGCTTTCAGATTTATACGAAAATATTGAGAGAATTGATGACAATACATTCTTTTGTCTCTTTGCAGATGCAGAACCAATTGATTTTAATGAAGCTGTTGGAGATGAAGAATGGAAAAAAGCCATGAATGAAGAAATAAGAGCCATTGAGAAGAACAACACATGGGAGTTGTCAACACTTCCAAAGGGACAAGCAGCCGTGAAATGGGTTTTTAAAACAAAGAAGAACCCGAAAGGAGAGGTAGAAAGATACATGGCAAGGCTCGTGGCAAAAGGGTACAAGCAACGACATGACATTGATTATGAAGAAGTTTTTGCTCCGGTAGCTCGGTTGGAGACGGTAAGGCTGATCATTTCCTTGGCGGCGCAAAACAAATGGAAGATTTTTCAAATGGACGTGAAGTCAGCTTTTCTCAATGGAAATCTCGAAGAAGAGGTGTACGTAGAGCAACCTCAAGGCTATGTTGTAAAGGGAAGTGAAGACAAGGTTCTTAGATTGAAGAAAGCCCTTTACGGGCTAAAACAAGCTCCAAGATCTTGGAACTGCAGGATTGACAAATATTTCCAGCAGAATGGATTTTTGAAGTGCCCATATGAACATGCTCTCTATGTGAAGATTAATGGCAGCAATGTTTTGTTTGTTTGCTTGTACGTGGATGACTTAATTTTCACGGGGAACAATTCAAACATGTATGAAGAATTCAAGAGAGCGATGAACCGTGAGTTTGAGATGACGGATTTAGGACTTATGTCCTATTATCTTGGAATAGAGGTGAAGCAAACAGAGGAAGGCATTTTTATTTCGCAAGAAAATTATGCGAAAGAAGTTTTGAAGAAGTTCAATATGAGCAACTGTAATCCGGTTAATACTCCAGTTGAATGTGGCATTAAATTGTCAAAATCTGATGATAGTGGCAAGGTGGACTCAACTGTGTTTCGCAGTCTAGTTGGAAGCCTGCGATATTTAACTTCCACAAGGCCAGACATTTTGTTCGGTGTTGGACTTGTTATTCGTTTTATGGAGGCTCCAACAACGACACATTTAAAGGCGGCAAAGAGGATATTGCGCTACATCAAAGGTACTCTCAATTTTGGGTTACATTATTATGCCTCAAATGATTTCAGACTTAAAGGTTTCTGCGATAGTGATTGGGCTGGAGATATAAATGATCGAGTAAGTACTACTGGGTTTGTATATTATATGGGTGATACAGCATTTACTTGGAGCTCGAAGAAACAACCCATTGTTACTCTGTCAACGTGTGAAGCTGAATATGTTGCTTTGAGTTCCTGTGTTGCTCAAGCAATTTGGTTGAGGTGGCTCTTGGAAGAGCTTCAGTTTGCTCAGAAGGAACCCACTGAAGTTAACGTGGACAACAAGTCTGCAATTGCTTTAGCCAAGAACCCGTTATTTCATGAACGTAGCAAGCACATAGATACAAGGTTTCATTTTGTTCGAGATTGTGTTGCGAAGAAGGTGGTTCAACTCAATTACGTGAAGTCTCAAGACCAAGTTGCGGATATATTTACCAAGGCTCTCAAGTTCAATGTTTTCATGGAGTTAAGAAACTTGCTGGGAGTTAGCAGATGTCAAGTTTAAAGGAGGTTGTTGAAAATAAACTTGACAGTTACATTAGATGAAAAGTCTAGTTCAGTTACGTTAGATGAAGAGTCTAGTTCAGTTACATTAGATGAAGAGTCTAGTTCATAATTATCAATATTTAGTTCTTAGTTCATGCATTAGAAGTTCAAACATCAGCATTTAATCAGGAAGATGAACTGATGTACTTCGAGTAGTATAAATACCCATGTAATCTGGAAGTTGGCAGTAGAGAGAGCAATATTACATAGCCTTTCAAGATAAAATTCTGCTCATACTCCTTTTTCTTCCTGTTAAGTTTAATTTAGTTCCAACATTTAGGTCTGAACTTTCATTTTTTTTTATCAATTTGAGGTCCAAGCAGGAATTTAGTTAGATTTTGGACGGAAAGTTGGCATGTGTCACCCAACACTTGTTTTCGTTTGGGTTGTTGGTCATTTCATTGACTTTCTTTGCAATCACATGTCCAATGGGATTTATTTTTTATAGAATGGATGGAGTACATGTTTTTGTTAGACAATTGAAACGATTGGGGAAAGATTTTGTAATTCTAGTCAGGGCCGGGAGCCATCCATAAGCTAGCGGACGCAACTGCCTCCATTTGATGGCTATTTCAGTTCTTGAAATTATATATTTTCTGGTAGATCGGAAAGTAGCACATTTTGTCTATGCCATTTACTTGCACTTTGAATGAAAATTTTCAGTACCCACCAACATTTGGATGAACTTGTCGACAGAGTAGTTGCAGATTTTAAAATTCAACTTGGAAATAAAAGGGTCACCGAGGATAACACAATTCTAAGGTGGAGGAGCTCGATAATGAAGGTGACACAACCTTTTACTCTACAATTAAGACGTGTCATAGACATGTTACAGCAGCTGGCCTGAGCGAGTTGAAGGCGCACCAAGATAACTGCAAACTCGAGTTTTCAACCATATAATGCCCGTATTTGGAATACGGGCATTATATGGTTTGTTGTTATTAAGCTTTGTCATCTCAATGTTACCATGCATATTGATGAAAATGCTAACTTTTTGTTCTTCTGCTTTCATTTTGGCTTGTCTCAAAATAAATGTCTCGTTTTCAAACAAGTGACTTAGTGCAATTAAATCATTGTACAAATAATGTTCGAACCAGTAAAACATCCTTTTTATAAATGTTGACAAGTCTAGTATTATGATATTTGTTCTTAGATGGAGGGAGTATATGTGAGGGAATTAGGTCAATGTAATTGTCATTATTAATTTTGATTTCTGGAAATTGGGTTATATGTGAGGGAACTAAGATTGGATACTTCTTACAACAGGAAAATAGTGATAATTATTCATATTGACTGCATAACATAGTGAAAGTTACTGAAAGAAAAATCACACATTAAAAGGGCAATCTGGTACTACCAGAGATCCTATGCGCGAGATCCATTTGAGGGTCGAGCCCATATTTTCATGAGTAAATACGTTACTCCATTAGCAGCTTAACTTTCTTCCAAGATGGCCTGTTTGAAATCTCCATCCACCATGAATTTACGCTCTTTCTTTCCGTCACCAAGTTCTCAATTCCCGCCTCATTCATCAAGTACCTAATCCCCGGGAGGTGGCTCAAGTCAGCAATCGAGCAGAAATCTCCGGCAAGATATTTGCTCTTCGACAGCCTTTCCTCATATACATCAAGCACTTTCTCAAGCTTGTTTTTTGACTTCTGGACCAATGCAGTGTCTGTCGACTGTCCCATCTTAGGGAACACCATTAGCTGAAGAACGATCGTGTAGACCATTTCATTGAAGTTTTGTGATTCCACTTCTAGCCATTGATCCACAAGCGCTTTCTCCTCCAGGGTCGTTCCTAGTAGGTCAGACTTGTATTTGGCTGCATAGTACCTGACGATCGCCCTTGATTCTGCACTCAATATTGTAGGGGGGAATTAGTTTGAATGAATGTGCCGTGCCAATCAGTATAAAATATATACTCCGCATATTTAAAAAAATAAGGTGCTACAAGAGCTCTCGATATGGATGAGTTCAGGGAAGGGATGGGCTCACAAGGGCCTAATGCTCGTAGACTATCTTTCGGAATGATGTAATAATATGTTCATGACAAGAGTAAATGCTAGTGAATTCTTACCAAAGAGCTTGAAGTCACCTTCCTCAATAGCAGGGACTTGTCCAAATGGCTTCATAAGTTAACAAATTAATGTTAGAGATGAAATAAAATTGTTTTTCTATGCTGCACAATTGGGAGATCTTTTAGCATCAGGTTGCCCATTTTATTGCACACAGTATAGATTTATACTTCACTGACATGATAGAATTGAACTCACCTGACGAAGTAGAAACTCGGGTCGCTTGTGTTCACTGGAATCAAGATCGATAGGTATAAGTTCGAACTCGGCACCAACCTCCAACAGGCAAGTTAACACTCTCTGTGTGCAGGCTGACTTAACAGAACCATAAATTTTGACCACCATTTTTCCTAGTTATATTTGAAAGTAGTAGTTTAATGTCTCAAGTGATATTCAAGATCTGCACTAAATAGCAATTGCTTTAGTACCAGTTTTCAAGTCACATGGAGTTTGGGGGTTGACAACCACCAAAAATTGGGGTTAAACATGGGCATAGTTAAGGTCAACGTTATGCATCAGCATGGTCAACAGTTTATGGTTTTCCAGTCTAATGATATCTATTTAACTTGTTATTTTTTTTTATATATTAATAGGTAAGAAAATCATACTTCGAACATGAAAGAAAAAATAAATAAGTACTCCTTTCTCATCTCGCTAAAACATACACTTTTTACATGTAAAAGAGTATCCCCTTTCGTCTTGCTGATCCCACATTTTTTTTCTACCTTACTTTTTATACTCGTAACACTTACAGCACTTGTACTTTTTTTAATCCCCGTCCTTTATTTATTGAGACGGAGAGAGCAAAGCTTTATTGAAAGTTGGCTTTTTAAGGGGAAAATCCCAAAATGGAATATTGAGTACTTAACGTGGAACAGAGCAAGTACTCCCTCCGTCTCAAAATATTTGTCTCATTTGACTTTTTTGTTTAACTTTGACCACAAATATATGACAATTTAATTATGTTCATGAAATTCTAAAAATTCCTATTGATTCACCATTAATAATATTATCAACAACAACTTTTAGAATTTCATGAACATGATTAATCTCTCATAAATTTGTGGTCAAAGTTAACAAAAAAAATCAAATGGGACAAACATTTTGGGACGGAGGGAGTAGTATATAACTAGATGGTGTTTGAAATTATATATAAAAAAAAAACAGATATTTAATTTCATAAAATAAAATGTTGATCAAATTTCAATAAATAAAAAAAAGAAAAAAGAAATTAAAGTGTACTATTTAGGACGGGTGAGTGGGCTCTTTGATCGAAATGAAAGGAATACTTGGGGTGAAAATGACCACAATTTTATGCGTCTTAAAATGTTCTAGATGGTTGGTGGCTTTGTGGGGGTTGTGACTTGTGAATAACCGCATGCCCATATGTCAGGAGACTAGAATCGTACAGCATCAGATCGATCTTTTGAACAATAATTTTAGGTTAATTTTATTATCTTAATGAGTATCAAAAATTTATTATTAATAATATTATTAATGTGTTATGAACTCGGATATTTGACAATGATCTCTGCAAATTGAATATCAATTTACAGAGATGGGTTCCGTAATTTCCACACTGAATTTAGAATAATAGAGAGAGAAATAGATTGAGATGACCTAAGAGAGAGAAAGAGATGAGAAAGATCAGATTTAGGAGAGAGAAGATAGAGAGAAGAGAGAAGAGAGAAAAACAGAATTGAGGGAGAAATATCATTTTCTTCATAATGCCTTCACGCCATACATGCCTAGCTTATAACAACTCATAAAGCGACAAAAACATCAAAACGGCAACGTTTACAACCCACTAAGTAACACACCGTTAATTAAACCAAACGACGCCGTAACTACTGTTGGAAATCAAATTATAGCACCACAGATTAAACAAACAATTTAATCAACAGTAGGGGATTTATTGATCAAGTCAAGAACGTACCAATAAGTCAATAGCAAAACCGAAAGCAAGGAACAGGATCAGGAAAACAGACAGAAACAAAAAAACAAACGATTAGAAAACTTATCGTGATTTGATCGAGTCGCCTTAGGAAGACTGTCCTAAGAGAAAATATTGCCCCCAATTGGTGCAACTCAGGTACAGGCAAATTTCTCCGAGGATAAAACGATCACGGATTACGTACCACAAAGCAGCACACAAGTATGTAATCACCGGCGATCCTATCTCAGTCGCCTTGAATCTCACGAACGAATCTCTATGAACGGGGAGTAACCAATCAATGAATTAAAGTAAAAGAGTTGTTTTTCTCTTCAATAATTCATCGATTTTTCGGCTGGAGAAAGAGGAGTATATATACATATGGTAAACTAGGGTTTTAAATCTTAAAAAGACCTAAAAACCCGTTCCAATTCGGCCCAGGAAATTGCAAACCCGTCAAGAGCGCGGCCGCCCTTGAGACATGCGCGACCGCGCTAGGCAACAGGCGATGGATGTTAAACTCACGGCACAACAGCGCGGCCGCCCTTGGCCATAGCGCGGCCGCTCTCCTTGGCAGTGGCCTCTGACGGATTTTCCTCCTTAGCCAAATTCAGTCCAAGCCCAATGACCCAA
The DNA here is from genome assembly GCA_022495995.1 of Adenophora triphylla var. japonica. Taxonomy (NCBI): domain Eukaryota; kingdom Viridiplantae; phylum Streptophyta; class Magnoliopsida; order Asterales; family Campanulaceae; genus Adenophora; species Adenophora triphylla. The sequence goes on from JAFEMH010002383.1 coordinate 141,807, forward strand.
AGGTCATATGCTATGAACTCTTACACCACATATACCAAATATTCCAACAATCCCCCACAAGTTCATAGAAATATGACGTGTACAGATTGTCCATTGTAATGCTTTCAGTAATGGTACCTTCCGGCTTGAACCACTACCTATGTTATCCAACGCAAACCTCCACAGGACCAGATGAACGGGTGTCTTGAATCTGATGCCTTTGGATGTAGAGGCCTTTGCTGGTAACAAACACGACAAAAGCTATGATAGGCCCTCTATCGAACACTTGACGCTTATAAGCCATACGTCCCGATCCTCTATCATGAGTGCTTTCAAGGAATAACCCGAATTCCTCTAGTTGCGGCCAACAACAACACTCACTTAGCTGGGCATCTCAGAAGATGTACTGCTAACATCTTGTCTAAAAGACTTGATCCCATTCAAAGTTCCAAACTTTTACTTTATTAGCAGCAACGAGCACCTCTAGGCTATTCAGAGGATAGACTCAGACATGTAACATGTCAATCTATTATTAGGTGCTCCGACTCACCCCACAGCTTGTTATTACCACATTGAATCTCCTTTGTGGGATCTCCACTCAGGTAAGAAAATCATACTTCGAACATGAAAGAAAAAATAAATAAAAACTCCTTTCTCATCTCGCTAAAACATACACTTTTTACATGTAAAAGAGTATCCCCTTTCGTCTTGCTGATCCCACATTTTTTTTCTACCTTACTTTTTATACTCGTAACACTTACAGCACTTGTACTTTTTTTAATCCCCGTCCTTTATTTATTGAGACGGAGAGAGCAAAGCTTTATTGAAAGTTGGCTTTTTAAGGGGAAAATCCCAAAATGGAATATTGAGTACTTAACGTGGAACAGAGCAAGTACTCCCTCCGTCTCAAAATATTTGTCTCATTTGACTTTTTTGTTTAACTTTGACAACAAATATATGACAATTTAATTATGTTCATGAAATTCTAAAAATTCCTATTGATTCACCATTAATAATATTATCAACAACAACTTTTAGAATTTCATGAACATGATTAATCTCTCATAAATTTGTGGTCAAAGTTCAACAAAAAAGTCAAATGGGACAAACATTTTGGGACGGAGAGAGTAGTATATAACTAGATGGTGTTTGAAATTATATATATAAAAAAAACAGATATTTAGGAGAGAGAAGATAGAGAGAAGAGAGAGAAATAGATTGAGATGCGCTAAGAGAGAACTTGGATATTTGACAATGATCTCTGCAAATTGAATATCAATTTACAGAGATGGGTTCCGTAATTTCCACACTGAATTTAGAATAATAGAGAGAGAAATAGATTGAGATGAGCTAAGAGAGAGAAAGAGATGAGAAAGATCAGATTTAGGAGAGAGAAGATAGAGAGAAGAGAGAAAAACAGAATTGAGGGAGAAATATCATTTTCTTCATAATGCCTTCACGCCATACATGCCTAGCTTATAACAACCCATAAAGCGACAAAAAACATCAAAACGGCAACGTTTACAACCCACTAACTAACACACCGTTAATTAAACCAAACGACGCCGTAACTACTAACTAAAACGACGACACTTTACGCTAATTGACTTTATTGACTCTCAACGGTCACCACCAACGGTCGACCCCAAATTACAAGAACCCTAATTCATAACATAATGGTGTGTCAGTAACAAGTTTTAGATTTTTATTAGCATAATTAAATTAACCTAAATTTATTACTTAAAATACTTTTATAGTGAAAAAAAAGTAAGAAGATCATTTTGAAAGACAGAGAGAGGCGGAGAGTATTTCGCTAGGTCCCATAATTATTCCAAACAAAGTTTGTCAATCCTAAAAATAAAATCTAGCCTGAAAGTTAGGTCCATATACACTTTGAAACAATTTCTCTTTCTGGGTTGTCTAATCCTCCAATTAGGGGTGGAAATGGTTCGGTTTAGCTCGGTTTGGGCAATTTTAGAAGTCAAACCGCTAGGATCGGTTTGGAGAAATTCCAAACCGGGCTAAACCATAAAAAAATTCGAACCGAGCTAAACCAAACCGCTATGGTTCGGTTTGGTTCGGTCTAAACCGTGGTTTGATTTGCGATTTGATTTTGCGGTTCAGACCACGGTCCAAACCGCGATATAGACCACGGTCCGAACCATATTTCAATAAATAACAAAGGATCCAATGATAAGGCCTTGTCACAAGGAGATGCAGTTAGGACATGACAAAGAATGCAAGAAATCTTTCAAGTTTATCATATGACAGTTGCATGAGGTTGCAACCAGGTCAAAGAATGATAACAACACCTTTTATGTGAAATGGAAAAGGATGTATTACAATGAGTTCACTTAAGGCTGCGGTAAGTTCAAGAAAAGGGTGATCAAAATCTAGAAAAGTTTTAACTCTGTTTTGATACAATCTTTAAGTATTGTAAGCTTTTAGTATGTTAAGATACAATAACATGGTTTGGATGGTTTGTTAAGATACAATAGCATGATTTGTATAGACTTTATTGGATGAACATGTAATGGCCAAGTATGATAGACAAGAGTCTGTTTGTAGTACAATGTTACATGGCTTTTTGGTTTAATGGACATGTTTGTTCAATACTATGGAATTAAGCATGTTGGATGCTGATGGTTTCAAATGTTTGCACTATTTTATATTTTCACATTTTAATGTCATGAGTATATGTCCAATGATATTTTAGCATTGTTATGAATCTTCATAACAGAAACTACAAAACAGAGTACAACATAACAAATGACATAATAGCAATTGGTATTTTCATTAAGGTTTGGCTTAATGGTTCGGTTTGACGGTTTCAAACCGCGGTTCGATCTCAGACGGTTCGGTTCGGTTTAGGAGTGTCAAACTCCAAGCTGAGCTGACCCACATGGTTTGTTAATTTCTCAAACCGAGCTAAACCACTTATGTCTAAAAACCGAACCAAACCGCACGGTTTGGCTCGGTTCAACTCCAAACCGCGATTTGAGCCGAACCGCTTCCACCCTTACCTCCAATAATCTAGCCTTTTATCCAAATCTCCTACACAAAGAGCAGTAGCAAGAACCCTACTACTTCTGTTACGAGAAACGTATCTTTTTCGTCCTTATACATTTTAGGTTTTTACCTAAACTAGTACATCACCCGTGTGTTAAACACACGAAAAGAACACTTTTTAAAATTTAAGTTAACCAACCAAAAAAAATTCAATTTTTTGATTAACATAAAAGTGAAACACTTATGATCTTAATTAAAGAAAGAAATACTTATTTAAATATTCAAAATATTTATGAATATTACAAATTTTGAAAAATTTCCTTATAGACAACATTTGTAGTTTCATTGTTGAGGATTCCTTCGTCATCGCACATTAATATCTTCAATCCATGGCGATTTGTGACCCTAGACAATGCAACGTACAACTGACCATGACTGAAAACAGGCCTCTTCAAGAAAATGGTAACGGTGGAAAGAAATCGACCCTGACTTTTATTGATTGTCATTACAGCCGTACACATCAAGACGCCTCCATCAGCAATTGACTGGACAACAGAGTCCAGGAACACGAAAGGTGATCCATATGGATCGAGATCAACCTAAACAAAGAAAATGTCAGCAATAATCAATGGCCAAGTTCTTGCATTGCAAGTAGCTTACAGAAACATAAATGCATCTCCCACCTCAAGATCATAATCAAGGGTATTAGCGTTGATCATAACTTTTTGTTGGCGTGCTGCTTTCAAATTCTTATGTAATTTTGGCCATAGGATGCAAGAACAAACAACCATAGATTGTTATATTATCATAATGGCTATAGTTGAAGTTCTATAAATACAGGTTTGTATGCACTCTAGGAGACTCCCTTCTGTCAAAAAGTTGGTACATTCATTAAAAAGCATACCCCTCGGTTATCCTAACGGTACTCTTTTAAGGCACGCAACGTTGTTAGTGCATCAAAGGGAATGGCACTTGCTTCCCGAAGGATCCGAAACTTCATAAAATTACAAACATAAGCCATAAAAATAAAGAAGAGAGAAAAAGCAAGTAAATAAAAAAAAATCCTGACAACACATACATGCAATAAATCGGAAAAAAAAAAAAAGAAGATTATACTAATATGAGAAAAAGACATGAACAACTTCCGAACATGATTGATCAAAGATGACAAAATGATTTGGAATCCGCTGAAATTAGTTACAAGTAGCTCTCGATACCCTTTTCTGAACTTCAATACTTACTATTTACTACAAATATAAAAAGTACTCCCTCCGTCCCAAAATAAATGTCCAAAAAATTCAAATTTTTGATCAAGAGCAAATTTGAAATTCTTGTGGACATTCATTCTAGGACGGAAGTAGTAATGTAAGTAGTTCCCAAACACTCTAGCGTACCACATTTGAAATTGTTTTCGGCTTAATATTTAGTGGAAAGAAGATGAAAATGTGCAAAGAGCATCCCATACAGCAAAGCAGCCAAAAACCTTGGTTCCGTCCCTACAGAATACTGCACGAGCAAGAGTTCTGCTTTAGCTTTGCATCCTTGTAAGCATATCGTAGCAAAACATGAAAAAAAAAAAAAAAAAACAAACCAAAACAAAAAAAAAACTCAGTAAAGGGCGGACAGAACATTAGACTGATTGACAGCAACTAAAATAGGAAAAAAAAATGGAAAACAAAATGAAGTGTAATGCAGATTATACAGTATTGAGAAAGCCGTATTTGCTACCCTTACAACACAATGCAACCGTTACCGTTAGACCCTGTTCGTGGTAAGGTACGGAAACCACAAGGAAAATAAAAACTTGTCTCACTTCTAATTTTCATCTACAGACATCAAAAATATCTGCTCCCTCCGTCCCAAAATGAATGTCCAAAAAAATTTCAAATTTGCTCTTGATCAAGAGAAAAATTGATTTTTTTACATTCATTTTGGGACAGAGGGAGTACTATTCTTTTTGTCCGAAATGATTGTACATTTGATAAAAATAATTAGTCACAAAATGAGTTCATCCCGATTCAAGTTACCATATTAACTTTAACAGCTATCATGTCCTATCCAATTGCATTGCTACCAGGTGGAACACTAAAGGTATTTATGTATATGTGCAACTAAACGTGCTTATAAGTCGATTTCCTTAAATGACTGACCTGTGACTTGAATGAGCAAATTAAGTCTTCAATGGTTTTTAAGTTGCTTGCTAGTTTATCTTTGTCCTGAAAAGAAAATTGAGGTTGAATACGATCAATTTCCATTTAAAACAACAGAGCATATATTTACTATAATCGCAGAACATAAAATGAGAAAGTAAAAATACGAAAATTCAATAGTTTGAATTTCATATGTGGACTTAACTTTTGCCCTACTTCAGAAGCTAATGGAGATCCCTTGTCAGGAGTTTTGAAGACAGCAGCATCAATCTTTACATTTTCATGTCAGAAACAAACATGGAGAAATACAAAGACGATTCCTTTCAATCCCAGAAGAAAGCTCCAGTAGGAAAGAATCATAAACTTAGAAAATAAACAGAAAATAACTGACGTGTTTCTGTCCCCTTCACTGAAATATGCATTAATAGCTTCATTCAGATTGCCACCCTGCTCCTGATATAAAAAAAAAGTTCAGAGCTTATAGCATAGTTAAATGATTATCGTTGACCAACTGAAGAAGACATACAACAAATACACAGAAAAAAAGTTCAGAGTTAATAACACGTAATTAGCACTGTGAATAGAAGTTCCTAAGGGAGTAGCAACTCATAATTATTCTTCGACTTTTGCTAGCAAGAATTTGAGATACTTCTGACTGAATTAGAAAAAGACTCAAGCTCTGTGAATAACTTGGACAAAAAAAATATTTATTTATAAACACACACACACACACACAATGTCAAATGCATACCCTCCTTTCCCACTCCTTCCGTTCCAAAATGAATGACCAAAAAAAATTGAAATTTGCTCTTCTTCAAGAGCAAAGTAAAAAAAATAAAAATTGGTCATTCATTTTGGGACGGAGAGAGTATATTGATTTAAGTGAAATAGACAAAAATGATATTTTTAGTGTGTTTTCCCCAAAATGTCATTACCTCATTTCCGAAGAAGCAGTGTTGCTGCCTTTGCATTGACATGGCAACTGAAGCATCAATTATGGGCTGCTCATAAGATTGGGGTAAGGACAGTTGAGAGGCGTTTCCCTGTAGATACAAATCATTTCTTGGTTTCAAAACGGAATTTGATGGAACTTGGGACTGCATCAGACGTCATCCACCATCTAAATTAGAGTCCATCCCAGCAATATCATTTCCAATATGTTCCTCGTCCTTGTACCACTCCAGAGGAACATCCCCAGTTGTATTGCGAGAAGCAACCTATTTGAATAGAAACTAATAATATCAAACCAAACTAAAAGGTAAATGTGATTATTAACAAAAACTACATAAATTAACCAAAGGAACCTTAATGTATAGGAATAGCCCTGTTAAAAACATGCACATAGTGTGCATTATATATTTCTTGAAATTTCACATGGACACAATCTTTTCAATATAAATGTTATAGGATACCTCATCTTCTTATGAATCACTCTCCTCAACTGCTTCATGAGAATCACCACTTTCACTCTGTTCATGTTCACCATGGCCATTATCACTGTTAAAACCACCATTCAATCTATCTTTATTGCTTGGGCTAACAAAGTCCTGTGATAATCACAATATTGAAAATCACAATTCAGACATTCAAATTGATTCTCAGAAAGTCATGTGGACATTTTCACATAGTAAAGAATTTCTCCACTATAGGGAATAGAAAGATGGAGAGTAATCTTTTTTCTGTGAACATTCCCCAAAAAGGGTATTACCACGTACCTCATCTTCTGAGAACACACTGCTTTCTGGTCCTGATCCTGGCTCCGATATTGGTTCTGATTCTGTTTCTGACCCTCCTAAATAGTCATCATCTTCGGTCGATCCCTGAAACCAATGTGTAATTCTTATTTCAATTTCAAACTAAAATAAATCACAAATTTAAAAGTCAATTCTTGCAACATACAAGAAAAATCCAACACACTTCAAATATTAACACTTTTACAAGCATTTTATAGACATTGCCTAGTATATGGGCAAGTAGCCAAACCTTAGGACCCTATCTACTCAGGCTATATCAAACACAAGCCTTTCCCCTTTGCTTCCGTGGAAAAGCCTTTGTGCCAAACCTTATGTACAGTTAATCCATCCTAAATCCTAATACATATAACCTTTATTGATATATTAACTCTTTTACCGGATGCGAAGAATTCAAAATCAGAAACAAAACAAAATGAAATTAAATCAATAGATATCAAACAGAGATAATGGAACCGATCCTGAAGGAGATGCAGTTGCTACAACTCCTGTCATTAGAGAAATTGTGAAATTAGGGTTTGGGAGGAAGGACAAAATGAGAAAGAATCCAATCAATTTCTTTCCTCCATTTTAAATTTTCTGTTGGCATAAACTCTAATTTCAATTGTTCCCCAAATACAAAAGCTGGGAGTATTCGAATCAAGAACATATAATATATAAACACGGAGCACCAAAATTCAAAATATTTTATTAGAATTAATGAAAGTAAAAATCAAGGAGTTGAAACATTCAATTTCCCAAAAAGAAGTGCTGTAATATTGAATACCTCCATAATCCTTATTCTTAACATCCAAGTACGTATCAGGAAGCTCCCATCTAACTCCCTCCAACTCTGCATAAAAATTTAAAGCACATATTAAGAAGAACCCTATGAGCCATATCAATGTGTGAACGATAAAAAACTACACTCTGTATCTGTTACCTTTGATCTTGTAAGAAACTTCTTCAGATACTAAAGCTCCAAAAGCATAGTAGCATCTGGTTGATACCGAATATAGTTTCATCCTTGCTTCCTCCTCGCTAAAATAAAATTTAACCACTATATTATGTACAGTTAATCCATCCTAAATCCTAATACATATAACCTTTATTGATATATTAACTCTTTTACCCGATTTCTGCAAAGAATTCAAAATCAGAAACAAAACAAAATGAAATTAAATCAATATATATCAAATAGAGATAATGGAACCGATCCTGAAGGAGATGCAGTTGCTACAGCTCCTGTCATTAGAGAAATTGTGAAATTAGGGTTTGGGAGAAAGGAAGTTATCCAGAAATTAACCTTAAAGACACCTAAATAGTGAAACTTGTATAAATCTTTCAAAAATTTGAAAGAGTTTCAATTTCAAAACCCTAAATTTGTTAAGAATTTAGAAATTTAGGGATATGAAATTGGACTAAGAGGGAGAACATCCATGGCAAAAGAGAGATACCTGTGCCGAAACCGTCTGCAACATCGTACTGCTGCAATACCGTGGTGATCGGAAAATCCATGGCAGAAGAGAGAAGCGAGAGAGAGAGCGGCTCCAGGGAGGAAGAGAGAAGGGGTGACGACCATGGCAGAAGAGAGGAGGAGGCGACGACGTCGGTGTTGGTTGTTGTTGTAATTTTCCCCAGCCCTAACTGCACTATGCCTGAATGGAGAGCCATATTTTGGGGGCTGTGACCATCAATGGGGTTTTTGGATTAACGATGAAAGAGAGTAGAGAGAGAGAGAGAATGGAGTTTTTGGGGAAGAAATGAAAGAGAGTAGAGAGAGAGAGAGAATGGAGTTTTTGAGAAGAAAGGGTTTTTGGATTAACGATGATGAAAGTGAGGATAGAGAATGAAGAAGAAGATTAGCGGCCGGAATATAAAACGTTTTGCTTATCCAGTACGCCAGAGTAAGGGATAGTTTCCAGAATGTTCCAATTTTGAGCGGGAAAACGAAATTCCTTATTCACTTCAGTCATTATATAGTTATAGATACCTTTTTCGCCATTAAGCTTTTTAGGTTTTTACCTTTACGTCACTGAACTAAATTTTTTTTTATCTTTGAATCCTTAAACTTGATTATTTAGGCAATAAATGGTCCTTCCATTAAATTGTCATTCGTGTTTTTGTTAAATGAGGCTGAGTTAGTATTTCATATTATACCTATGGGGTTGGCAGCAAGGAATTATAAGATTAAAGAAGGATTCCATTGATGTTAAGAGAATAATCTGACATTACAGCAACAGAGTTTTCCTATTATAAGGTTGATGATTGATCGATTCGATCAACTCTTCCTGCATTACAACAACCTTATGTGATGTACAAGATTTTAGATTTTCTTTCTACAACTATATATATTCATCATGCCTTCACCATTGGAGATGATGTTCTTGATGTCGGGGATACAAGAGCCTTTGCGTAAGCAACAGGCAAAGCGATGATCTTCTTTGGTTTGCTTACATATGCCCGTCTCGTGAAGTTGTTGTAGTCATTGGCTTCAATCTCATCTAATATTTGGCGGTATAACAACAGTGATGCCCAAACCTGCAGACGTGATCAATAAATCAAATGGGCTACTCGGGATTCATCCACTTGGGCAAGAAATGAAAATGACTTTCGGAAATTGTTTTTTTTTTTTTTAAAGTAAAAAGAAAACGAGAAAAAAAATGCTTACTGGCCATCTACTAGCTGAGCTGAGTTGAGTGACTCCATTTTCTGCTTCATCAAAAAACATTCTTGCCCTCTTTATTTGTTTCTTCATGAATTGCCTCCATTTATCGGTTACTTTCATCGCAAATATATCCTCATCTGATAGCCCAGACTGAGCTAGCTCGTCTTGAGGTAAGTAGACTCTTCCTCTTCTTGCACTGTAGCATAAGAAAACATATCAGAAAATAAATAAAGGCAGATTCTTTGAAAGCATCAATAAGTTACCAAAAACATTGCGATTAAGCTCAAACACACACAAAAACAGAGTTTTGTACTCCCTTCCGTCTCGTAATAAATATCGCACTTTTCTTTTTTGTCGCATTTCTAAATAAGGAAAGCGTTCTAGAGCAAGTTTACCATTGTACAAGTAATATACAAACAAATAAAGCATGTTTCTTAAAAACGTTGACAAGTCAAATGCGACATTTATTATGGGACGCATGTATAGATTGGTGTACTTACTCTTCGCCTACATCGCGGAGTATGTTTGTGAGTTGATTAGCAATCCCCAATGCCAATGCAGCATTATAGACACTCTCTGTTGTTGCTTTTGAATCAGGAGCAATGCCCATGATTGGAACGCTCATCAGTCCAACTGTACCGGCAACATAATAGCAGTAAAGATAGAGCTCATCAAAGTTCTTGTATCTTGACTTCCTTAGGTCCATTCTAATTCCTTCAATCATGTCTTTCTTTTTTTAACAGTTTTTTTTAAGTCTGTTACAAATATTATCAAATCTGATATTCTGATAATTATTTAACTACACATTTAGTTTGTATTATAGAAAAAAAAAAAAAGGGGAAAAGGATTTGCGGTTAGAAATCGAAAACTGGGAACAAAACACGAAAACTAGATGATGAGCATGTCTATGAGCCATTGAGCCGTTATTATGTTCCATAATTGTGTGTCACCATTGTGACTATTAGCACCTTCTACCCTCTGTTATTAACATTAACTCTCGTTAATTAAATTATGCTTCGCAGGAATGTCATTGATTTCTTACCCAGCTTGCGCAGTATGAGAATTTGCACTTCTCTTGCTTTTGGTTGCTTAGTTGATTTTGTTAGAACATGGATTAAATAATACTCCCTCCGTCCCACCTTACTTGACACCCTTGAGGTGGGCACGGGAACTAAGAAAAAAGAATAAAATAAAAAAAATGTGTGGTAGAAAATGAAGAGAGAGAATGGGTGGGGTAAATAGTAGTGTTGGTTGAATAAATTGAGTGGTGAAAAATGAAGAGAGAGAATGAGTGGTGGGGTAGAGTGAATATAAAATTATAAAAAGTATGTTATTTTGGGAAGTGTCAAGTGAGCTGGGACGACCCAAAATGAAAATAAATGTCAAGTGAGGTGGGACGGAGGGAGTATGTGTTATTGAATTTCATATGTTAGGATATTTTTTGTACTTGAACCGGCCCAAAGGAAGGCAAGTACTTAAAATGTGTTGTTTAAGCTATTTGTTTACCCTAAGATAAATCAAATTGTGAGTCAATTCGCAATCCAAAGATTAGTCTTGATGTCATATTGATTATCTTTTATTTTTGATGGAATTCATTTTGATATAATTAATCATTGTGTAATCTCTTATATATGTTTCGTTTCATTCTTTTGTTCTTTTCATTCAGATTTAATCAGTGCTTCCTCTGTTACTACTGCCTTAAACTCAATTCCTTTGCTAACTGGGACAAACTTTAAAACTTGAAAAAACAAGATAAGTATGGTCTTGCTGTTTGGACCTTGACCTCGCATTAAGAGAATAAGCTCCTACCCCTCTAACTGATAAAAGCACTGCGGAAGACTGCTTAAGTTCAGAGAGGTGGAAGCGTTCTAATCGCGTCAGCCTAAGCATAATAAAGAATGCAGTCCCGGAGACATTTTTGAACAGTGTCTCCGAGGATGATGGTGCAAAAGGTTTCCTAGATGCCCTAGAAGAACGCTTTGCAAAAAGCAAAAAGTCGAAAACAAGTGCTACCTTAAGGAAGCTTGTTTTCATGAGGTATAAGAGCACCGGAAACCTAAGGGAATACATAATGGAAATGTTTCACCTATCAACGAAATTAAAAGCACTCAAGTTGGACTTGTCGGAAGACTTGCTAGTGCATTTGGCTTTAATTTCTCTTCCTCCACAATTTGGTCATTTTGAAATGACCTACAATTGTCAAAAGGACAAGTGGAATATTAATGAATTACTTTCACATGTCACGGAGGAAGAAGATAAGTTGAAACACACCAAACCCGAAAGTGCACATTATGCATCTGCATCTTCTCGTGGGATTAAGAGAAAAGGTAAGGAGATTGCGGTTGCATCAAAGAAGCCTAAAAGATCATTCAATGATCAAAAGGTGAAGAAATGCTTCTTTTACAAGGACCTCACTCACATGAAGCCCGATTGTCCTAAGTATCACCAATGACGAATTAAGAAAGGTATGTCATTTAGATTTGTTTGTACTGAAGGTAATTTAGTTTCAATTCCTTCATATACATGGTGGTTAGACTCCGGTGCAACTACTCACATAAGTTCATGTATGCAGGGTTGCCTGAACTACCGAACGCCCAATGAAGGTGAAAGATTTATCTACATGGGAGCTGGAAAGCCGGTAGAGGTGGAAGGCATAGGGACTTATAGATTATCCTTAAGTACTGGATACTTCTTAGTTTTGAACAATGTATTTATTATTCCGTCTTTTAGACGGAATTTAATTTTTGTCACTACATTGGATCGGGAAGGTTATTCCTGTATCTTCGGCAATAATAAATGCAATTTATATTTTGATTCAAAGCTTTTTGGTACTAGTTCTTTGTCTTATATTGATAATCTATATTTACTTGACACTGACAATTCATTAAATGAGTCCCACAATAATGAAACTAACTCTCGAGACATAAAACGAAAGTTTTCAAGTAAAAACTCTTATACCTTGTGGCATAGGCGTTTGGGTCATATCTCCAAAAGGAGAATTGACAAGCTTGTGTCCGAGAGAATATTACATAAACTTGATACTCCGAAAAATAACTTTTGTATTAAATGCCTTAAGGGAAAATTTACAAATAGTACAAACAAAAATGATTCCTTGAGAGCTACAAAAGTCTTAGAACTAATTCATACGGACATATGTGGACCGTTCCCTACCCCTTCATGGAACGGACAAACATATTTCATTACGTTCATAGATGACTTCTCTCATTATGGATACATTTATTTACTTCATGAAAAGTCTCAATCATTGAACGTTTTCAAGTCTTTTAAGGCATAAGAAAGACTATTAAGAACGATAAATCCGATCATGGTAGTGAAAACTACGGACGGTATAACGTATTGGGTGAATAACGTCCGGGTCCTTTATACTCGCTATTTTGAAGAGTGTAGGATTGTCCCTCACTACACCATGCCGGGCAAACCTAGCATAGTATAGTGGAGAGATATAATAGAATCCTTAAAAATATGGTAAGAAGTATGTTTTCCTGTACTTCTTTACCTCACTCATTATGGGCGAAGCATTAAAAACCGTAGCTTATATTCTCAATAGAGCACCTTCAAAAGCTACCGACAAAACCCCTTATAAGTTATGGACGAATAAAAAACCGTTCTTAAATCATCTTCATGTATGGGGGTGTCCAGCAGAAGCTAGACCTTATAGGCCTAATGAGGGCAAACTGGACCTTAATACTGTTAGTAGCTATTTTGTAGGGTATGCCGAGAGATCTAGGGAATATAAATTTTATGACCCGAAAACTAGAACTTTTTTTTGAGACTGACAATGTTAGGTTCTTTGAGAATGTTGAATTTAGTGGGAGAAATAGTAATGATCTGATCTATTTTGAATTTGATCTGATCTATTTAAATTTAAAGAGTTAGAGGAACCACTCTATATTCCTCAAACTTTAGTTCCCGTTGGAAATCAAGTAATTACTCCTGAAATTCAACAAGAACATACAATTCAAATTAATATAGAGACTCCCGTAAATAACGGACAACATGAGAATGTTGGACATGAGAAAATTCAACAACCTCAATTTGAGGATGAACCTGTGCCCTTAAGGAGATCTACTAGAAGAAATGCTATTCCGGATATTTATGATATGTGTCTTGCGGAAAATTAGGACACCTTAGGTTTAGTGGGAGATGATCTAATCACCTTCCATGAAGCCATTAATAGTCCTAATTCTCATAAGTGGATCAATGCCATTAATGAGGAGTTAAAATCAATGAAATACAATGACATTTGGGATCTTGTCCCATTACCTGAAGGTGTAAAATCTATTGGTTATAAATTGATATTTAAAGCCAAAAGGGATTAGCAAGGTAATATGGAAAGATATAAGGCACGTCTTGTTGCTAATGAATTACTCAAAAGGAAGACATTGATTATAAAGAAATATTTTTTCCGGTATCTTCTAAAACCTCTTTTATGATCATTATGGCATTAGTGGCACATTATGCTCTTGAGCTTCATCAAATGGATAATAAGACAGCTTTTCTCAATGGCGACATTGAAAAAACTATCTATATGAAGAAACCAGAAATGGTGACTGATTCGGATCAAACTAGTCAACTAGTTTGTAAACTTAAGAAATCCATTTATGAGCTTAAGCAAGCATCTCGTTAATGGTACTTAAAATTTAATCAAGTTATTCTTTCATTTGGTTTTGAAATGAATCTTGGTGAAGATTGTGTGTATCATAAGTTCTGTGGGAATATATTTATATTTTTGGTCTTATATGTGGATGACATTTTACTTGCTAGTAATGATAAGGACCTTCTTAAGGAAATCAAAAAATTTCTCTCAAACAAATTTGAGATGAAAGATCTTGGAAAAGCTTCTTTTGTATTAGGAATCCAAATACATCGTGATCGTTCACGAGATATTTTAGGATTATCACAAAAGAGCCATATAGAGAAGGTATTACAAAGGTTTAGCATGCAAAATTGTAAACCACATGACACCCCCATCTCTAAGGGAGATAAATTCAGTCTAAAGCAATGTCCTAAAATTAATTTTGAATCCAAGTATATGGAAAATATCCCTTATGCACCGGCAGTAGGAAGCCTAATGTATGCACAAGTCTGTACTCGTCCAGACCTTGCATTTATTATTGGGATGCTTGGTCAATACCAAAGCAATTCGGAAAGAAGAACAATAAGTCGCATCCAAAAGAATGATGAAGTACCTATAAAACATTTAACTACATGCTTATGTATATAAAATCGGATCATTTTGAGATCATTAGGTATTCCGATTATGTTTTTTACTGAATGCAAAGATGTCGAAAGATATCATATGGTTATGTCTCTTGTTGAAGAGAAATAAGTATAAAATGAACAAATAGATATACAACTTATAGGATCAAACTCCATGTTATTGGATCCATTTATAAAGCGTTATCTCTTTTGATGTTTCACGAGCATATTGCTCATATGGGTGTAATGACTTTTGATAATGCTTAAATCAATGGGAGTTTGTGTTGTTTTCTATTTCTTTATATTGTTTTTATTTATATTTGATCTCATTTGATTAAGTATGACTAGTTGGAGAATATATATATACATTCTTCATATATATTCATTAATATTCCATGCTACATATATATACTTAATCTATGTCATTTAGTTGAATATATATAAGAGATGCTACATAGCATCTCTTAGAGTTGCATCAAAACTGCCAGATAAGGAGTCAAAATTTGCATCCCTTAAACCCGATAACATAACATCTCTTGCAGAATGGAACACTTTTGTAGCAGAAAAACTATCTAATGAATTCGAGGTAAATTCTATTATTCATAAGTACTTTGTATTATCTACGTTTTTAACATAAAAAATAGTGTGTAGATGAAGAGCAAAAAGTATAAAGATATTAGGGGAAACAATCAAGCCCCACATACAATGAGTAGGAATGTGTAGATGAAGAGCAAAAAGTATAAAGATATTAGGGGAAACAATCAAGCCCCACATACAATGAGTAGGAAGGGGTATGCTTGACTAGAGGATGAAATGGTAACTTTCTATAAATTGA
Source organism: Adenophora triphylla var. japonica (assembly GCA_022495995.1). Taxonomy (NCBI): domain Eukaryota; kingdom Viridiplantae; phylum Streptophyta; class Magnoliopsida; order Asterales; family Campanulaceae; genus Adenophora; species Adenophora triphylla. The sequence continues at coordinate 157,398 of JAFEMH010002383.1, forward strand.
TCAATACATTATTATATGTTTTAGTTTGTGTATTACAATTAAATAGTATTTATTCTTTTTAGAGAAAGGAGAACCCAGAAATGCCTATAAGGAGAGAAGATGTTTGGTGTAAGGCACACACAAAAAAGAATGGGAAAGTACCGACAACGTTTATTGCCGATTGTGTGGTAAGTGACATTTCAGTTAATCAAGTTTTATTTTAGTATTGTATGTAGATATTAAGTTTGTACTGCTGGTCATATATGTATATGTTCCAGCTCTTTAATATATATTTATATTTTGTCCATCTATTATAGTGCATTACTTCTTAAATCAAACAAATAGATTCCCATGCCCATGCCCATAGGTAATATTGTTATTCTTAAGTGAGCATAACCTGTAAGATAAGACAATTTTCATTTCTTTATTGTACTCTTTTTAGTGATTTATTATTCTCCTCTTTATTTTATCAATTTACTTATTCTCTTACCCCATTAATTTGGTGAGTAAATGCTTCATCTTCTAGAATAAATGAAAATAATTTGCATTTGTTACTCTTTTCAGATAGTGAGGATCAGATATTGGGAAAAGACGTAAACACGTCCGTTCCATCACCGTAGTTGATCAAGCTCCAAAGCTGAAAATGGTGGTTTTGGTAGCTGTTAACATATTTCTCTTGCTTGCTGGTTAGTAGACAAACTGATTTCAATATTCCTTAACCAAATAAAGTTTTAATCTCATTCTTCTCCTCTTTTTTTCTCTTGGGGCATATTATATCTTAAGTTCCATAAATTTGTTGGAAACTGAAAGTTTCGTGTAGCTAGGAAACTTGGATCACGCAATAGGCAAAGGATGTGAGTACAGATGTGTCTCACAACTGTCCACACATCCACAGATAATGCAGCGGAATAAAACAATTAAATGTAAATAAAATGCAATAACTCAAGAGTTATATACGCTTACTGATCTGTGTGATCAGCAAACTAGGCTTACGCCCAAAAACTTTTCACTATAAAAACTTATGTTTCTTACAAAAACAAATAAGTGAAAAACTAAAATATGAAAATACTAAACAAGTTCTAATCACCTTCTATGATATGAACAACTCCCCTTTCCCAAGTAGGACTTATTCAATCAGAAGTAAAACAAGAGAACTTTATGAAAACCTAGATGTGAGTTACGGATGTAAGCTCACAACCTAAACACAACTCAATCGAAAGCTATGAAGTAAGTGTATTTTTCTCTCTAAAACCGTAGTCTTCTCTTTGTGCTGAATGCCTTGTATTTATAATGCACCATTGAGAAGATCTTCATGCAATCGACCTCTTCCTTTGTGAGATTCCTTTTTCTATATGAAAACATATAACACACTCACAAGGAAATCAAATATTAGTAGGTTAGTCCTAATATAAAACTATGTACATAAATAAAAGATATTTACATAATTACAATCTCTTAATAAAAGTAAGATACTTATAAATCTCCATGAAAGTTCCAAAATCTTCTTACCATAATAGAAGACAAATTAAATAAGGAAACATAAATATGTTCCCAAAAAAACTCACGTTTTCAATCTCCCCCTATTTTGGACTTTCTGGTCAAAACCAAAGATTTATAACAACCATAATATTATGACCACAGAATATGGAAAGAGCATGACTCCCCCTGAATGGATGTGTGTCCAGATGTGTATACACATCCACACAAAAAACTGCAAAACAGAATTAGAACAGAATACTAGCAGTTCATTAAACAAAAGCAAAAAAAACATTCAGCCATGTCCTACTTAAAGCTATTACAAACCATTGTTTTAAAAACTAACCAACTAAAACAGAAATTTAAAATTGTCTTTAGAAACCATCAATTCAAAAAAAACTTTTCTCCCCCTAAGTTAAAGTTCCCAGCCCCTCCAACTAGTAGCGTATTACAGAGCATAGTGTTCCAAACTTTATCTCCTCCAAAAGCAAGAAGCAAAGATCGCATCTCCCTTTTTGAGCGTAAAGTGAAGCATGCCATTTGAGAAGATTAGCCTTAAGAGCTTTAAGGTTGTTGGCATGGGCAGCTGGAGGCTTGAGCTTGAGCTTCAGGCGGCAATCTCGGCATCTAAATCCTTCATCCGAACATCAAATGGAGCTAAATGTTAGGGTTCGTATGTATCTACATCCGGCATAGTAATTTCGTGGAGATGTACCCACAGGGAGATCAACATGCCTTTGCTTAGGGTCTAACAGAGTTTTGGATTCCTTAAATAAGGCAAAATTATCAACTCTTTCTTCTCCTTTTTCAGTCTTTACCCCATTGGCAATGAGAATTTGGGATATCAAGGAAGGGTAAGGTAATGACCATTTCTTGGATGGAGACTCACCATAATCACAAATTTTCCTAAAGATAAATTCCCCAAAATTAATGTGCCTCTTAAGTCCCAATCTGTACAGAAGATCAGCTTGCACCCTAGTGACAGAGGTTTTGTTATTTGAGGGGAAAAGATTGGCAACTAAGATAGTGTGGAGAAAACAGTAAAGGGAGGATAATGCTCTTCATCACTAAAGGATATAAGGTCCTCAACAGGACTAGACACCAAGGGCACAGAGGTCTCAACAACAGGAGCAGACAAAATATCCTCAGAGGGTGAAACAATAGGGATATTATGGGATCAGAAGAAATTATGGGAGGAATAGGTGCAATTGGCTCAACAGACTCTGCATGGGGAACAGTCTCAACATGGATCAAAGGTTCAACATGGGGAGTATCAACAGGGATAACAGGTTCAACAAGGGGAACAACCACAGAAGGAGTAACAACAGGACTACTAACAGAGGAAGGGGGAATAGACGATTTAGCCCTAGTCCTGACAAGGGGAATGATTACCTCATCTTCTTCTTCTTCTTCATGAACAATAGCTGTTGAAGATTTCCCTCCAGATTTCGATCGGTTCTTGGCTTTGTCGACTCGACGCACTGCGAACCCTACCAGATCGACGAAGAGCACGCTGGGGGACCGGAGTTGTAGCAGACTTTGGGGGTTTTACTTGGGTCAACTTCCTCTTCTTAGTTGAAGAAGGTTCCACAGCAATGGCGACATCCGATGGTGGGATCACCGGAGAGGATGGAGCTTTAGGGTTTTCAGCAACAGGTTCCAATGTGGGGGATTTTGGAGAAGAATCTTCCATTGTTGGATCAGACGAGGGTGATGGGGAAGAAAATTCCGCAAGAAATTTGGAAATTACAGGGTTTAAGACAACAGAACCCTCGCCTTTAGCTATTGAGATGGGAGCAATGTCAAGAATGTCTTTCTCTTGAATGTTCGAATGCTCGGCCATTTAACAGAGGAATTGGGGTTGGTTAAACAGTGCAAAGGGGAATTAATGCAAAGGTGTGAGAGATTGTGTGCAAGGAGGAGGAAGAACAAAGGGTTTTGTCAAGGTTTATGGGGGATGGGACGGATGTGAGGTATATTAAATACTCACAACTCCCCCTTTCTTACTAAAATTAGGAATCCTTTTTCAAAGAGGTTTAACATACCTCAAAATCCTTAAGAGTCCTCCAACGGCTAGAAAACCTTAGAGATTACTACACACAAGCACCTTCCAAGAAAATAAGGGATTAAAATAAATCAAGATTTTGTAAGATTTTTATGAAAACAAAAATTACTTCGGCATATCTTTATTTAAAACAGAATCCCAAAAGAATTTTTCAACCTTTTCAAACAAGGATTGATACACACCTTTTCTTTTCATGAAAGATATTGGAGATCAAAAACCTATATAATCAAAGAGTGAATTAAGAGAGAAAATTAATTAACTAACATATTTACAAAGCTCCTATATGTCCTAAAATGCAATATGCCTAGCATGATGCAAACACACAAGTGAAGGAAATATTCTCAGCTTATGGATGTGGCATAGGATGTGAGTCACATATTGGGACACATTTAGATCACAAAAAGTCAATGAGCAAGAATCCAATCCGCACACCTCTAGGATGCATCCACCAATTTTTTGTTGTGGATTTTTGCAATGTGAGTAGCTTTCACTTTACTTGATCCCAAAGATAGCCCTTTTTCCCAATGATCTTATCAAGTTTGACTTCAAGTTTTCTTATGAAAATCACTTGATCACAATGGTATGGCTTCATACTAAGGGTGAAGCAGCTGTTTCTCACATATATATATCTATTTTTTTTTCTTTTAGCACCCACTGTGAGATACCTAGGAAGGTTATACCAAGTCATCAAAAGATAACATGGACAGAAATACTCACAATTAAGTGATCAAAAATAATGTCAAAGATGAAGACTCACAAGTGACCATACCGAGAAATTTCGTGCTAATGCATGATATTTTTGGATTTTTCTTTTTATGATTTTTTTTTTTTTTTTTCGCTTAAACTAATCTACAGATGTGTTAGAGGATGTGAGACACATCTCGGTCTCACAACCTTAGATATCACACAAGCCAAGAGACTTCCTCAAGGAGGAAAATCTCTCCAAATCTAATGCCTTTGTAAATATATCGCCCAATGGATTTTCATCCCAACAAATTCCGCATTAATACGCTTTTTTGCTCTACAAGATCTCTAATGAAATGATGTCTAATATCAATGTGCTTTGTTCTAGAATGTTGAACAGGATTTTTAGATATGTCCAAGGCACTTTTGTTATCACAAAAAGCAGTCAAAACTTTGCTATTTAATCCATAATCTTTTAGCATTTGATTCATCCAAAGTAATTGTGTGCGAGAACTCCCAAGGGCAACATATTCAAATTTCAAGAAGGACAAGGACACACAATTTTGCTTCCTACTATACCAAGACACAAGATTATTACCTAGGTAGAAACATCCACCAGTGGTACTCTTTCTATCATCACTATTTCCAAATTTCAATCGAATCAAATCAGTACCCAACCAAATTTGTGTTTGTTTCTTTAGAGTAATGCAGACCTAGGTTCACAGTCCACTCACATACCTAATGATCCTTTTCAATGCTTTAAGATGGGACACTTTAGGGTTGGCTTGGTATCTAGCACAGAGACATACACCGAACATAATGTCAGGTCTACTTGCGGTGAGGTAAAGCAAACTTCCTATCATGCTTCTATAAAGGGTTTGATCAACACTCTCACCATCGTAATCATGACTTAGTTTTGGGAAGATCCCATTGGGGTTCTTTGATGTGAAGAGTGTTCAAGCTCAAACTTTTTCACAAGATTCTTGGCATACTTAGACTGTGAGATGAACATACCATCTTTGAATTGCTTAATCTGTAAGCCTAAGAAAAAGTTCAACTCACCTACCATACTCATCTCAAATGTGGAAGTCATGCTATCCACAAATTCAGCTAGCATTGGATCAGAATTTGATCCAAACACAATGTCATCTACATAGATTTGTGCCACAAGAATCTCTTTCTTGTTTCTCCTCACAAACAAGGTTTTGTCAACCTCACCTCTCTTGAATCCTAGTTGAAGCAAATGGTCAGTCAACCTACCATACCAAGCTCTAGGGGCTTGCTTTAGCCCATACAGAGCTTTCTTCAGTTTATACACATGATTAGGATATTTGGAGTCCACAAAGCCTTTAGGTTGTTCAACATAGGCTTCCTCATTTAATATCCCATTTAAAAAGGCACTCTTGACATCCATTTGATGAAGAGTAATCTTGAGGTAACAAGCAATGGCTAACAAAAGCCTAATGGACTCAATTCTTGCAACAGGAGCAAATGTCTCCTCAAAGTCAATTCCCTCAATTTGAGTATAACCTTGAGCAACTAACCTAGCTTTATATCTAGTTATCACACCTTGCTCATCAGTTTTGTTCTTAAAAATCCATTTGGTTCCTATGACATTACCATGTGAGGGTATAGGAACAAGAGTCCATACCTCATTCTTCTCAAATTGAATTAATTCATCTTGCATAGCCATAATCCAGCAAGATCTTTCAATGCTTCAAGAACATTCTTAGGTTCAATTTTAGAAACAAAACAACAGAAGCTTACCTGGGAGTATGCTGAGGAGCAACTCCATAAACCAGCCATCTTTCTATAATCAACTTTGTCCTTTTGTCTAGTTCTCACTTGAGCATGCACATCTCCCACAACTTGTGAAGTGGGGTGGTTTTTCTGGATTTTAGAAGGGATATCCTTTGACCTATCCACACACCCATTCACATTACCTTCTGGAGCATCATCCTGATCGGAATCGGAGGAAGCTGTCTCGGTTACGGGAGTTTGAGTGGATGTGGGTGCAGATGTGGGTTCAGATGTGGAGGCGTATGTGTCCACATCCTTGGTTACATCCTTGTCGGGTTCATCATTTTTAACAGACTGGAAGTTTCTTTTGCTTTTTCAAAGACTGTTTCTTCATCCTTCTAGTCCAAAGCAAGCAACCCGAAACATCATCCTCGGCAGTCTTGAGGTTAAGATCAAGTGAGTCATCAAATTTAACATTAGCAGATTCCATAATGGTCTTAGTTTTGAGATTGAAAACTCGTAAGCTCTACTGTTTGTGGAATAGCCCATGAAAATTGCTTTGTCACTTTTTGAATCAAACTTGGACAAAGTATTCTCTATCATTGAGAATATAACAAACACAACCAAACACATGAAAATATTTTACAGCTTGGTTTCTTTCCAAGGAGAATTTGATATGGGGTGACGGTGCTACCAATCCTTAGAAACACCCTATTGCCAATGTGACAAGCAAGTGTTTAAAGCTTCGCCCAAAACTTTTTGGACAAGTTCTTTGAACTTAGCATGACCCTTGCCATTTCTTGCAAGGTTCTATTCTTTCTTTCAGCAATTCCATTTTGTGTGGGGTGATTGGTGCGTAAAACTCATGAGTGATTCCCTTAGAATTGCAAAAATTGGTGAACATTTGATTCTCATATTCAAGTGCCATGGTCGCACCTAATCCTCACAGCCTTAAGACCATAAAGATTTCTAACTCTTTTGTACCAATTCTTGAATTCTTCAATTGTTTCGACTTTTCTCTTAAGAACATTACCCAAGTGTACCTAGAATAATCATCAACACACACAAAGGCATACTTTTTCCTACCAAAGCTTTCTACTTCAATAGGTCCCATTAAATCGGTGTGAATCATCTCCAAACATCTAGTTGTGGAGCATTGTTGGACCTTTTTATGTGATGCTTTTGTTTGTTTTCCCTTTTGACATGAACCACGGACATCGTGGTTCTTGAAGTTCGGTTAGGGAGGTCTTTAATGGCTTCAAACCTTTGAAGTTCTTCCAGAGTTCTACAAATTAGCATGCCCTAATTTTTGGTGCCACAGATTGACATCATTAACTTTTGAGCTTAGGCAAGAAAGATTGTCACCAAATTGGTAACAATTATCGCCAGATCTAGGACCAAGCAAACACACATTTATTATCCTTATCAAACACTTCACACAAGTGCTTATCAAACTTCACAAATAGGTCATCATCACACAGCTTGATCGATGCTTATTAGGTTGGCTTTCAAGCCTTCCACATGGTACACATTGTGCAATTTTGGGAGACCCTTGACATCTAGGGTTCCTTTCCCAACAATCTTTCCTTGAGCACCTCCACCAAAATTTACTTTCCCTCCATTTATCACTTCATAATCAAGAAGGACTGCTTGGTTTCCAGTCATGTGCCTAGAGTACCCACTATCAAAATACCAAGAGCCGAGACAAGACGCTTGAGGGAAGAGTAGACAACATTGCAGGTGGTAATTGGTTTGGCTACCCACTGTTTAACAGTTTTCTTTTTGAGTTGCAGAGGTCTCAGATTGACTGGATGTGTGTTAGGATGTGCATACATCTTCTCACACATCCGAGGCCGTTTGAAGTTACTGCATTTTTATCGCCCTTAAGTTTGTAATGTAAGGGCCTAATGTGACCAGGAGCTAGGCAAGAATGACAGATGTAATGCCTCTTTCTTGGTCTCTTCTCACTCGTAATGACTTTTTCTTTAAAAGCTTGTTTTTTCACACTTTTAGAGGTAGAACCCTCATATCCCTCCTTTACAAAATTATTTTCAAAACCTATACCAATTTTGTCACGTTGACCCATAGAAAAAGCTTCTTCCATTTTCATTTTACTTTTGTTTAACTTAGTGAAAGTATTATCACTTTTTCACATTCATTCTTGAATTTTTCAAGGTCAACTTCTCTTTTGGTCACAAGGACTTCAAGTCTTGCAATGGTATCTTTTTGAGCATCATTTTCTTTTGAAAGTACAAATTTTTCATCTTCACAAGCAAACAATTTATCGAGAGAGATTTGTTTACCTTAACAAGTACCTCAATTTTGTCCAATCTTTTCATCCAATCTGTATGCGGCTCCTTGTATGTGGCAAAGAGTTCCTCATAGGGAATGTCTCTTTCTTCATCTTCATCATCTGAATCTCCTTTTATAGAGAAACAGTTCACTCCGGGTCAGATGTGACACCGGATGTGTACACAACCGAGCCCACATCCAAGGGTTTTTCAGAGTATATTCTTCTATATCTGCAGAAAAAGCATTAAACACGAGAATGGCAATTTAAGACAAACATATTAGCCACTTCTTCTTCATCCTCACTGTCACTAAGGGTAGCAGTTAAGCTCATTCCCTTCTTTTTAAGTGTATTAGCACACTCATTTGCATAATGACCAAAGCCACGACATGCCCTACATTGGACAGATTCAGATGATTTATTTTCAAAACTTGGTTTCTTGAATCCAAATGTCGGTGCTAGGTTTTGGCTTTTCAGGCGATCTTTGAAGTAGGTCTATTGGGGAATTTGCTTATCCTTCTATTTTTCAAGATAGAACTGAATTTCTTTGAAATAAAAGCTACATCCTCATCTTCAAGATTAGACTTGTCAATTTCAGAGGATAATTCCACAAGCTCTTTTGATAGAGCGAAGACTTTTAAGGGCAAGACTGTGAGTTTTGTTCTTCTTCTCGAGCCTCAAGGTTAAGCTCAAACACAGTCAAGATTCCTATGATAGTATCAAGACCTACAGTGTTTGTGTCCTTTGTTTCTTCAATCACGGCTACTTTAATGTTAAACCTTTCGTGCAAGGTTCTTAGAATTTTACTAACAAGTCTTGCATTGGAGATAGATTCTCCTAGACTTGTGCATTCATTTGAAATCTCATGAATCTTAGCAAAGATATGACACAATATCCTCGCTTCTTCCATTCGAAGTAACTCAAACCTATCCATTAAAATTCTAAGCCTGGTAGCCTTCACACTTGGTGCTCCCTCACATTGAGTTTGCAAAATATCCCAAGCAGCTTTGGCTATACTTTCATTTGTTATAAGCTTGTACATATTCCCGTAAACATGGCTGGAAATAGCACCCATGGCTTTTGAATTGCAATTTGCAGCTTGTATTTCATCAAGAGTCCATTGTTCTTCGGGTTTTCTTTCAAAGAAGGACTCACCAACACCGTAAGATGGCTTTTTCTCCACAAGAGGAGGTTGCCATGCAACAAGAATGCACATCCAAGCTCTTTCATCAATACTTTTGATGTAATTTCGCATCTTAGACTTCCAAAGAGAATAATTTGTGCCATCCAAGACAGAGGCCTATTTTGGTGATTTTGGCATTCCATAATGACTACACTTTCTGGATCAACACTCGCAATATTTCGAGAGTTGGCTCGATACCAATTGAAAGTTTCGTGTAGCTAGGAAACTTGGATCACGCAATAGGCAAAGGATGTGAGTACGTATGTGTCTCACAACCGTCCACACATACGTATAATGCAATGGAATAAAACAATTAAATGTAAATAAAATGCAATAACTCAAGAGTTATATACGCTTACCGGATCTGTGTGATCAGCAAACTAGGCTTACGCCCAAAAACTTTTCACTATAAAAACTTATGTTTCTTACAAAAACAAATAAGTGAAAAACTAAAATATGAAAATACTAAACAAGTTCTAATCACCTTCTATGATATGAACAACTCCCCTTTCCCAAGTAGGACTTATTCAATCAGAAGTAAAACAAGAGAACTTTATGAAAACCTAGATGTGAGTTACGGATGTAAGCTCACAACCTAAACACAACTCAATCGAAAGCTATGAAGTAAGTGTATTTTTCTCTCTAAAACCGTAGTCTTCTCTTTGTGCTGAATGCCTTGTATTTATAATGCACCATTGAGAAGATCTTCATGCAATCGACCTCTTCCTTTGTGAGATTCCTTTTTCTATATGAAAACATATAACACACTCACAAGGAAATCAAATATTAGTAGGTTAGTCCTAATATAAAACTATGTACATAAATCAAAGATATTTACATAATTACAATCTCTTAATAAAAGTAAGATACTTATAAATCTCCATGAAAGTTCCAAAATCTTCTTACCATAATAGAAGACAAATTAAATAAGGAAACATAAATATGTTCCCAAAAAAACTCACGTTTTCAGAAACATGTTTCTTTTTCTCTAGTCTCTCTCCGATTCACTATACATTTGTTGGAAACATGTTTCTTTTTCTCTAGTCTCTCTCCGATTCACTATACATTTGTTGGAGTTGTCGAGCACAAAGACTATTTCACTGTTGGTTACAGAGTGAGCTTGATTCATTTTTTTCTTCCATCTACTGTTTTTGACTCAGGACATCAGTGGTAGAGTTTACTTCATGCGGCAAACTGTGGGAAATGTTTGTGGAACTGTTGGACTTCTTCATGCTGTGGGGAATGTCACTTCGGAGATAAAACTCAGTAAGTCACTTTACTTCTGTATATTCATCTCGCATAAATTTTCATCGATTCATTTGCAAGTGTAGCTGCTGATGTGGTGTTGAACTTCACGCCAACGACAATTCCCATGTCTTGATTTTTCTATCAGTTTACTTCATAATGCTCTTATGTCTTTTCGGTATCAATATCTTGTTGTTTGCTTCCTGTTCTAAAGCATTCAGCCAACTGAATGCTGTTGTTTTTGCCAACTGTTAAGTGGTAGAAGTTGGACAGCATGCAATTGGTTCAAACTATTTCTCACTGCAATCCCAAAACATAGAACTAGGGTATCTGTTATTTCGATGAAGTAGGAAAAGCGGAATTAGAGGCTTAGCAAATCTTCTCAATTTTTTTTCTTAATTTCTAATTGAATCACCGTTCTTTGTGCTTTCTTGCTCTCAAAATTAATAATAGTATGGTTAAAGATTATGTAACCTTTTCTCATTTTTGTTCGAGTACTGCAAATATAATTTGCATTTTTATGATAAGTCGCCTTTAACGGTTCTTGCATTTGGACTTCAGCAAAGTGCCCTCTGAATGTGGAGTTTGAGGAGTACGAAGAGGTGACGTTGTCAGTTATTGGCCCTCACAGTGTTCATCTCTCTGGTTACGTTTTTGGTGAAAGCCCAGATGGTGATGAAGATGATGATGATTCGTATCCTTTTGATTCATTTTTCTTTTCTTTGTTTTTTGTTGTTCTTTTGACATGCTATCTGAATTTGATGTTTAAAAATTAAAAGGATATTGCTAATGATTTTAGAATTTAATTCAAGTCGTATACTTCGTATTTGATCACATATTTGACATGAAATGAAAAGATATCAGTAGTCACATTACTCTTTTGTTGTTTCTGGTTTCCTTTACTATGACTCAAAGTGATTCTTGCGAGGATTACGGCTTAGAGGGGGAGAGTGAATCTGGAGATTCTCTTGACTATGATTATGAAGATGAGGATGAGTTGAGTGACGATGATATGGAGATGTTTCCTCCTTCACCTGCTCCTAAAAGTGGAGGTATTTCTCATTGGTCATATCTATTTAACTACCTAATTTAGTGTGAAACTTTGTTTTCATTCTGTGCAGATCAGAATTTGCTCGGCTAAACTACCATGGATTCCACACAGTCGTCTTGGAGAAAGATGATGTGTTGATGTGCGTAGCATCAATAAGGTACTATTACATTTGATATACTATGTTGCTGCTTTATCAGTGTCTTCATCTTGTGTCTAGTTACGTTAAGAAGCTTCCACCTTTCTGGATCGTTTCTCAGCACTATGATTGACAGCTTCAATTTTTTTTTTTTACTAACCTAGGATTTTGGTTCATGTATTTTCATTTTTGAAATGGAATATGCGTTTGATGGGGCCATGAGCAGTCTTTAGTTTATGCCCGGGAGGTTTGTAGTGGCGCTACTACTCATTAATGATAAAGGTGTACTATATATTTCCATTTTTGAAATGAAAAATGCAAGTAGATGGGGCCAGTCTTAGTTTTGAGCTACAAGGTTGATGGTGGTACATATTTGATGAAGGGTTTGACATATTATGTGAAGGAGATTACAACTCGTAAGTTTTTTTTTTCTTTTTTCTCTCGCTCTTTTTTTTTTCCGGTATACCTATATAATCCAAGACAGAGCATGCCTAATGCAAGTATTGGTCATTGTGCAGAATCCATGGAGTAGCAGTTGCTGGAGATGCCTCTCATTGCAACTGATATCGTCGGCAGGGAATGTGCAGGCGACTCATGAATGCCATTGAAGAGGTAATGTTACTGATCGACAAGCATATCATAAACAGCCGCCCTTTCATGTTTTTCTGTCTTGCTTGACTTTGACCCGCTCATGGTTTTAGATGCTCAAGTCCTTCAAGGTTGAGAAGCTTGTGGTGTCTGTCATTCCTAGTTGAGAAGCTCTCTGAAAGAGATTATGCCTGTGGACTGTCAACCCCATCAAGCAGACGAGTGCCAGGATGGTAAAGAACCAGCAGAAGATAATATGGTAGCTGAAGTAGATTGTAATGTAGAAAAGGTAACATTGTAGAAAAAACTTAGTGCAGGATGATGAGGATCCTTTTTTGTATTCAGCTCTTCTCATTTCATTCCATGATGCAGTATAAATTATATTTTGTCGTGGGGGGGATTTTTTTTTTTAATATACATCCACAACGTTTTATAAAACGTTGTAGAAAAAACTTACGCAACGTTTTATAAAATGTTGTCATATGGATTTCCCGAGGTAAGACAACGTTTCTATAAAACGTTTTAGAAATACATAAGACAACATTTAAAAAAAAAACGTTGTGTTAAGTTTCTACAACGTTTTATAAACGTTGTCTTATATCTTTCTACAACGTTTATCAAACGTTGTGAAAGGGTAAAATATAAAAAAATAATAATTATACAACGTTTAATAAAACGGTGTCTTCTACCTTATTTACAACGTTTTCAAAAACGTTGTCTTACACATTTTTTACAACGTTTAAAAAACGTTGTCTTAAGGTGTGGAACCTACTACAACGTTGGATAACACAACGTTTCAAAAAACCTTGTGAAATGTCTTTAACAACGTTTAAAAAACATTGTGAAAGACCATTTTTGTTGTAATTTTATATAGTTATTCATAATAACTAGGGACGCAGGTTATTATAATAACATGCAAAACATATTATAAATCAAATAAACATTCTCTATAATAAATAGTAAAGACGATTAAATAGAGGTATTAAGTTATAAGTCAAACATAACTTAACGCCTATGACATTACACCGACAATTTATGTCCAAAGGGAACATATACTTTTGAACGACCGTTTTTGGATCAATCATATGAGAGCTCTAGCGACATCCGTTCTATAAGAAATGTCAGGGACTAAATTCTTACCAAAAGCACTTTCAAGTGTCTCTTTTGAATACATTAAGTCAATTAATTTTTTAAAAAACTCAATTAAAAAAAATAAATAGATAAATTATTTATACTATTTGATTTGGATAGATACAATATACTCCCTCCGTCCCAGCGAAAGAACCATTTATTTCATTTTTGGGCGTCCCATTTAAAAAGCCACTTTCCCAAAAAGGAAACCTTAAATCACTATTTTCTCCACTCATTCTCTCTCCTACTTTACTTTTACACTCACAACATTCTCTTTCTTACATCACCTCCCACTCATTCTCTCTCCTATTTAATTTTTCATACTCACAACATTTAAACTTTTTCTCTTTCCTACATCACATTTCTTATTTTGCGTGCCCGGCTAATTTGATAGCTCTTTCGCTGGGACGGAGGGAGTATGAATCAATGAGGGCCACGGACCGTAACTACCAGAGTTTGTTTATTAGGTATAGCCAATTAATTAGCAAGGCATTTCTTATATAAATTATATTAAAGATGGAAATTTGTTGTCACAAATAATTTATATGGATGGTGGGAACAATACCTACCATAGTTTTGGACACACCCATACTAAATTATAGTATTAATTTGTTACGGGGACGGAGTGAGTATATTACTCTTTGCTTCAAGTCAACATAGTAGTTTCTACCGCAAATAAATTAAGCCTTTTTTAGTGAATATCCTCATTTTGGACACACCATACTAAATTATACTCCCTCCGTCCCAAAATATTTGTTCCATTTGACTTTTTTGTTGAACTTTGACCACAAACTTATGAGAGATTAATCATGTTCATGAAATTCTAAAAGTTGTTGTTGATAATATTATTAATGGTGAATCAATAGGAATTTTTAGAATTTCATGAACATAATTAAATTGTCATATATTTGTGGTCAAAATTCAACTAAAAAGTCAAATGGGACAAACATTTTGAAACGGAGGGAGTACTATTATTAGTTACTATATAGGTTACCTATTATTATTATTATTTTTAGTTAATTATAATTGTTACTACATACTATTAATAAATAATACTAGTTAATCATAATAATTATCGTATCTGTTAAGAATTTATATTGGTAAAACTGAAAATTAAGCTCTGAAAATATAGAGAGCTGAAAATTAAGAGCTGAAATCATTAAGTTGCTGAATTTTGAAGACTTATGTTTGTTTGATAATGACAAACCACTTACATCTGAATTTTCAGAATTTCAACTCAACATTTAAAATATTATATGAATAATATTTATGATTTTATAATAAAATAAATTCATTATTGACATATACACTATTATTATTATTATTATTATTATTATTATTATTATTATTATTATTATAAGTAAATTTTAATCTTATAATATTTAAATATTTTTATTTGTACTTTCTTTATCCCATAATAATATTTATCTTGATCAGTTTGGTAAATATGATCACAAATGTTGACAAATAATAAAAAAAATTATATAATGATACTTTAATAAAAATATTATTAAATGTTAATATTAAAAAAAATATATTTTCATACTTGGTCAAATATAATTTGTATGAAAAGAAAAAATATTTCAACAAAAGAAAGTAACAATAAATAAATAAATAAAATATGTTGATGTGTGGATTTGAACTCATTCCCTTTTTTTCTCATTCTTTCCACCTCTTACCTTGTTAAGCTACTCCTTGCCCATTTAAAATTAATAGCCTTTTTTAAGACAATCTTAATTATTTAAGTGATTCAAATTTACCTTACCAAACAAGCTTAATTTTTTAATCTCTTAAAGTGTTTCAAATTAAGATCTTAATTTGATTACCAAACAGGCCCTTACTCTATAGATTAGTTATTACTATTAATTTTATTAGTTAAGATGATGGTTATTATATTACTTAACTATAATTAGAAAAATATATTTTTCAAAGGCATAGTAACATTATTATTCTACTAACACATTAGATGTACATTATATACTTTTATATTTTTAGTTAATAATATTTATTAATCATAATGTATGTATATAATATAAAATTACTAATTGTTAGAAACAATAGCTAATATTATTAATTCAATCATGTATAAAAATCACCATCCCAAAATTTTAGTGAGTTTTGATATCCTCATTTTTAGCCAATATTTTTAGTTAATCATAATAGTTACTATATTAAGTATTACTATTAATAGTATTAATTATCATAATAATTACTATATAAATTAACAACAATTACTAATAATAGTACTCCGTATTAGTTAATCATAATATTTACTATGTACTCGTTCCGTC
Source organism: Adenophora triphylla var. japonica (assembly GCA_022495995.1). Classification (NCBI taxonomy): domain Eukaryota; kingdom Viridiplantae; phylum Streptophyta; class Magnoliopsida; order Asterales; family Campanulaceae; genus Adenophora; species Adenophora triphylla. Next base: position 173,257 of record JAFEMH010002383.1, read on the forward strand.
CCGCTACAAATTAGTTTTCCATGAGACCGGGTTTACAACAAGTATTATGTCATTCATTAATAGCGTGAATCACTAATGTCCAAATGCGCAAACTAGCCATGAAAGAGTTGTTAGGTCTGTACACCCATTGAATTTATAAGATATGTCCCTTTTACACATAATATAACTAAATTTCTAATTGTAACGTTACCAACCAAACAAATAATTTTTCTTTTAGAAAAAAAAAAATAGCAATAGATAAATGAAGCCTCTCTCAGCTTAATGGTTTATCAACCTTAAATTAGTGAACAATTGACAAGGACGCGAAGCCATCGCAGCAGTAGTGAGCTAAGATTTAATAGAAAAAGGCAATTTTTTTTTGGACGGTAAAAATATTTCAACCAATCAATCTCTATCGCCTATAGCTAAAAGAAGTCTTCATTAAACGTTGGCAGACCGTTGCAATAATATAACAAATCTATAACTATAAATGGCTCAAATTGGCAAATCTTATGCAATTTTGTTATCTCCCAAACAGAATGTATCATTTTTCCTTTTGTTTTCTTTCCTAATAAATGTTTGGCCCTTTTCCTTTCAAGGTATATTATGAATTAGAAAATTAAAGTGCATTCGTTAATATTGAGCCTCGATGGTAGTTTTCAGATTTTAGGTTGGGATGTCCTCCATCCACCTGGTCTGGGAGACACTAATCCAATAGTAAGGCCGCAAGAGAGTTGATGAAGCTTATTCCCCATCGAAGCGGGAACAATACAATACGGGAGACGATATTCGAGATTGATAAATGGGAGGAAGAGAAATCCAACCTTTAACAAATATGTGTTGCGAGAATGTTAGAGATATTATCCCATATCGAAATTGACAAACCTAGCCTATAACATATAAAAATTTTGGGTCACTCTCTTGGCATCAATTGGGCTTTAAGGTGGAGCCTCATACTTTTAAGACAAAAAAAAGCTGTAGTAGCGAACAATGAAGTTGGAGAAGGAGCGGAGAACAACGCAGAAGATGGAAAAGGAGCGGAGAAGCCGTTGTTGGAATGGCGAAGGGTTTGGGGTTTTATGGGATTTTGATCTGAGCTTTTATTTGTGTGTGGGCTTTTGGATTTCGTTTGGGGTTTTATGGAAAATGATTTGGGGTGAGGGCCAAAAAAAAAAAAAAAAGAGAAAAAAAGTTTTTTGTAATATCACAACTTAAATGTTTATTTTGTAAATAACATCTTTTTGAGTTAGTTTTTGGTAAAACTTCCATGTATAAATAGGCCTTTCATCTATTTATAAATACAATCCGATCTCTACTCATTTACAAAACAAACCATATACTTATAACGATGACTTAAGATCCCCTAACTTTATTATATCACTATAATTTGGCCCAAACAATTGTATAATAATATATTTAATGCGATTAGTACGGGCATGCCCAAATTCTAAATTAATTATATTTATACTCGAACAAAATTTCTAACAATTGGACTCTATCAACTAAGTCCAGTTAGTCTGTTGTTAGACAAGCTCAAATTAAAACCTAAACTGAATGGAATCAATCATATGAAATTGAAAAGAATTTGTTGTGCCAAGGAGCTCTAACGCCATCCGTTCTATAAGAAATGTCAGGGGCTAAATCCTTACCAAAAGCACTTTCAAGTGTCTTTTTTTAAGTCATTTATTATTAAAAAAAAAAAAACTCAATTTAAAAAAAAAACAAAAAAAGATAAATTATTTGTACTATTTGATTTGGAAAGATACAATATATGAATCAATGAGGGGCCACGGACTGTAACTACTAGAGTTTGTTTATTAGGTATAGCCAATTAATTAGCAAGGCATTTGTTATATAAATTATATTAAAGATGGAAATTTGTTCACAAATAATTTATATGGATGGTGGGAACATCACCTACCATAGTTTTGGGCACACCCATACTAAATTATAAATAATTTATATGGACGGTGGAAACACCACCTATCATAGTTTTGGACACGCCCATACTAAATTATATTAATTTGTTACGGGGACGAAGGGAGTATATTACACTTTGCTTCAAGTCAACATAGCAGCTTCTTTTGCAAATAAATCAAGCCTTTTTTCTTTCTTTTGGTCACTTTTCATTTTAACAAAAGAAAGCAAGGCTATTCATATTTTTTCATCTTTTCTTTCTTTTCTTTTGCTTTGAATATATGTAAAGATCACGAATAATATTATACATTAAATACTTTTCACATGCCTCTCTTTTCAATATAGTATATCACCATTTTCTTTTATTTGTTAACCTCTTTCCGCTCAATCTCTTGATTTTCCAATCACAACTCACAATTTTCCTAAAGAAAAAATATAATTGTTTGGAATAAAGTCATACTTTCTTATTGATACACAAATGTTTATATATACAACCCTAATTTGGTGAGCAAGAAAAGGAAAATATTACACAAAATAAATTAGAGATTACAATGAATAAATATATACAAATCTCACTAAATAGAGAGATAATTACAGAGGATCCCTTAGATCCTTATCACGACCCACTCAAGATGGGCGATCCATGAAAAAGACCAATCTTTGACAGAAGAGGAGTCAGTCTAGCACGGGAAAGAGGCTTCGTTAAGGCATCCGCGAGCTGATCAATCCCCGATATATGCTGAACCTGAAGTTACCCTTGTTGAATTTGTTCACGAACAAAGTGAAAGGCAAGGGCCAAGTGTTTCATGCGAGAATGAAAAACAGGATTGGCAAAATAATGAGTTGCACCAAGGTTATCACAATAAATTACCGGCTTGGAAAGATGAACACCAAGCTCATAAAGAACATTACGGATCCAAATTACTTCAACTGTAGCATCAGCAATGGCGCGAAACTCAGCCTCGGTTGAGGAACGAGCTAGGGCCTTCTGTTTCTTGGAAGACCATGCGACAGGATTACGACCAAGATAAATAATAAAGCTGGTGGTAGAAACGTAATCATCTTTATCACCGGCCCAATAGGCATCACAAAATGAATGAAGTGTGAATGGGGAGTGACAATAAAGCTGAATACCCAAGTCCATCGAACCATGAAGATAGCGAAGAAGTCGCTTCAAAGCAGTCCAATGAGAAAGTTTAGGTTGTTGCATAAACTGAGCCAATTTATTGTCAGAAAAGGCAATGTCCGACCGAGTAATGGAAAGATACTGAAGGCTACCAACGATAGCCCTGTACTCAGTTGGATTACTGATGGGTGTGGCCGAGCAGTGAGTAAGTGGCGAATAGGTGGCCATAGGTGTGGTGGAATGTTTTGAATTGGACATGTTATGATGAGATAATAAGCCATAAATGTACTTTGTTTGAGAGAGTAGAAGCCCATTGGAATTGGGAGTGACTTCGACGCTCAAGAAGTAAGAAAGCGAACCAAGGTCCTTTAGAGAAAACCGAGAGGAAAGATGAGTGATAAATGTAGAAAGAAAAGTGGGTGATGGACTTGTGAGAATAATGTCATCTACATAAACTAAAAGAAAGTGAAACATAGAGTTTTGAGTGTAGAAGAAAAGTGATGGGTCTGCAATAGAATTGTGAAAACCATAGGTGAGAAGGTAGTTTTTGAGCTCCATGTATCATGCCCGAGGGGCTTGTTTGAGACCATAAATGGCCTTATGAAGATGACACGCATGAGAGGGATTGGAGGAGGCAATAAAATCGGGAAGTTGGGAAATGAATACCGTTTCATTAAGGTTGTCTTGTAAGAAGGCATTGTTAATATCAAACTGAAATTACCCGAATCCGGCCCGCGCGCGGGCCTCGACATCTCACATTTGTTCGCTTCGGGAAGTCGCCCGGATCCGATAGGTAGCTCGATCGCGCCCCGGCATCTGGCTCGTTCCGTTTTGCGGTGTTGGAGAATGTCTCGCCGTGTTTTTTGCTTGTAGAGTCGCCACGCCATTTTTATTAAGCCCAAAACATTGAAAAAGGGCATCAGTTTAAAAATAAACTATTTTTGTGTGATGAGATTTTTGAGTTCGGAGGTCAGATGACTCCTCGGGAAGAGAATATTAGAATCTTAGAGCTCACCCGAGTCGCCTCGTAAAAATGAGTCTTTCGGTACCCCTTATATTCTTTAACTGTTGTGTGTGTGTGTGTGCTTTTAAAAATGCATGCTGTATCGGATGTCTACATTATGCACTGCTTTATTGAAATGTATTGAAATAGTGTAGGAAGGAAGCCTTACCAATGTTGGTTCGTGTCTGTCTTCCGCGGGGGAATAGTGTTTGAGGATGGAATAGTGTTCCGGTACGGACCGGGATTGCTTCGGGATGAGCCGGTTGTCTGCGGACAGAGTTTCGGTGTGCGTTGGGATCGCAGGGATCACTCGGGCAGAGGTTCGGCGTTCGTTAGGATCACAGGGATCACTCGGGCAGAGGTTCGACGTGCATTGGGATCGCAGGGATCACTCGGGCAGAGTTTCGGCGTGGGCCGGGATTGCCGGTTTGACTCGGAAAGAGCCGGAATGCCTCGGGAAAGACCAGGCAAGGCCTCGGAGTACCACGAGGGGCCTCAGAGTACCTCGAGAGTGCCTCGGGGCAGCGCGGGAGCATCGCGGGAGCACTCGGAGAGGCTTCGAAGCACCGCGAGGGGGCTCGGAAGGCCTCGGAATGATCCGAAAGGGGCCGGAAGTGCCTCGAGAGGACTTAGAGGGGTGCCAGAAGGCTGGGGGGAGAGGAGAGAAGAGGGAGATGTGTGAAATGAGGGAGGGGGAGCCCTCTATTTATAGTGCCAGATTTTGTGCAAGAAGGTCCGTACGGACCTTCTAGGTAATCCAGGATTTTGGTTTTCCTCGATTTGAGGGAATAAGTGGACTTTAAGAAGATTTAGCCATGATGGTGTCTGGTTGCAAAGAGGTCCGTACGGACCAACCTTGCATGCAATAAGGTCCGTACGGACCAACCATGTAGGCAGGTAATGATGTTTCCCGAGATTTGAGGGAATATCTTGGACTTTAAGAGGATTCAGTAATCATTGAAGCAAAGAGGTCCGTACGGACCACATATGCTTTTCCAATTTCTGAAAAATTCCTAAAAGGTCCTTTTGTCCCTTTTTGTCCCAGAAAGGTCCTTCCCTTGGTTTGGTTGGGGATTTTTGAGGGTTTTGAGTGTCACGGGTCTTCGAGACTGCGTTTGTGAGTCTGCGGTGTTTCCCGTGTGCTCGGAAGAGGGTGATCCATATTGGGGTACTTATAGAAGCCCCTCGACGACGTCACTTACGGAGGAAGTGGGATCGTCGATAAGATAAGGGTCCTGATCTGGATCGCGTGCTGGGAGAGGAAGTGACCATGTAGGTCAGTATTTGTGAGGACATGGCGGTGTCCTGTTGTGTGACCATTTAGGTCAGTTGGCTGGACCATGTGATAGGATTCCTACGTATCCCTATCGGGAATCAAGCCTGGTCGTAGTTCAGAGGAAGTGAAATTGTGAGTGTATGCGGGCGTGGTGGTGCCCTGAAGTGTCGTGTGACCTCCGAGGTCGACTGTGAGGACGTGGTGGCATCCTGGGTGACCGTATAGATCGAAGGTAAGGACTTGGAGGCATCCTGGGTGACCATATAAGTCGATGGTAAGGACGTGGAGGCGTCCTGAGTGACCGCATAGGTCGATGGTAAGGACGTGGAGGTGTCCTGGGTGACCGTATAGGTCGATGGTAAGGACGTGGAGCGTCTGGTGACCGTATAGGTCGATGGTAAGGACGTGGAGGCGTCACAGGTGACGGTATAGGTCGATGGTAAGGACGTGGAGGCGTCTGGGTGACCGTATGGGTCGATGGTAAGGACGTGGAGAGTCTGGGTGACCGTATAGGTCGATGGTAGGACTGGGCGTCCCTGGGTGGCGACCGTACATGTCGATGGTAAGGGCGTGGAGGCGTCTGGTGGCCGTATAGGTCGATGGTAGGGCGTGGAGCGTCTGGGTGGCCCGTACGGTCGATGGTAGGGCGTGGAGGCATCACAGGTGGCCGTCTGGTCGATGGTAAGGACGTGGAAGCGTCTGGGTGGCCGTATAGGTCGATGGTAAGGAACGTGGAGGCATCCTGGGTGGCCGTATAGGTCGATGGTAAGGACGTGGACGCGTCTGGGTGACCGTATAGGTCGATGGTAAGGGCACGTGGAGCGTCTGGGTGACCATATAGGTCAATGGTAAGGGACGGTGGGCGTCTGGGTGACCGCATGTCGATGGTAAGGGCGATGGAGGCATCTGGGTAACCACATAGGTCGACGGTAGGACGTGGAGGCGTCTGGTGGCCGCGCATGTCGATGGTAAGGACGTGGAGGCGTCCTGGGTGACCGTATAGGTCGATGGTAAGGACGTGGAGGCGTCCTGGGTGACCATATAGGTCGATGGTAAGGACGTGGAGGCGTCCTGGGTGACCGCATAGGTCGATAGTAAGGACGTAGAGGCATCCTGGGTGATCGTATAGGTCGATGGTAAGGACGTGGAGGCGTCCTGGGTATGCAATCTTACTAGAAGATGGGTAATCTTACGAGAAGATCGATTTGTAGTGTAGGAGGACGTGTCCCGTCCTAAGATGATGCGAGGGCATGGTGCCCTAAGGATGTGGTGACCGCCGAGAGGTCGATTGCGAGACATGGTGGTGTCTGAGATGATGTTTTTGGGAGGTTTATACGGTCTTGGGGAGTGGTTTAAAGTGGTTTTGGAGATAATGTAGGGAGGTTTATACGGTCTTCCTGACCGAGGACCGAGTGGTTTAAAGCCTTTTGGGGTGGAGGTGTCATGTATGAGGGCTTGATTCGTCTTCAGCGGTTGTGTCGTATGCGAGGACTTGATTCGTCTTCGGCTGCGGTTGTGTCATGTATGAGGACTTGATTCGTCTTCTGCGGTTGTGTCATATATGAGGACTTGATTCGTCTTCCGACTGCGGTTGTGTCATGTATGAGAACTTGATTCGTCTTCTAACTACGGTTTGCGGAGGCATGGCTGCCTTGTGCTTTGATTGTGAGAGGTGTGGATGCCTCACGTTTTGTCCGCTGGGGAAAAGGTTGGACTTACGCTGATTGCCGATGTTCATCTGATGGGGATCTGTGGCCTTGTAGGGGCTTTTTTCGCTGAGAAGGTGACTTCGAGCTTACTTTGATCGCCGGTGGTTGATTCACCATTTGGCGTTTTGGAGGCGTTTTGTGCCTTGAGATTTGTGTTTGGAGGTGCTGGTTCCTTCTCGCGCTTGTTTCACCGTTTAGTGGGTGAGTTCCGGTCATACGATGGCGGCCGGTGGTTGTGTTGCCGTTTAGTGGGCGAAATTCGGGCTTACGTTGACGGTCGGTGTTTGTGTTGCTGTTTAGTGGGCGAAATCCGGGCTTACGATGACGGCCGGTGTTTGCGTTGCCGTTTAGTGGGCGAAATCCGGGCTTACGATGACGGCCGGTGTTTGCGTTGCCGTTTAGTGGGCGAAATCCGGGCTTACAATGACGGCCGGTGGTTGGTTCTGTTGGGTTGAGGACCAAATTGCATTGAATCTGCTGAAATAGGCCTTCGGACAGCCATGGGCAAAGATTATAAGGGCAAAGAAGTAATTTGGCCCCATGTTGCAAAGAGGTCCGTACGGATTTTCTCTCTCTGCAAAGAGGTCCGTATGGACCAATGTGGCTTTTTAATTTCCCCCGGAGTTTTGACCGGCTTCAAAGGCCTTAGAGGCAAACCTTCCTTCTTCTTCTTCCGGTTCACACCGGCGAGAGAGAGGGAGAGAAAACTCCATTTTTGTACCAAAATCCTTAGAAAATCTTCCATAATTTAAGCTTGAGTTGCTTGTAATGGCGGAAGGATCAAGGAGAGGACGTCGTCAACGGAGCCAAGAGGCGATTGAGCAAAGGACGGAGCTTCAAAGGAATTGCATCTCCTTTGTGTCTTCTTCGAAAAACCCAGATATGTTGTATCCGAATCCGGAGGTGCATAATCGGCGAGTTAGGAACGCCGGGGAGGTAAGAAATCAATTTCGTCTTGATTCCTTGCTTGAATTGTTGAATGCTAGAACTAGATTTTAGTTTTTCGCATATTTGGGGCTTTCGTTGTTTGCCATGCTTTTTGTGAAATTCGTGATGAATTGTTGAAATTGAGCATGTAAAAATTGTGGGTATGTGATTTTTGTGCAACAATGTGTAGATTAGCTCTTATTTGTAAAAATAAAGTGCCTCTCTTTGAAAATGCATGCTCTGGTGTTTTGTACCTTATGCTATTTTTGTGTGTACATTGTGAGAAAATTGTCATGTAGGGACAAATTTTTGTGGAAAATGTGACATGTGCCGTGTTTTGTGACGGGTTTTGTCTGGAAGTATGTGCCGTGTAGGGACGGACTTTTCTGAAAATGTGCAATGTAGTGTGTGCCGTGTTTTTGGTGACGGACTTTGTGGGGAATTCATGTGCAATATGTGCCGTGTTTTGTGACGGGTCTTTTGAAAATGTGTCGTGTAGGGCTTAATCCCTCTGTTGAGAAAATTTGTACAGTGTGTGCCGTGTTTTGTGACGGACTGCATGGGGAAAATTATGTGCAATGTGTGCCGTGTTTTGTGACGGGTTACATGTGAAAATTATGTGCAATGTGTGCCGCGTTTTGTGAGGGACTTTTTTTTTATTAAGTACTGTGACTGACATACCTTTGCTGTGTTTACCTGCAGGATGAGGGGCTTTTGTCTGGGAAAGCCAAAAAGATGAAGTCTCGAGGGTCGATCGAGGCTGTAGTGGAGCTGTGGCAGCAGTTGCCGGACATTTGCAGGCCGAGCCCTAAGAGGCTGGTGTATGCTTCCGGCTTGGGCGTGTTCGTGGAGAACCTGGCCGGGATTTCTGATACGAAAGAACAAGAGTATCTTCCTAGGCTTGTCCGAGTATTAGTGGGATACCAGTACTCACACCTTCCATTTGAGCTGGGGCGAGGTGATGGTGACTCCCACCGATTTTGCTGTTATCAACGGGCTTTCCTTCAAAGGAGGGCCAGTGCGGTGGAGGGACAGGATATACGAGGAGGTGCTGGCTGAGCTGTTGGGCTTCGTGCCTCTTCCTCGTAGGGGCCTGGGCATGCTGTACAGCGATGTGGAGATGGGGATTACGGCCAGTATTGGGGCCTATTGCCATGGTACCGGCATAGTGACGGCGGAGCAGCTGGCACGCTCCTTCCTATGGTTTGCCCTTTCTGAGACTCTGTTCTCGAATCACGCGACTACGGCTTCCTTTGCTCTGCTGACGAGTTTGACTGATTTGGGGAGGGTTTGTGATATAGCTTGGGGCGAGGCGGGCCTGGCCGAGCTTTAGTTCTCTTTGGACCAGTTTAGCCGTGGCGTGGCCAGTTCTTTAGGCTGCTTTGATTTTGCTTTGGAGGTATGAGTTTATTGCTGTTTTTGATTTAGGAATTTGTCATTTCTCCGCTTTCTTTTACACTGAGCCTTTTCTGCTTTCGTCACAGGTGTGGTTCTATGAGATCTTCTGGTGCTTCCCGTGGGATCGAGAGGCTAAGGCCATAGCGGCCTATCCTGCTATGTTGGGCTGGGCCTGTCCGGCGAGGAGGAGGAGGACCAGTAGGGGGAAGCTCACCATTGCCTACGGGGATGTGCATGAGCATTTGGGGAGAGACAGCCCAGCGGAGTTTGATCTGTACCCCTGGGCTCGGTACGAGGCTGACGAGTTTGAGGGTGCTCCTGTGGTGACAGCACAGAGGAAGATGCTGTGGGGCCTGACCTGCGATGTTATGTACTTGGGAGAGAGGGTCTTCTGGCAGCATGGCCCGGGTATGCTCCCCTTGGCTCCGAGGGACCCGCCTTTTGGGATGATGGATTCCCGCGATATGGATGTGCTGGAGTTTGAGAGATATATGGGCGGCGTGAGTGCCGATGAGTTTGTTTTGTTTGGAGAGGAGTATGGGACCTTCGTTAGGAGGAAGTTGAGGACGCCACAGGTGTTGGCGAGGGAGAGGGAGGCCGCCCGCGGGTCCCCAGAGGTTCGGTGCTTTGGCCGGATTTCACATATGTTCGAGGATTCATCGAGGCGGAGGGTGTCGGTACCGTTCCCCGAGCGGAGCTCCAACCGCCTACCGAGTTGACCCTGATATGCCGGTGAGTGTGCTTACTCTTTTTCGTCTTGGCATATTTTCTGTATTTTTCTCTTTTTGTATGCCTGTATCTCTTTAGCTAAGCGTTTCTTTGGCTGTTTGTTTGTGCAGGTCTCGGGGAGAGCCTTTGACACGCTGACCCGCCGTTATGTGGCAATGCGGTCTTTTGTGAAGAAGATGGCGGGGAAGCTGTCTTGCCGGTCTTCACGGCGTGTGCCGGCGTACGAGCCGATGCCTTTGAGGCATTCTGTGGACGTTCCTCCGCCGAGGGTTGAGCCAGAGCCGCAGCAGGAGGGACCCTCTCGGGGGCGGCATAGCATGGATGCCGGGACGTCTTCGGGAGTCCAGAGGCCGCCGGTCTTTCACCTGTTCTGGGCTTCGCAGGAGGCACCGGGAGAGACTTCATCAGAGCCTGCCTTCTTTGACCCTTTTGCCGGGTTTGACCCTTCCGAGTATCTTGAGTACCTACCCCAGGAGGGGGTTTAGTATTCTGATGATGAGGGTGTGGCAGGTGAGTTTGCCGGGGTGCCCGATTTCTCGCTTGAGGATGTTGATGATGATGATGAAGAGTCAGATTAGGGCTCATTTGCTTTCCCTCTTTCCATATCTTCTTTTTTTTTTTGCTTAGCAACAGACATTATGTGTACCTGTAATAAAACATTCGCATTTGCACCGCAAAGTATTTTATTTTAAGATATAATGTCGTATTTTGTGATTCCCGGGAAATGTCCTAGGAATTGTTGCTATTTTATTTATTTGTGCATGCCACGTGAGCTGGGAGTGCGTTTGTGGGTAGTGTATGCTTGCCGGAAATGGGCTTTGGCCAGAATTTGGGCAGTTTGGAGCAAGGTCCTGCGGGGAACAGTGGTTGTTGTTCTGTTTGCTGAGAAAGTGGGGCCATGATGCAACAAGATCCGTACGGACCAACCTGGGGTGCAAAGAGGTCAGTACGGATCACATTTGCTTTTGGGAAGGGATAAATGCTTTCCGGATGTCTGGACTTTCCCCACTTCCCATTTGCAGCCATTTTCGAGCTTTCTTTCCCATTTTCTCTAGGAACCTCCATTTTTGCCATGGATTCTTCGTACGTTCCACGAATTTTGCAAAGGCTTTCGCAGGAGCAGCAAGCATACTTCCTTGAGCGGCTGAAAATGTGGATGCGACACCGCATGAGGCATCAGAGGCGGGCTTTCGAGGTAAGGTTTCGACTTTGCTCGGTTTGGTCCCTTAAGGAGTTGGTTCCTGATTGGGAATTATTGTGGGCTGCCGCGAAGTTCTGGGATGTTAGGAGGCATGTGTATTGCTTCTCCTACAATGAGATGGTGCCCACCTTTGAGGATTTTCGGGCTTTGATTGGAGGACCGGAGGTGGAGGCCATCTCGCTTCCTTTGATTGGCGGTGCTGCCGTGAACGTGAAGCTTGCATGCTTTCTTCGGACTTCGTTGGGAGAAGTGCAGGGCATGATCCTTGATTCGGGTCACATTGACATTTCTGCACTGCCGGAGCGGTTTATGATTGATGATGAGAGTGATGTCTCATGGGATGCATTTGCCTTGTGCGTGATGGCGACGCTTTTCATGGTCAGCTCCCTTAGGGTTTGCGATGGCGCTTTGCTAGATGTGGTTGGACACTGTAGAGCTGGAGATGATATTGCCCCGTTGGTGCTGGGGGAGACTCTTCATGGTATTGACCGTCTGGCGACTGGGGATCGGTTCATGAGAGGGGGAAGCCCCGCTTTGCTCACCTTGTGGCTGCGAGAGAGACTTCAGGCTATACTTGAGGCTCCGGCGTCGTTCAGCCCGTGGACATTTGCTCAGCGTCCTCTTGTGTTGGATATGGATCAGTCCGCCTGGGAGAGATAGATGGCACGGCTTGGTATGCATCAGATCCGTTGGTGGGTTCCGCACTGGGGGATTGAGACTAGGAGGGCCTTTCAGGAAGGGTCCTATGTGGTCAGAGTTCCAGGATTGTCTTGGTCCTCCTTCTATATTCCGTCGCTTGTTTCCCGGCAGTTCAGGCTGAAGCAGGAGCCTTTGTTGGGCTGGGATGACCTTGCTACTGCGGAGGTAACTCCTGCTTTGTATGGCGGCTCAGTGCTCTTTTGTATTTTTGAGGGTATGGAAGTATTCCGCTTTCCCTCTGTGGTGCTCCTTAGACGTCGGGAGAGTGTCGTATTGACTACCAGTACGGCACAGTATGAGCGGCGTGTTGGGCGGTCCCAAGTGGCATTGGGAAGCGGGCGTGGAGCGGTGCAGGGGCCCGATTGCCGTAGTAGCTATTGCCTTAGGAGTGCCGAAGCCTGGTCTGACCCTCAGGATGTTACGGGAGACACTTTGTTTGACTACGAGACTAGAGTTGACCGACTGACGGGGAGAGGTCCCCTTTTGCAAACTCGCAGGGAGGAGATCCGAGCCGAAGCACGGGCGAATGAAGCCCTGAGAGCTGCTGTTGGATTGTTTGACTCTACGGGGAGGACCCACGATCTCGGGTGAGAGACGCAGAGCTGGCTCGCGTGGAGCGAAAGAAGACTCGCCGGGGATGAGGGAAGAAAGGGAACAATGGCGAGGGGACAAGCGCAGATGGCGCGGAATGACCTCCTAGGTATCCATTTATTGCATTTGTAAACACATTATTTGTTAAATGTATTAAGCTGTCTTTTAGCATGTTGTGAACTTGAGAGTAGACCGTGCTTGAACTCATCAAGAAATGTTGTAATCGTTAGTGATTTGTGATTTACTTTTAAAGCTTTGTCGAGACGCAAGATCTCTTGTTCGCTTTTGTGTTTCTTTCGTGAGCCTCGACGGCATCCATCTTTGGACTTTTCTGTTGCATTCGCGGGCCCAGAAGCGGCACAGGCCTTGGCGGCAATCCCTTTTGCTTGGGCTTTGTGTTTGCTGAGAGGTTGGATGATCCCCTGACCAGTCGGTTTGGCGGTATTTTCCGTAGCTTCCTTGCCTCTTGTTTGTTGGCGTCGGGCTCTTGACCTCATTTTTGCAGCTTCTGCTTGAGCTTATTATATATATATTTTTTTTTGAGAGACTTTGCTCGAGCTCTTTTTTTTTTTGAAGCGCGTGAGGGCGAAGGCAAGCCCCTGGCTTGGAAGTTGACATGGGTCGATCGTTTGATGCCGAGTGACCTTTTGACGTCCTTTGGTGTTGCCGCCATTGTTTTGACTTGGTCAAGGTGATGGCGGGGGCATGCTCTTGGAAAGTGTGTAGCTTGATGGAGGTCTTGCTTGACCTTCAAACTTTTGCTTTTTTTGTGTGTTTTTAGACCGGACCAATTAAGGTTGCCTACGTTCCCCCGGACTAGAGGGCTCAGGTCTGCGTAGTTCGACACTACATGGAGTGCCAAGAGATGCACTGTTGTTCTTCTTTAGGCGAAGTATCTGCGAAGTTTGCTTCCGTTGACTGGATTCATGAAGGGATTGCCATCTAGGTGCGCCGACTTCATGGCACCTCCGGAGAAGATCTTTTGAACCACGAAAGGGCCGATCCATGTTGGTTCCCATTTTCCCAGTGGGTTGGTTCGAGTGGGAGGCTTTTCTTTGAGTACCGATCGCCTTCCACGATGTCTCGGGATTGACTTTCTTGTCGAAAGCTCTAGCCATCCTGCTTTGGTAGGCTCGAACGTGTTCCATGGCCTTTAGTCGTCGTTCGTCTAGCAGAGCCAATTCGTCGTGTCGGCTGCGGATCCATTCGACTTCGTTGATTTCGTTTTCGGCACTTGGAGTGAGGGAATTTCCAATTCAATGGGAAGGACTGCTTCCATCCCGTATGTCGGGCGAATGGGGTTTCTCCCGTGGCTTTCGATCGATGTTCGGTAGCCCCAAAGTGCAAGGTGCGGCTTCTCGGGCCAATCTCGTCCTCGGGTGGTCATTTTCGGATGATCCATTTGAGGGTTTTGTTTGTGGCTTCTACGGCGCCATTTGTTTGTGGCCGGTAGGGAGAAGACTTGTGGCGTATGATTTTGAATTCGGCCAACAATCTGTCGCATTCACCTTCGAAAGAGGGAGCCGTTATCGATATGACCTTCGTTAGGGATGCCGTATCGGCGAGATGATGTTTTCCTTGAGGAAATGTGCGCGACTTTCTTGGAGGTGAGTACCTTGTAAGACTTGGCTTCGACCCATTTGGAGAAGTAGTCGATGGCTACTAAGATGAACTCGTGGCCGTTGCCGCTGGCGGAGCGATTTTCCCGATGACGTCGATTCCCACGTGGGGAAGGGCCAGGGCGTAGTCATGCGGTAGAGATCGTGAGGAGGTAGATGATTGAGGTTGGAGAACCGTTGACACTTGTCGCAGCCTTTCGGACAAAGTGGATGCGATGCGCTCCATGGAGATCCAAGTAGTAGCCCATTCGAAGAATGATTTGCATCGGGCTCGGGCGTTCATGTGGGGACCGCAAGCCCCATCATGGACTTCGTTCATGAGCTCGCTTGCTTCTCCCGGGCGATGCAGCGTAGGAGTGGTCCTTAGTAGCGTTTTTTGTACAGCTTGTCTCCAAGGATGACAAAGTGAGAGGCGAGGCGTTTTAGGGCCATGATGCTCTTGGCTTTGGCTCCTTCCCTGCGTTGACCTTCTTCGTTCATGAAGGCGGTTTCCGGAATTTTGAGGTATTGGAAGATCTGATTATACCATGGCTCATTGATGGGCTTGGGCTCTGGTTCGATCTCGCAGCCAGAGGGCAGGGATTTCCTTTCGCCCGACTTTGAAGGCCTTGATTGCTTTTCCCTCGGGGATTTCCACGAGTGAAGCCAAGGTGGCTAGGGCGTCTGCAAACCGATTTCGGTCTCTCGGCAAGTAGTGGAAGGTGACCTCTTCAAATTGTGTGATGAGGTCCTCCATGCAGGCGTGGTACTTTTGCAAGCCTGGGTCTATGGTTTTCCACTTGTTGGAAACTTGGTTGATGTTCAGGGCTGAGTCCCCATAGACCTCAAGTTTCTGGACGTTCCTTTCGAGTGCGGCCTCTAGTCCGGCGGTGCAGGCTTCGTATTCGGCGGCATTGTTGGTTACCTCGAAATTTAGCTTTATGGTGATTGGGGTGTGCTCGTCCTTGGGGTCGACCAAGAGCATACCGATGCCATTTCTTTTTTTGTTGGCTGCTCCATCGAAGAACAGTTGCCATCGATTTCCGCCTTCGAGTGCGAAGATTCCTTCATCTGGAAATTGTGGTTCAGGGCCTCGAGCCTCATCGGTTGGGAAGTCAGCCAGTTGTTCGGCCATTACCCGTCCCTTGATTGACTTTTGGTTTACGTACTTGATGTCAAATTCCGCTAGGAAGAAAGACCATTTGGCGAGCCTCATTGACAGAGATGGTTTGTCGAAGAGGTATTTGACTGGGTCCATTTTGGAGACCAAGTGCACCGTGTGCGACTGCATGTAGTGTCGTAATTTTCCGACGACCCATAGTAGAGCTGCGCAGGTTTTCTCGAGGGCTGAGTAGTTGAGTTCGCTGCCTTGAAACTTTCTAATGACGAAGTAGATGGCGTTCTCGACTCGTGTCTCTTTCTTTTCTTGACAGAGCATGGCTCTGACTGCGGTGTCGGTCACAGTTAGGTATAGCAATAGTGGCCTCTCCTCGTGGGGAGGACAGAGAATCGGAGGACTTACAAGGTATACCTTTATTTCTTCAAAGGCATCTTGGCATTCTGAGTTCCATTCGACGTCGGCATTCTTCTTCATTAGTTTGAAGATTGGCTCGCACATGGAGGTCAACTGATTGACGAAGCGGCTGATATACTGCAGGCGGCCCATGAAGCTTTTCACCTCTGTTTGAGTTTGCGGTGGTCTCATTTCGATGATGGCCTTGATCTTTTGAGGATCAACCTCGATGCCTCGCTCGGTGACCATGTATCCTAAGACTTTGCCTCGACTGACCCCAAATGTGCATTTGGCAGGGTTTAACCTCATCGAGTGTTTTCGGAGGCGGTCGAAGAACTTTCTCAGGTCTGTGAGGTGTTGTCCATCTGATCCCTTTGAGTGGATGATCATGTCATCGACGTACACTTCGATCTCTTTGTGGATCATGTCATGGAAGAGGGCGGTTCTTTGCCCGTTGGTAGGTAGCCCCGGCGTTCTTTAGTCCGAACGGCATCGGCTGTGTAGCGGTAGGTTCCCCGAGGGGTTGTGAAGCTGTTTTTCTTGATCTTCTTCGGCCATCTTGATTTGATTGTAGCCGGCAAACCCGTCCACGAAGGACTTGATCTCGAAATTGGCTATAGTGTCTACCAACATATCGATGTTTGGTAGTGGAAAATCGTCCTTGGGACTTGCTTGGTTGAGATCTCGGAAGTCCACGCAGCAGTGCACTTTTCCGTTGGCCTTGGTGACCGTGACTATGTTAGAGAGCCATGTAGGGTACTCGATCACCCTGATGAAGCTGACGCGGAGCATCTTCTCGATCTCTTCCTTGACTTGTAAAGACCATTCTGGCTTGATCCGGCGTAGCTTTTGCTTGATGGGCTTAGCCTCGGGATTCAAGGGGATCCGATGTTCTACAATGTTTGGATCTAATCCGGGCATGTCTCGGTAAGACCAAGCGAACACGTCCACGAACTCTTTGAGCAATGCAGTCAATGCGTCTTGCTCTGTGCCGGTG
This sequence comes from Adenophora triphylla var. japonica, assembly GCA_022495995.1. Taxonomy (NCBI): domain Eukaryota; kingdom Viridiplantae; phylum Streptophyta; class Magnoliopsida; order Asterales; family Campanulaceae; genus Adenophora; species Adenophora triphylla. Next base: position 189,920 of record JAFEMH010002383.1, read on the forward strand.
AAGAAACTTTCGATTTGCGTCTCTTTTGGCTCTTCAGCAGTTCCCAAATTCACTTTGGTTAAAACCTCCTCGGCAGCTTGTGCCCGGTTTTTCTCTCGTTTTGACAACATGCTTAAAGATGTGCTTAATGTATTGTTCGTTTAATGTGTCTGCTTCTTTATCAAGTGAATCGTTATTAACTGTTTGTGTGTTAGTTAATTTATCAGTTGTTAAAGATGCAATGAGAGGATACTCGGAAAGATCGAAGCGTTCATTAAGAGCATATGGGAATACATTATTGGCAATGAGTTCGTAATCTTCTGGCGTGAGGCCATTAGATGACTCGAGAGACTCGAATTCAAAGATAATGGACTTAGGATGGGTTTTGACACTGGACGCTAGGACTCGAGGGGTCAGACCAAGTTGTTCGATCATGTCCTTTTTTCTGGCGGTGGGTCCGGAGAAGGTGGCCCAGTTATTTAGTGGCAATGGGTTTGATAGGAGGCGAGGGTTGAAAGGATTTGTGTCGCCGTTCCCGATCATGGCTATCATAGAGTTATCAGAAACAAAATCGATTAGGTCTGGCATTATCTGCGGAGTCTTCCGCTCTTGTCTTGGGCATTGCTAGCTCGAATGCAGACTCGTCCCGCTTGTTGGGGGCAGGAGTGTTGACAGAGAGTTTTTCGAGTTCTTCTGCCAAAGAGGGGGTTTTTCCGAACCAGAATTCATTGTGAATAGTGGTGGTCGTGGGTCCCGGCAGAGGTGGTGCGTCAAGAAATGCTCTTCTGACGGGATTCTGCTTGAGGCCTCTGAATCTCGCCAGGTTCTGCTGGAGCTTGTCCATGGTTGTCGGCCAGCTTTGTTTGGCGTTGATCAGCTCTGTTCCCTTTTCTGTGTCTTCGTCGGCTTTCTTTGTGAAGTACCTGGTCATGTCGAAGTTGTAAGGGCGGAGATCGTAGATTGCGTGCAAGCCTCTTTTGCTATTAGCTGAGCGTTTCCACGCAACTCTTCTATCTTCTGTAGCGTCTTCGGGAGTAGGAAGGTATCCCAAGCCATGGAGGGTATTCTGTTCTTTGATCTCGATGATTTGTTAGGTACCCTGATGGCGTTTTCCCAAACCAAGCCCCGGGATGTAGTTCATGTGCTTCATCATTTTCATCGGGGGAGGGATCTGGTCCCAAATCAAAGGCAGGTCTATGTCGCACACCTGGGACTTTGGGCTTTCGATGGTGAACCCTGTCAGCATCATGCCGTCATTATCGTGTTTGATCTCTAGGACCGGGATGCCATTTGTGTCGGTCCCTTCGGTGACTATGCTATCACCGTAGATGATGGTAAGATCTGTTCCTTGGACGAACTTTACGCACTGATGGAGGGTGGATGCCACCCCATTGATCTGGTGTAGCCAAGGGCATCCCAAGATGGCAGTGAATGTGATCGGAATGTCGATGACTTGGAAGTCGGTTGGGACAATCTGCTTTCCGAACCACAGGTTCAAGGTCGCTATTCCCAAGACTGGGCGAGACGTTGTGTCGTATGCCTTGATTGCCTGAGTTGAGGGTTTCAGATCAGTTGTTTTGATCCCTAGCAAATCCATCATTTTGGATGGAAGGACGTTCATGGATGATCCCCCATCTACCAAGACCCGAGGGAGACGACGCTCGTCAAGTTGAACTATTATGTAGAGAGGCTCATTGTGGTCAGCCCCAAATTTTGAGAGGTCGAGCTCCGTGAAAGTGATGATGTTGTTGTAATGAACGTTGTCGATCATCTGAACTGCTTCATCAGGTGTCATGGTGATGGGAACCATAGTCTGGGCCAGGCTTTCTTCCAACTTGAGTTTGTGCGGGTAAGAGGAAGTGAGTAAGGACCAGAGTGAGATGTTAGCCTGAGTACGCTTGAGCTGAGTTAAGACAGGATCTTCAGCCTTCGGGTCAAGGGTTTTGGCTTCTTTGGCGTAGGGCCCCTTTTCAGTTCGTGGCTCAGGTATGGCTGGCCTTTTGTCTGCCCGTGGAGGATTTGTCAGGATTTGACCGGAACGTGTCAGAACGTTCACCTCTGGCTTTGCTGCTTTGCTCGCCTCTCCTATTTCTGTAATGAGAGGGCCTTGGTTGGCGAAGGGCCATACTGCGCATTTCTGTTCGTTTACCGTCATTGCTTTTGTTGAAGCGTTAACTGTGGCTTTGAGATCTTCACAAGACATGGGTTGAGGTATCTGGACCCTCGAGCCGTTGGTGGCGGTGCGGAGCTCGTCCCAGCTGATCATGGAGCAGATGTTGTCGCGGCCTTGTGCAGAGCTAGGCTGAGGAGGTTTGCTGGAGTAGATGACGTAGTAGTCAAACTTTCATGATGGTTCTCCGAGGGTTCCGACTGTGGGGTCGCCGGATTCGTATCTCTTTTTCAGTTTTTGTTGAGAAGAGGGTTTCTTCTTTCTTCGAGGGCGATCCTCGTTCATTTCATCTTGGAAATCCTTTCCGGACAAGCGGTGCGATCGCGGGCGTCCCACCAGATGTGTTCGTTGTTCGGCTGTGGTACCGGGACCTCAGGATGCTGAATGGGCATGTCTTCCCCCGGGAGGTCTTGTGGCTTTATGTCGTAACTGCATGGCTCGTACGAGGGCAATAGATTGACTTCTGGGAGACAATGAGAGACGTTGGAATCTGCGGGAGTGGGCATGTCTTTGGAAGCCCAGGTGGTTGGGGGGTGGCTAATGTTCCGAAGTGGTGCATGGAAACTTCGATCCAGGCTTGTTGTTCGCCTTGGCGTTTCTCAAGAGCCATGATGACTTGCCAAACTTCCTCCAATGTTGGGAAATTTCTCGGGGGTAAGGTCTCGTTTTCCTCGCTGTTATCCACTGACTTGGCCATTAGGAGTTGAAGGACTGTTCTGGTGCCTGTACTGGGAAAGATGCCGGACCTTGCGGCTTTGACACTGGAGAGGATAGTTCTCGGGTACTCTCGATCACTCTCGGTTCACTGGAGGGGGTGACGGGTAAGGTTTAGACACGGGAAGGCCTTTCGGGATAAAAGGGAGAAAGCTCACGTCACATGCAGTTTCCGCTTTTCTATATTTATTTTTTTATTTTTTTGTTGTTTTAATTTACTTAAAACAGTGTTTTCTCAGAGTCCTAGGTAGGTTGGAAAAGATTGCTCATCTTTTTCGCAACTATGCTAGATCCTGGGTCAGTGGAAACCATCTGTGCGACTATAAGCCCCTCGTTTTGCACCTGTATTTCGACATCCCGGGGTGGACAGCCCCGGGCGAGGGTCTTATATGCAAGCGGTTTCCACCGGCCTAAAAGAAAAACCGAACCTAAGGACCGAGCCTGTCATGTTCGTTTTAATGCGTTAGCCATGTGAATAGTGAACCGAGCCGGCCATTGAGTCAAGATCGGGTCAAGAGTTCGGCATGACCTCTCTTACCTTGCTTGCGCAAGGGATCTGTGACGTTAGGCATTGGCTGGGTCATATTTTCATGGCTGACGTATTAAAGGCTTGATGACATGGTGTCATGTGAGCATGGATGTATATCCGGGACGGAATATCGTCTGGGTGTAGCTTCGGAAATCAAGATCAGGTCAAGATTTTAGCATGACCTTTCATCGCTTTGCTTGCGCAAGGGTTATTGAGTTCCGAGCTTCGACTCAGAAAATGGCCGGCATGGGATATGTATCCGAGCACTGTATACACGGGCTGGTAAAAACCAACCGAGTCTGGACAGAGTGTGACTCAAGACTCAAACGTGCAGGGTTGACCCTTAGCTAGGATGGGATGTTTGGATGATCCCGTGCACATCCAAGAGGCCTAGGAAGACCAAACGGACTGCAACTGAGACCACTCCGGGTTAAGGGTTGTAGTGTGCAGTGTATCCGAGGCAGCAGTGCGCGTAGCGTGTGGTGTAACCGAGGCAGCAGTGCCAGTAGTGTGCGGTCTCTAAAATTCTTTTTCTGATTAAAACAGAAAGTTTTTGAAGAATTTTAAATATATGTACACAGATGTATATTGATGCATATTTTTGAATTTTTATTTTTTTTGTAAATAAAAAGTAAAGCACATGCACACACACATAATAGTTAAAGAAAGGGGGTAGAATGAAAGTTTGACCCTCATCATTATTTTAAAAATCTTTTGTTTTTTGTTTAAAAGTTTTTAAAACAAAATTTCCCCAGCGGAGTCGCCAACTGAAATTACCCGGATCCGGCTCGCGCGCGGGCCCCGGCATCTCGCATTTGTCGCTTTTGGAAATTGCCCGGATCCGAGAGGCAGCGCAATCGAGCCCCGGCATCTGGCTATTCCGTTTGCGTTGGAAGTGTCTCGCTGTGTGTTTGCTTTGTAGAGTCGCCACGCCGTTTTTATTAAGCCTAAAACATTGAAAAAGGGCATTAGTTTAAAAATAAACTGTTTTTATGTGATGAGATTTTGGGTTCGGAGGTCAGATGACTTCTCGGAAAGAGAATATTAGAATATTAGAGCTCACCCGAGTCGCCTCGTAAAAATGAGTATTTCGGTACCCCTTATATTCTTTAACTGTTGTGTGTGTGTGTATGTGCCTTTTTAAAAATGCATGATGTATCGGATGTCTACATTGTACACTGCTTTATTGAAATGTATTGAAATAGTGTAGGAAGGAAGCCTTACCAATGTTGTTTCGTGTCTGTCTTCCGCTGGGGAATAGTGTTTGAGGATGGAATAGTGCTTTGGGATGAGCCGGTTGTCTGCGGACAGAGTTTTGGCGTGCGTTGGGATCGCAGGGATCGTTCGGGCAGAGGTTCGGCGTGCGTTGGGATCGCAGGGATCGTTCGGGCAGAGGTTCGGCGTGCGTTGGGATCGCGGGGGTCATTCGGGCAGAGGTTCGGCGTGGGCCGGAATCGCCGGTTTGACTCGAAAAGAGCCGGGATGCCTCGGGAAAGACTAGGCAAGGCCTCGAAGTACCACGAGGGGCCTCAGAGTACCTCGAGAGTGCCTCGGGGCAGCACGGGAGCATCGCGGGAGCGCTCGAAGAGGCTTCGAAGTGCCACAAGGGAGCTCGAAAGGCCTCGGAAGGATCCGAAAGGGGCCGGGATTGCCCCGAAGGGTCTTAGAGGGGTGCCTGAATGTTTGGGGGAGAGGAGAGAAGAGGGAGATGTGTAAAATGAGGGAGGGGGAGCCCTCTATTTATAGTCCTCAGATTTGTGCAAGACGGTCCGTACGGACCTTCCAGGTAATCCATGATTTTGGTTTTCCTCGATTTGAGGGAATAAGTGGACTTTAAGAAGATTCAGCAATGATGGTGTCTGGTAACAAGAAGGTTCGTACGGACCAACTTGCATGCATAAAGGTCCGTACGGACCTCCCATGAAGTTCAGTAATGATGCCTTCCGGGATTTGAGGGAATAAGTTGGACTTTAAGAGGATTCAGTAATGATGACAACAAAGAGGTCCGTACGGACCATTTCTGTTTTTTTACATAATTCCTCAAAGGTCCTTTTGTCCCTTTTTGTTCCAGAAAGGCCCCTCCCTTGGTTTGGTTGGTGGTTTTGAGGTTTTTTAGGGTTATGGGTATTCGAGACTGCGTTTGTGTGAGTCTGCGGTGTTTCCCGTATGCTCGGAAGAGGGTGATCCAGATTGGGGTACTTACATTAGGGTTCTTGGTGCCCGGATTGGGGATTTTGACTTTGCTATGCGCCTTTATCGAAATTGACTAGAGTGTAGTTCAATTGACACCATGGGTAGATGACATAAAAATTTTGGTTGCAAAATTCCATGCCTAGATGTGTTTTTCGAAATTAAAGTGAGTTTAATTTGGGACGGAGTTATTTTTTCGAAATGTTCGAAATGATTTGAAATTTCCGACTTCGACGGAGTTTTCGAAAGGTTTTGAAAGTTCCAGATTCGACGGAGTTTTCGAAATGTTTTGAAAGTTCTGGATTCGACGGAGTTTTCGAAAGGCTTTGAAAGTTTCGGATTCGACGGAGTTTTCGAAATGTTTTGAAAGTTTCGGATTCGACGGAGTTTTCGAAATGTTTTGAAAGTTCCAAATTCGATGGAGTTTTCGAAAGGTTTTGAAAGTTTCGGATTCGACGGAGTTTTCGAAATGTTTTGAAAGTTCCGGATTCGACGGAGTTTTCGAAATGTTTTGAAATTTTGGGATTTTGGACCGTTAATACTCCAACCGGGATGGAAATATTTTAGGAAAAATGAGGACTGTATCTGCGTTGCATCATTTTGACATGCGTTTGTGCACTCTGTCGATGTTGCTTCTGTACTTAACGTATTCTTGCCGTTTTCACCTGCAGGGGCGAGGGACAGTTGACGTTCGCAACTTGAAGAGTCAGGGAGCCTTCGAGGCAGTTCGAGCACTATGGGAGATGTTCACGGATGAGGCTCGGGATGGAGAGAGGAGTCCACGGCAGCTTGTGATTGACTCCGGTTTGGCTGGATTCATCAGCACGATAGCCGCGGTGGCTGTGACGCAGAGGGCGAGGTCCATGTACGTAGCTCTGAGCGAGTACTGGAGGGACATGACCCACACTTTTCACTTCAGGTGGGGGGAGGCGACTGTGACTCCCACTGACTTTGCGGCTATCACTGGGTTGCCAACCTGGGGCAACATGCTAGTGTGGGTGGACGGCTATACCCCGGGGCAGTTGTCGGATCTGCTGGGTTTTGATATCACCGATGCCAGGGGTTTAGGTATTCGGTACAGGCCGATGGAGAATCATATGAGGAGGGGGATTATTGCTTATGGGCAGGGGTCCCTGAGGATGACCGCGGAGCGTCTGGCTCGAGGGTTCCTATGGTTCGCGTTGTCAGCGACCCTGTTTCCTATTTCTGACACATCCTATCACTTCCATTTGCTCGGGTCGCTGACTGATCTGGACGCCGTGAGGGGGTTCGCATGGGGGGAGGCTGGACTGGCCGAGCTCTACCATGCCTTGGATATGTTCTCGCGGGAAGAGGAGAACACCTTGTGCTGCTTCTCCTTTGCTTTGGATGTAAGTTCCCGTCTTTTTCTCTTCCTTGTCTCATTTATGTACTCGTATGTATCTGCTCTGTAGCTGACATAACTTTCCATGTGCTTGACAAGTCTGGTGCTTTGAGGTGTTTCGCCCGCAGCGATGGGAGATCAAGGAGGCGTATGCGTCCCTGTTCCCTGCCATGTTGATTTGGCAGAAGGATGCGAAGAAGGCGGTGTCATCGAGGGAGGGTACTCGACTGACGTACGAGGAGGTGTCTCAGGCCCTGAGCCAAGAGTTTTCCGAGCGGATCCAACTGACTTCGTGGTATCGAAATAATGTCTGGGTGGTCCAGATACATCACTGTGACGTGATGTATCTGGGGGAGAGGGTGACCCGTCAGCATGGTTCGGGGTCCCTTCCTATGGTGCCGGTGGACCCACCTCCATACATGCAGCATCCTTTATCGATGCCGAGGGAGGATCTGGAGCGGTATAGACAGGGCATGTTCTATACCGAGCTTATCATAGAGGGTGCTGACTATGACACTTTCTTGAGAATGAGGATGAGGAGCCCGCAGGTGCAGTACAGGGAGGGCGAGGGCCCTGGATATCCCCGAGATCTCCCGCTCCCACGCGCTAGGCCACGTATGCAGGGTGGGCCGGTTCAAGTAGTGCGGTTGGTGATCCCTATCCCGGAGGAGGTGAGGTCTTAGTACAGAGTGGACCCCAACGCTTTGGTGAGTGCTTTGATTTGATTTCCTGCATTTGATAGTAGCATTCTGCAAATGTTGCATCTGTACTGTCTGCTTGTCTTTTGACAACTTTCCTGGTTTGCAGGTGTCTGGTCGTACGTATAACCAGGCTTTGAGGTAGTTGGACGGGTGGACCAATTATGCCAGGAGACTCGTGGAGTTCCTGCGGTGTAATTCTCGGAGGAGTGCGGCTGTACATGAGCCGAGGCCGTCTAGGCCGAGAGATTCGTCTGCCTCCACGACTGGTGGAGCAGACTTTACGCAGGGATTTGGCCAGTTCTCTGGCGAGACGGCGGGGTTTGGAGCTCGTCACTCTTCGCACTCGGGGCACGAATAGGGAGAGTCCTCGAGGGCACAGGAGCGGAGGCGGCCATTCGCGTATTCCCGCCTGGAGGAATTCGGAGAGTACCTGTCCTCGGTGGACCCGGCTGCTGCGGGGCAGTACATCGAGTGCTCAGATGACGAGCAGGACTCTGAGTAGTCCTCTTTTATTGCTTTTTTAGACAAAATGTGTGTATTGTCCAGACGATTTGACCTGTATTTGAAAAGGCGCCCTTGAGGCGGAACCTATACTTTGCACCTTTATTTAGTGATTACCTTCTTTTTATTTTCGACAAATAAGCAAGTAGGTTGATCAAAAATAAATAACATGGAACATGCACAAAAATTCGAACAGATCAAAATTTATGCATATATGCACTGTTATTTAATTAATTGCACTGTTGCACGAGCCCGGGGCGGAAGTGGTGTTGGCAGTGGTTGATTGAAACCATGGGAGCACGCAGTTTCAAGGAAGCTTGAACAGGGCTTGGTTTGGAAATGTTTCCAATTTGAGAGCAGCTGGCTGCAGAGTTGACCCAGTCAACTTGAGAAAGAGTCCGGCCGGACTGAGAACCAATTTTCAGAATCTTTTAAATTCCAGTTTCAGCTTTTGCAATTTGTAAAAACTGCGCGTTTGCTTTGATCAATCAGCTGAATTCTCTCAAATTCCAGAAGGTTTTCTTTGCTTTTTCCATGGCTCCATTTCCTAGGCTATCGTCTTAGATGCAAGAGCGTTACTTGGACAATTTCCAGTCGTAGGTACGGAACCACATGAGGTAAAACAAGGGGTTTTTCGAGGGTTGTTACGGGATGAAGTCTATTTGGGCTTTGAAGGAGCTCATGCCAGATTGGGATATTTTGAGAGCTGCGGCTCATTTCTGGGACGTACGGAGGCATGTGTACAACTTCTCGTACAATGAAATTACTCCCACGTTTGAAGATTTCCGGGCCATTTTAGGAGGACGTGAGACGGAACAGCTAGTTCTTCCCTATGCGGGTGGCATGACCACTGTTGAGAAGTTAGTGTCTCTACTTGGTATCTCGGCTGAAGAAGCATACGGGATGCTAATACTGAACACAGATCATGTCGACATTTTGGGGCTGCCCGATAAATTTTCCGGTGTTGAGGGGAGCGTTTTTTTGCGTGGGACGTGATTGCTCTGTGCGCGATTGCTACTTTGTTCACATTCACATCCCTGGGTGTGTGCCATCACAGTGTACTGGACCTGGTGAGGCAGTGCCAGAACGGGGGAGACATCGTGCCTTTGGTCTTGGGGGAGACATTCCTTCCCCATAGAAGAAGAGTTGCCAGCGGTTTGCGCTGTCGAGTGAATAGATTCCGTCGTCCGAAAATTGTGGATCAGGACCCTTGGGTTCACTGCTTGGGAAGTCTGCCAGCTGATCTTCCATTACTCTGCCCTTTGTTGATTTTCTAACGATGTACTTGATGTCGAACTCAGCCAGGAAGAATGACCACTTGGCTAGTCTCATTGACAGGGATGGCTTATCAAAGAGATATCGGACGGGGTCCATTTTGGAGACCAGGAGCACTGAATGTGACTGCATGTAGTGTTTCAGTTTCCAAACTACCCATACCAAGGCGGTACAAGTTTTCTCTAATGCTGAGTAGGTGAGTTCACTTCCCTGAAGCTTTCGGCTTACGAAGTAGATTGCATGCTCAACTTTGGAATCTTTCTGTTCTTGTGCCAGCATTGCTCCAATTGACGTGTCTGTTACTGTCAGGTACAGGAGTAGTGGCTTGTCTTCATGTGGTGGGCACAAAATTGGGGGGTTCACCAAGTATGTCTTGATTTTCTCGAAAGTTGTCTGGCACTCGGAGTCCCATTTGATATTGGCATTCTTCTTCATCAGTTTGAACATTGGCTCGCAAAGAGATGTAAACTGGTTGATGAAGCGACTGATGTACTGAAGTCTTCCCATAAAACTTTTCACTTCTGTTAGGGTCTGAGGCGGCTTTATGTCGATGATGGCCTTGATTTTCTTGGGATCGGCTTCAATACCTCTTTCTGTAACCAAGTACCCCAGTACTTTGCCTCGCTTGACGCTGAAGGTGCACTTCGCAGGGTTCAATCTCATAGAGTGCTTTAAAGTACGATTTGAAGAACTTTCTCGAGATCTGTCATGTCTTTGCATGTCGATCCTCTGGAATGGATGATCATGTCGTCGACATATACTTCGATTTCTTTATGAATCATGTCATGGAAGAGGGTTGCTGCAGGCCGGTAAGTAGCCCCAAATGACGTTCTTCTTCGGACCCGAACGGCATGACCGTGTAACAATATGTCCCCCACGGAGTGGTGAAAGCAGTCTTGGCTTGATCTTCCTCGGACATTTTGATCTGATTGTATCCGACAAACCCATCCACGAAGGATTTTACCTCGAAATTTGCCGTGGTGTCGACTAGCATGTCGATGTTGGGCAGTGGGAAGTCATCTTTAGGGCTGGCCTTGTTGAGATCCCAAAAATCTACACAGCATCTGACCTTTCCATTGGCCTTGGTGACCGCCACGATGTTGGAGAGCCAGGTCGGGTACTCAATCACTCTGATGAAACCAACTCGGAGCATTTTCTCAATTTCTTCTTTCACTTGCAAGGACCACTCTGGCTTAATCTTGCGCAACTTCTGTTTGACAGGCTTGGATTCTGGATTTAGGGGAATTCTGTGCTCCACGATCGAGGGATCGAGTCCTGGCATGTCCTGGTATGACCAGACGAACACATCAACATACTCCCGGAGGAGGCTTATCAGGGCTTCTTTTTCTGCATCGGCGAAGAAACTGCCCACTTGTGTCTCTTTAGGCTCTTGCACTGACCCCAGGTTCACTTTGGTCATAACCTCTTCGGCAGCTTGGGCCGGATTGTCCTCTTGGTCGACTACACGCTTGAGAACTTCTTTAATGTATTGTTCATTTAATGTGTTTGCTTCTTTATCAAGTGGTTCGTTATTAACGTCTTTTAAGTTGTTTGTTAACTTATCAGTTGTTAAAGTGGCAATGAGGGGATACTCCGAAAGGTCAGACTTTTCATTAAACGATAACGAAAATACATGGTTGGCTACATTATCATAGTCTTCCGGCGTAAGGCTGTTGGACGACTCAGAGGACTGGACTTTAACAAGGACTGACTCAGAGGGTTTGAGACCGGGTTTAGGGAGATGTGGGTGCAGGCCCAGCTTGTCTTCCATTTCTGCCTGGCTTGTCCTTGGTCCGGTGAAAGTTACCCAGTTCTTCAGTGGCATTGCTGGATGCTTGATGAGGGTTCTGGGACGAGAGGCTTGGCTTCTGCTGTCCCAATCATGGCGATCATGCTGTTTTCGGAGCCCAGGTCAATCAGGTTTGGCACCTCCATGACTTCTTCAAAAAGATTCTGTAGAGCTGGTCCACTGAGAGCGTCTTCTATGAATTCTGGTTCCTTCTGCTTTGGAGTTACTGTCTCGAATGTGGCCTCGGCGGCTGACCCGAACAGTCTGTTTCCTGTGAAGAGTATCTTGAGTTGCTCTTCTATGTCTGGGATTCCCTTGAATGTGTACTCGTGCTGAACTGTGGTGGCAAGTGGTCCAGGTAGAGTTGTGATGTCGAGGAACGTTCCCCTAATCGGATTAGCCTTGAGTCCTCTGAAATGCTTGAGGTCCCGTGCTAGCTTTTCCATCCTTTCTGCAGTCTCTTTGCTGACTATCCCTGCTTCTTTCTCATCTTCATCAGTTCCACTGTCGGTCCCCTCAGTTCTGCTGTCGGTTCCACTGTCGGTCCCCTCAGTTCTGCTGTCGGTTCCCCTGTCGGTCCCCTCAGTTCTGCTGTTGGTTCCCCTGTCGGTCCCCTCAGTTCTGCTGCGAGTTCCCTTGGTGAAGTAATGAGCGAGGTCGAAACTGTAAGGTCGGAGGTTGGGTGTGCCGTCGGAGGTTCCCCTTTTGCGTGATGCTGCCTTAGTGCGGGTGAGCCTTTTGTTCTCCCTGATGTCAGATGGTGTTGGCACATAACCGAGCCCCTAGATCGTAGTGTGGTCCTTGACTTCGATGACTTGGTGTTGGCCTTGTAACCTTTTGCCGAGTCCCAGTCCTGGGATGAAGTTCATGAGTTTCATCATCTTCATGGCAGGAGGAATCTTGTCTTGAAACAGTGGAAGGTCCACGTTCCATATTTGGATTTTGGAGGTCTCCAGAGTGAATCCAGTTAATGACATGTCGTCATCATGCTTGATTTCTAAAACTGGAATGCCGTTGGTGCTGGTCCCCTCGGTGGTGACGCTGTCGCCGTAGACTGTGGTTAGCTCGTTGCCTTGCATGAACTTGACACACTGATGAAGGGTGGATGCCACGTCGTTCATTTGATGCAGCCAGAGTCGCCCCAGGATGGCTGTGAAAGTGATTGGAATATCAACCACTTGGAATTCGGTAGGGATCATCCGCTTGCCGAACCAGATGTTAAGAGTAGCAACCCCGAGAACTGTATGGGAAGTGGAGTCATAGGCCTTGACAGTGTGGACTGAAGGCTTCAAATATGTGGGCTTGATGTCAAGCAGGTCCATCATCTTGGCGGGCAAGACATTCATTCCGAAAACTCCGTCTACCATCACGCGGGGAAGGCGACGCTCGTCAAGCTGGACTGTGATGTAGAGTGGCTCATTTTGATCAGCCCCAAATTTTGGCAGGTCCAAATCTGTGAAGGTGATAATGTTGCCGTAGTGGATGTTGCCAATCATCTGAATGACTTCGTCTGGGGTTGCGTCCACGGGGACCATGGTACGGGCAGACTTTCCTCTAGCTTGAGCTTGTGAGGATATGAGGATGTGAGAAGGGACCAAAGGGAAATGTTCGCCTGGGTCTGCTTGAGCTGAGTGAGGATCGGGTCCTCTTTTACGGAACTTGTGTCTTCGGGCAGGCCGGGTTGCGGCTCTCGCTCTGTCGGCTTTTTAGTGGCCTTAGGTGGTAATGCATGGATTTGACCCGATCGGGTCAGGACGCTGACATCAGGCTTGGTTCCTTCTGAACAGGCCGCTCTGAGTTGAGCCATAGTTAGAGGAGGATTCCTTATAGCATAGGGCCATATGTCTTCTCTCACTTTATTGACCGTGGATGCATTCCAGGGGGCTTCGGCAGCTTTTCGGATTCTGTCACAGGATACTGGCTTGGGTGCCTCAGTGGGGAGGTAGCATATGGTTTGGCACAGCTGTTCGAACGTCAGTGCACAACAGTGGTTGCCAGATTAACTTTCTTGCTGAGCATGCTCAGGGCATTCTAGAGTTGGGTCTGGCGATACTCATGGTTTGCTAATTTTCCTCCACTCTTGGCCCAGATTAACTTTCTTGCAGCAGAGCCTGCGTCGAGAGTTAGCACTTGTGTTTCTTCCCATGTGAGAATAGCCAGTGCTTCTTTGAACTGCGTGCGGCAGTCTAGATAAACCTCCATCGGGGAGAGCTTTCCCTTCTGCTTTATCTGAGTGGCGGGTATGTCGGAAGGTGAGTACACGGCTTCTCGAACATCTGCCCATGTAACTGGTTGCTGTCCCAGTTGATCGTTCTTGTAAACAAATGCCGCAGTCTGTGGAATCTCCCTGAGCCGTTGTTGGAGATGTATTTCCATCTTTCTCTTCTTTTTGAATAGACCTTCCTCTCTTAGTTGGCCTTTTAGTTTGAGTGTGGAAATGATCCGTCCCTATCCTCCCAGGACCCTTTGGATTCCGGTTTTGTTGACTTCATGCCCGGCTTGGAAGAGAATGGTTTCATCGTCTTCGTCATCGCTTTCATAGAGAACTTGCTTTCCTCGGGGTGATAAGCGCTGGGACTCGTTCTGCTGTGTCATTCCATCTCCTAGGTCGTCGGGACCATTGACCGCCCTCCCTTAACAGAGGGGGTTGGATGAGAACAGACGGTAGTCCAGGAAGTTACCGTGAGCAAAACCCTTGAGGTCGAATTGGTCTAGAGTGGCCTCTAGCATTCTGTTTGAAGCTGCTTGTGACACTTTAAGGGCTTGGTCCATGTGGGTCTTTTGAGATTGGTTTTCGTCCCAGAGACGGTTCTCTTGAGTGGCTAGTTCCATGAGGGCCTTCCTTGCGAGAGCTAAACAGTCTCCGTAGGTACGCGCCGTCTGACTAGTGTCTAGAACTGTGATCACATCCAAATCCCCAAATGGCGGGAACACTTGGATTATGTTGACGAAGGAAGTCGGGCTGGGACATTCCATGCGGCCCTCCTTGATCTCGGCTACCAAGAAGTTCGCCCATATCTGCTTGATTGAACCCACGGGGGTGTTAAATTCTGTGATGTTGATGGTCTCGTGATCTCGTTCGATCGCCAAGTCTATCAGAGCTAGCAGTTTGCTGGCGGGATGCCTGAATCCGTGGCCGTGATGACTGGGAGCAGGATAGAACTTGAGCATGTTGATGCTGAGGTGGCATTTTCTTCATCGTAAGCTGACTCTGTCTTGCGGGGAAGACTCTTACAAATGTTCTCAGGGTGGCTACCGGAAGAGTTCCCGAGGTTGATAGGATTTGTAGCAGGGTGAGGAGCTTTGTCTCCTTTGCTGTTGCCCTTGGCCTTGGCGCCGCTTGTGGCTTTAAGCTTGACTGACGGCACGGGCCGGTTGCCACTGGGGCTGGTAGTTGGAAGTGATGATGAGCTCTGAGCTCGATTGGCCAGGGCCTCGTTTACCATGAGCAGGCAGTCGTCGAGGGTAACTTTGGCATTTCAGAATCTGATAATAAGGATCGGATCCTTGGTATCATCGGGATATCTGGAAAATATGATGTTGACGAAGTCGTCGTCGGTCACTTGATCAGAGGGGTTCTTTGTCGTGTCAACCAGTTGTTTCCATTTGCCGGATAACCGCCTGTACGGGATGTTGAGCTTGACAATTTCCATGGTATTGGAGCCCTTATCATAGGTGACATCCTCGGAACTAGTGCCATCCTCGAAACTGAGCATATGCATGTAGGGATCTACCCGCGGATCTGCCGCGTCCTCGACTCCGGAGAGTCCTGATTCATTGTCGTTCGACGGCTCAACCCAGACGTAAGGATGCCTCGCGTCCTGCTGCGCTGTTGGAGCTGCTAGAAAAACAACGTGCCCCTCGCTGGAGAAGACGGGCTCAGCGGGCAATTCCTCGTGGAGGACATCCCATACGACTGCCATACATTCAACACGAGTGTGACGATGCTTGTAGACCTTTATCACGAAGATTTCCTCGCCTGGCGGGGCCAGAGAGTAGGATTGAAGGATGCTGACAAATCTCCGATCGGAGACAGGGGGTTTATGTGCTCGCATCATGGCGATGCTCAGGGTTTCTTTCCAATCTGCTTCCAAATGTCGGAAACGACAATTGAACTTGATGTATCGGACTGCTTCAGGGTCTGCCTGCTCGAGGACATTGACATAGTTAGCATCTCCGGACTCTGAGGGATTCTGATGAGATTTGCCCCGATAGTCCCTTGGTCGATTTGAAGGAGGTAGCCCCGGTGCCTGGCTGCGAGCACGCTTGGCTGTTGTCTCGACTTCGTTCCCTATGAGGAAACTGTCCCCTCTGATGACTTCAAGATCTCCCTATCGGTTAATGAACTTGACGCACTGATGGAGAGTGGAAGCTATGGCTTTCATGTGGTGTAGCCAAGGGTGTCCCAACAAAGCTGTGAATTTGGACGGAATGTCCATCACATGGAATTTTGTTGGCACCATTTGGGTTTCGAACCAGAGTTCCAGAGTCACCGTCCCCAGGATGGGACGAGACGTGCTGTCGTAGGCCTTGATAGTCTGGGCAGATGGAATCATGTGGCCTTCGTTGATGCATAGGGCTCGCATCATGCTGAGAGGGAGGACGTTAACGGCTGATCTGTTGTCTACCAATACTCCGGGGAGTGATATGGTGTTGATCTTGAGAGTGATGTACAGAGCTTCATTGTGCCCTGAGTCATCTCTCGGCAGGTCTTCGTCACAGAAAGTGAGCATACTGCCATACAGTCGGGAATTGTAGATCTGGTCTCTATCCGGAGAAGGAGAGTCATCAAGCCATCCGTTTCCTGTCTTCCTCTTGCGAGGTAAAGCCTTTGCTGGTGCCTCGCGATTGTGTTGAGGCTGTTTGTGGCGGTTGCCGCCCTTGGTTAGCATGTTGATTGAGTGCGAGTGCCAAGTTGACTTTTGTAAGTATGCCAATCCAAATTCGCAACCTTTCCAGATGCATTTTAATGTGATAAAATTGCATTCAGGGGCGTTTTGGTAAATTCTCGGTCCGTTCCGAGACTTCCGGGAACTTTTTATAAGTTTTCCGCGAAGGAAGTATTTTTTAGTACTTTTCCCGGACAAAAGGACCTAAAAGGAATAAATCAGTTTGGACCTCTTGGAAATTAACCCGGAATGTTCCAGAATCTGGTTTTGGCGCCAGAAACGGTTATAGACGTGGCCCGTCGTGCGAAAGCTTGAAGCATGGAAATTGGAAGCGTTCGGTCGTGCGACAAAATAAATCTCAATCCCAATTTACGTATAAATTGCCATATTCTGTTCATTTGAAAAGGGAGCTCTCACAATTCACACACACAACATACAACTTTCTCTCTCAATACGTAACACAACACAGATCCACTTTCTCTCTCTATCCGCATTTCACCTGCAACTCCGCCATTGCCATCGCCTTCACCTAACTCTCCCTCACCGGCCAATCTCCTCCCTAACCTAACCTTCATCACCGGCGACCTTCAATCCTCCCTAACCTCTTCCCTATTTTCCTCCTCCGACTCAATTCCCTTCAATCTCCATATCTCTCCGACCAAGGTAGACGCCAAGCTTCATCACCATCTTCTCCGGCTACCCCATTCACAACCGCTTCCACCATCCCTCTCAATTCTCCCCAAATCAACACCGACCTCCATCACCGTCTCCCTCACCCCAAACCAACCGGCAACTCAATCGCCCGTAACCACCACATCGTCGATTCTCTCCCTCTCTTCAACAAACGCTTCCCCTGCTCCTGCCTCTAAGCCGTCAACCATCATCGCCGCTCCTCAACGCCAAGCTCAACCTCTCAACCACCGTCACACCACCAATCTCCGATTACCATTTTCCCATTCCCCGAAACCAAAACCCGTTGTAACCTTCATCCCCTCTTCCTAATAGCCCTAAGCCGTCAACCACAGTCAGCCTCCCCTGTTCCTGAGCTCAATTCCGCCCGAAGCACAGTCCGCACCATTACTGGGAATCGCACAGATACTTGGAACTGATTTGCCGTTCAATCCGAGCTCATTGTTCCATTCCGAAGCTGATTGAAGAATTCGATACCTAACTTGGTATCGAATTTGTGGACTACGAGGGTAACGCGACTCTTCCCTCACTTTTATCTCATTTTTGTTATTGTGTTTGCTCCATTGCAATCTATTCCACGGACTTGATAATTAGACTCTATCTGTCCCCGATTATCAAGTCCCAACTGCCGATCTCTCTGTTTAACTGTTTAGATTGGTTTGATTGATGTTCATAATGTGAATTGTGGTATTTGTTGTTCATTGGCCAAGGGAGCGTGGATCTCCCTATATCCACGTCCCCTTGGCCAATCCATTATAAATTCATTGTTTCTGTGCTGTTTTGATATTGTGTTGGGATCTGTTTGGTTGTTGTTGGATCTGTGTTCAAATTGTGAAGTACCTGCAGATGGTAAGGTTATGTCACGCGACACTTCGGGTCTTATCCGTCCTGTGTAGCGCGACATAACTAAGCCTATGTAGAGACTTCTATTTCAGTTGTAATCCGTTTCCTTGGGTTTGCTTACTGTTGATTTTGTTCATTTTAGATTGTTGTGTGGTGTTCTGTTCATTTGATGTGGCTGTAGTATGGATTTTCTACAACCTCTGCAGATTGCTTTGTTGTGTCACGCGACACATTTGATCCCTCAGATCCTGTGTCACGCGACACAATGAGTCCTCTACAGTAGGTTCAATTTCAGTTGTAATTATTGTTCCTCTTTGTTGTAAATGGGATGTGGCCTCCCATGGCAAATGGCTTATAAGTTGTAATCCCCTTTGTTGAGTAATAAAACAAAGCACATTTATGCATTTTAATAAATATCTTGTCATACACACTTTGCACACACTTTTGAATGATTTGAATGTTGAACATTAGAAAGACTCGTCTACGGACGAGGCGTGTTGGGTGAACTCTCGGTTCTTCCCAACACGTAACTTGACCCCCGAACCCATTTTCTCTGTCAAAAAGGTTTTCAATGTTTCCTCTTAAAACGGCGTGGCGACTCCTTTTATTATTTTTTCGGCGAGCGCGCATTCAGTGGCGACTCTGCTGGGGACTTGAAACTTGGTTTTCAAAAAGTGGGTCAAACTTTCATTTGCTTGTTCAACATTCACTTTATTCACTTGTGTGTGCCTTGTTGTGTGACACTTTATGTATGTAAATGGATTTGGTGCTTTGTTTTATTCCCTCCCCTTCCTTGCTTCCTGTTATTGTTGTGATGTGCTGAGGCTAGGGTTTGAGATATTGCATTGAGCTTGGAAGCTGGGGCTTGGTTATGATTGTTGTTCAGATTCTGGGAGTTTGTCCTCTACTGTCACGCGACATAAGTGGCATTTTCTGTCCTGTGTCCCGCGACAGTTCATGCCAATCTGCAAGATTTGAATCTTTGATACAGGTTGCGATTGTGGGGCAGTCCCCCGTGATCAAATTTTGATCATTGTGCTTATTGTATCTCTGTGGGAGTGTGTGTGTGTGTATTTTCCTTTTATCACCCTTTTCAAATAAAAAAAAATAAAAAAAACAATCAAAAAAATCATTTTTTGCAAAATAAAGGAACATAGCCATCCCGCACACTACATCACATAGATCTAGAACCTCGGGTGCGATTGACGGCATCGCGGACGGCCATGAAATTTGCCTACGTTTGAGCGCCTAATGTCAAACCCATCCCCCTAGTGCATTATAGGTGGCGCCACACTTTTAAACCTCACCCAAAACGGTTGGTTTTGACACGCCATTTTCAAAATACACTAAAATGAATTGTTTCAAAATTTCTAAAAGGCTTTCGTATCTACCCCAAAACCTAACACGTGTGGGCATGTTGCCATCGCAACATGGTTTCACGAGAGGACATGTCGTTCCCACGGCATGTTCTAACGAGAGATCATGTCGCTTTGTCAACGTGCACTGACGAGAGGTCATGCCGGATTTTTCCTTGAAATTCTTCAGGAATACTCGTTATGCTGCCCAAATTTCTCCAGAAATTGGGGCTGCTCGTCCGTCCCATGAATGATCGGGTTTTGCTTAGGTACTATTGCCTATTATTAATTTTGAACCAATACATTTGGTGTATTTGTGGATGATGTGTCCCTAGGTTCCCCCGAGGTCTAGATTGCGTGAATAAAGGATTAGCCTTTCCCAACCGGCTCTAGGACTTAAAAGACATCGATTTCTACTTGAAGATTAATAAAGTGTTGCACGAGTCTGTCTCCTTTCCCGTTCTTCCCTCTCCCGTACCTCCTCAAGATTCTCTATCCTCCGCCTTATACACGCTCTCTTCTCTCCAGATAAGGCAAGTTGGGTGCGCGATCCGATTTCCGGTGTTCGTTTAGTTCGCGTCTTGAGGCAGTTGCAGTTTCAGCAGAATTCGCATCCGATTCAATTTCAGAGATGTCTAGTGCAGAGAAGACTATGGCCCACCAGTCTGGAAGTTCATATCCCATGGATCAGCAGCAGAGTGCAAAGGGTGCGTCCATCGAAGATTTGCGAGCTACCCTTGAAGATATTTTTCCTCGCAAGTGAGAGGCCCGGATGTTTGCTCAGATTGCTAAAGATAAGGAGGGCGACTTATGAATGACATAAAGATTGAGAAGGGTCCTCACCGCACCGATGGCAACGATGCTCTTCCTCCCGTCCGAAGTTGATGCAGTCGATCAGTCCTCGTAGGGTCTAGAATGTCCACTATCGGACATGAGTCTGTCGAGTCCAAGTTGGACCAGTTTTTTTGCTTTGCAGTGATAAAAATCTTTGTTTCTGTTCTTGCTAGACTCGAGACATTACTAGAACACCTGCGTTACACTAAATTGAAATGGTCTTATTCCAAATGATCACTTGTGCTGCTCACCGACTAATGCTTTGAAATGACTAATGTTTAAATTGATCGGAGCAAGAAAATCGACTGATATCCCCATCTTGCGTCCCATGTGCTCACACCTCTTTCATAATCTTGTTGTTCGATGAATTTGCACGGATCTTCCGCGAAGTAAGCTTAAGCAAAGCAACGAAGACCCGATCTCGTTCAGATTATCCGGTAGGGAATGCGATTGAAACCTTTCACCCTTAGGAAAACCATTACCTCACCCTCACCAAATAATACCCCTTCATTTCAAGATGGCATATTTGAAACCCGTCTAGCCATCTCAAGAAGAAGAGGGACTATCCTTGAGGCTCTTGTAATTCAAAAGAAGCATCGACCGTCTCCAAGCTCAAGAACGACAGAAGGCAATGATCCATCCTGGGGACTATCTGAAACTCTCCTCTCAAAACAAAAGTACAAAAAAAAAAAATAATAAAAAAAAAAGAAGAAAAGAAAAGAAAGAGAGCCTAGTCCCCAGCGATCCTCTCGAAAACAAAAGTCAAAGGATCCGGTCGTTACTCAAGAGGAGCCTCAAAGTGAATAAAGAGACAGCATGGATGTCCCCTCACCATTACCTTTAACCGATCCCAGACCGTCCTCTCGATTTTAAAGGACATTCCCATTACCATTACCCTTGCCCTTGACCGAAAGCCAAAAGATCGACCTCTCATTCTTAGAGGCAGTAAAAGATGCAACCACAGATTTCCCTCACCTTAGAAATCCCAAACACTTCCCAAGAGCCAACCTCTCATCTTTAGAGGTTCAGTAAGCAAAAAGCCTAGCCAACCTCTCGTTTTAAGAGGTCATGACATCCTGAATTACCCAAAGACCGATCGAAACCCTGAAGCCCAGCCGCCGTTCCTATCGGATAACAGTTCAAGACCGTCAAGCGAATATTGTGCAAATTCCATCCGTTCATTTGACGTTGTATGTGAGCATATTTCATTTCTCCTCCACAAACATCTTCCGTGAAAGTCCCACTGGGGCTTCACATCTGTGTCTCCCATCGACACTCTAAGAGGACATGTTATTTCAATCCCAAAATTCCTCGAAAGTCCTCAGATCCCCAAATTTCACAGTTCATTCTTTTCATTCGGGATAAGCCCGAACTACGGCGGCCTGAGCTCCTCCTATGGAAGGGAACGTAGGCAACCATAATTGGTCCGGTCGAAATCACAAACAGATCTCAGAAAATCCGGTCTCCTCAAGGACCATGCCCATACACTGTTCATCTTTCCGAGCTTGATTCTCGATATCAGTGGGCTTTCTCCTCAGGATTGATTGAAACATTTGTTCATATCAGCTTTGGTCGTTTGAATAACCCGAACATCAATAAAGGGTTTTAAGCAGCTTTGTGATCATCACGAATAAGACAGGTTTTCAAGTGTCTCGACAAGTCTTCTCTTTCTACATAATAGGAAGATAGAGCTAAACACTGTTTCGGTCAGCAGGGGCTTCCATACACTATTCCACACCTTGCGATGCTTATACTCTCTCAAAAGAGTCAAACCAAAAGCGAGAGTGTCATACACAGATTTGGGATCTAATCCCACTTTCAAAAGATACGCCCCTGCACACATACACTTCCGAGTCTTGTCCAGCGACTGATTGACTGCGATTTGAAATGATGGGTTGCCTCCTCGGCCACAAGATAACTCTGCCTGCGATGAAGCTGCATGGAATTTCCTCAAGCTGGGGCTTTGGTTAAGATATCCCTCCGGCTCTCCTTACCAGATTTCGCTCGGGTTTGCTTTGCACTGTCAACTGGGGCTTCGCCAAGCCAAGATCATTCTCTGCCCCCTCTGCTTGCTCTCTCAGATGTGCTATATACTCTGTCTTCACTAGCAATGGACCTGCTGCAATCTGTACTCCCGGGAGCGTCCCCGACTTGCCTAAACTGAACCATCCATATATCGTCACTCATATATTTTCCCACCTCACGGGAGAGGGTCCACCCCATCACAAACACTTTCGTCCCATACACAATCCCTCATAGCATAATGGCTACCTACATATCCGCTCATCAAGCCGTGCCAAACCCCTACTTCCCTATTCTCCCCAGCTGAGATGGACTTGTGCAACAAAAGATTAATAATGCATAAGCAAGAGACTAATAAAATTGCTAAGTACCTAGTAGTGTTGTGTCTCCCCCCGCAGGGTACAATAATCAAGTGATCGTAATCTGATCGGGAAGATTGCCCCTCGAATCACAGTTCTGGACAAAGATTCCAAATCCTGCAGGTGGCAGACCCCGCCTTTATTATCTACGTCAGGCCCGGACTCACCAGCATAACCTGAAAGAGCCCCAGTTGCCTCAGCCCCCAAGCAGTGCTTGTCAAAGAAAGAAGAGCCCCAACTACCCCTAGAATCCAGGCGATAATGCTCACCAGGCTCAGCGACTTTAAGACATGTTCCGCACATTGAGATTATCTTCAGTAAGAGCCCGTGGGCAGATTTTCAGTGAGAGCCCGTTCCCAAGGGCAGATTTTCAGCCAGAGCTCGTCCCGTGAATGGCCACCCGGAAATCGTCAACAGCAGTAGTAGCATAGGTCCCTCTGGCAGCTACACCTATCCCCAGCAGAATCAATGATAGCATGAGTCCCTCCGATAGCTACAACCCTCCATCACCAATATCAATGGTAGCACCAGTCCCTCCGGCAACTACAGGTGAGCACAGCACAGGTATGAACGCATATTTCTTTCAAGCGTCAAGTCATCATATCGCGTTATTTTAAAATCGGTTCGAGACGCCATAGATCTCATGTTATTTTTAAATCGGTTTGAGACACCATAGGTCTCACGTTATTTTTAAAATTGGTCCGAGACACCATAGATCTCACGTTATTTTCGAAATCGGTCCGAGACACCATAGATCTAACTCCCTTTTCAAAATCGGTCCGAGACACCATAGGTCTCACTCCCTTTTCAAAATTGGTCCGAGACACCATAGATCTCACGTTATTTTCGAAATCGGTCCGAGACACCATAGATCTCACTTCGTTTTAAAATTGGTTCGAGACACCATAGGTCTCATGTCGTTTTAAAATTGGTTTGAGGCACCATACGTTCTCACTTCGTTTTAAAATCGGTTCGAGACACCATAGGTCTCATGTCGTTTTAAAATTGGTTTGAGGCACCATACGTTCTCACTTCTTCGGTTTGAGGTACCATACGTTCTCACTTCTCAGTTTGAGGCACCATACATTCTCACTTCTTCGGTTTGAGGCACCATACGTTCTCACTTCTTCGGTTTGAGGCACCATACGTTCTCACTTCTCGGTTTGAGACACCATATGTTCTTGCTTCTTTTGGGTACAAAGCTCGTGGCCTCTTGTTAGCGCCACCTCTTTGTTGAACTACGATTTGGCTTGATTCCCTTTTAAGGGATACATAGAAATCCTTTCTCAAAAGGTCCAGCCATCCTTTTCCCTAGATCACCGTCTAGCCCTCCGCCTTATTCCCCAGCCGCTCATTGGGATTGGGTCTTATTTTATAGACAACCTCACTTCTTCCATAAGTGACATTGCCGAGGGGCTCTGTAAGTACGCCAATCCAAATTCGCAACCTTTCCAGATGCATTTTAATGTGATAAAATTGCATTTAGGGGCATTTTGGTAAATTCCCGATCCGTTCCGAGACTTTCGGGAACTTTTTATAAGTTTCCCGCGAAAGAAGTATTTTTTAGTACTTTTCCCGGACAAAAGGACCTAAAAGGAATAAATCAGTTTGGACCTCTTGGGAATTAACCCGGAATGTTCCAGAATCTGGTTTTGGCGCCAGAAACGGTTATAGACGTGGCCCGTCGTGCGACAGCTTGAAGCATGGAAATTGGAAGCGTTTGGTCGTGCGACAAAATAAATCTCAATCCCAATTTACGTATAAATTGCCATATTCTGTTCATTTGAAAAGGGAGCTCTCACAATTCACACACACAACACACAGATTTCTCTCTCAATACGTAACACAACACAGATCCACTTTCTCTCTCTCTCCTTTCCCTTTCTATCCGCATTTCACCTGCAACTCTTCCATTGCCATCGCCTTCACCTAACTCTCCCTCACTGGCCAATCTCCTCCCTAACCTAACCTTCATCACCGGCGACCTTCAATCCTCCCTAACCTCTTCCCTAAAACACCTTCCTCCGATCCAATTCCTCTCCAATTCCAATTGCCAATGGCCGTTCTCCTCCTCCGACTCAATTCCCTTCAATCTCCATATCTCTCCGACCAAGGTAGACGCCAAGCTTCATCACCATCTTCTCCGGCTACCCCATTCACAACCGCTTCCACCATCCCTCTCAATTCTCCCCAAATCAACACCGACCTCCATCACCGTCTCCCTTACACCAAACCAACCGGCAACTCAATTGCCCATAACCACCACATCGCCGGTTCTCTCCCTCTCTTCAACAAACTCTTCCCCTGCTCCTGCCTCTAAGCCTTCAACCATCATCGCCGCTCCTCAACGCCAAGCTCAACCTCTCAACCACCGTCACACCACCAATCTCTGATTACCATTTTCCCATTCCCCAAAACCAAAACCCGTTGTAACCTTCATCCCCTCTTCCTAATAGCCCTAAGCCATCAACCACAGTCAGCCTCCCTTGTTCCTGAGCTCAATTCCGCCCGAAGCACAGTCCGCACCATTACTGGGAATCGCACAGATACTTGGAACTGATTTGCCGTTCAATCCGAGCTCGTTGTTCCATTCCGAAGCTGATTGAAGAATTCGATACCTAACTTGGTATCGAATTTGTGGACTACGAGGGTAACGCGTCTCTTCCCTCACTTTTATCTCATTTTTGTTATTGTGTTTGCTCTATTGCAATCTATTCCCCGGACTTGATAATTAGACTCTATTTGTCCCCGATTATCAAGTCCCAACTGCCGATCTCTCTGTTTAACTGTTTAGATTGGTTTGATTGATGTTCATAATATGAATTGTGGTATTTGTTGTTCATTGGCCAAGGGAGCGTGGATCTCCCTATATCCACGTCCCCTTGGCCAATCCATTATAAATTCATTGTTTCTGTGCTGTTTTGATATTGTGTTGGGATCTGTTTGGTTGTTGTTGGATCTGTGTTCAAATTGTGAAGTACCTGCAGATGGTAAGGTTATGTCACGCGACACTTCGGGTCTTATCCGTCCTGTGTAGCGCGACATAACTAAGCCTATATGCAGAGACTTCTATTTCAGTTGTAATTCGTTTCCTTGGGTTTGCTTACTGTTGATTTTGTTCATTTTAGATTGTTGTGTGGTGTTCTGTTCATTTGATGTGGCTGTAGTATGGATTTTGTACAACCTCTGCAGATTGCTTTGTTGTGTCACACGACACATTTGATCCCTCAGATCCTGTGTCACGCAACACAATGAGTCCTCTGCAGTAGGTTCAATTTCAGTTGTAAGTATTGTTCCTCTTAGTTGTAAATGGGATGTGGCCTCCCATGGCAAATGGCTTACAAGTTGTAATCCCCTTTGTTGAGTAATAAAACAAAGCACATTTATGCATTTTAATACATATCTTGTCATACCCACTTTGCACACAATTTTGAATGATTTGAATGTTGAACATTAGAAAGACTCATCTACGGATGAGGCGTGTTGGGTGAACTCTCGGTTCTTCCCAACACCTAACTTGACCCCTGAACCCATTTTCTCTGTCAAAAAGGTTTTCAATGTTTCCTCTTAAAACGGCGTGGCGACTCCTTTTATTATTTTTTCGGCGAGCGCGCATTCAACTTTGATTTTCCTTTGCCGGCCCGGGCTCTGAAGCTGGGCAAATTGAACCTTGGCTGATCCCATGGGGGGTTAGGCTTCTGACTGGCAGTGAGATTGTCAAGATTCGAGATATTTCGGTGTCCTGAGGCCTGAACTCTGGTGTCAGTAGGACTTTTCAGCTTTCCCATCCCTGTCTGCTCTAAAGCTGCGTGGCCTGGAGGAAGGGAGGACTGGCTGGAGTAGTAGTAATCGAACCTCCCGGATGGTTCTCCGAGTGTACCCACACTGGTGTCTCTAGCTTCGTATCTATCTCTCAGTTTCTGTTGAGAGGACTTCTTCTCCTGTTTTCTGGGAGGATTACCCCTGATCATGTCTTGGGACTCGTACTCCAGGCATGCGGAGCAGTTACAAACATCGTAGCTGATGTGGACATTTGATGGGGACCTGGCTGGAAGAGGCGGAGGAACTGGCTCTGCGGCAATCTTCTTCGGCACCCATTCAATGGAATTCACACTGTTGTTGTTCGGAAAAGGGTTTCTGACTGTATTAGGCCCACGGGGGCGCTCCAATTTTCCTTCCTCTATCAAGTTCTGAATTTCGTACCGTAACCCCACGCAGTTGTCGGTGGTATGGCTGTGATACTGATGGAAGGCGCAGTACTTGCTCTTGTCAGAGTTGACTACGGGGTTCTTGGGTTTGTAATTTGCAACGGGTTTGAGGAGACCTTCCTTGATTAACCCTTCCAACATCTTGCTCAGCGGCATGTCCAACTTGTCAAAGTGTACGGCAGGCTGCTTCGGAGTGGAGTTGTTACTTTGCGGGATGGGGTTTCTGTTGCCCGACTGTTGTCCCTGATGGATGTAGTTGACAGACGTATCTTTCCCTTTGCTGGGGGCCGGTGCGGGATTGAATGCAGCTGCTGATCGGTATCTGTATGGCTGTGCAGTAGCCAATTTTTCCTTGAAATCCTTCTCGAACTGTGAGCCGGCATTGACCATGGCCCAGAGATCTGGGAAGAAGTGATGGCTGATGAGAGTTTTGATGGACGGTCTTAAGCAGGACTTGTAGATCCGCATCTGTTCATCCTTGGAGAGTGGCTCCATGATCTCGGAGAGTTTCCAACTCCACCTCTTGTAGAATTCTCCGACGCTTTCATCTGCTTTTTGCTCGGTGGTGATTAAGTCCTCACGACTTCTTTCCCACTCTAAGTTGGATCTGTACCGTTCTAGGAAGATGTTACTGATCTGATCCCAGGTGTGGCGATCCGCAGGCTTGACCCTTAGGAACCATCGTAACGCTGAACTCTTGAGCGTATGCTGGAAGTGGTCGACCATTTGCTGGAGGGTTGCTCCTTTCGCTCTCATGCCGAGAACGTAGGTGTTGACATGCGTTTGAGGACATTCGGTTCCGTCGAATCGGTCCATCTCCGGCATTCTGAACTTGGCAGGGAGAGGCGTGACCATTCCCGGATCTGTGGATTTGAGCGTTTCTTGCTTTGAGCTGCTCATGTTGGCTTTCAGGTCTTTCATCTATTCGACCATCCAGGCTAAGGTTGGGTCCAATGGTGGACTTTGAGGCTCGACGCCGGGTGCTACCATGTGAGCGGTAGTGATTGGAGGTGGAAGGCTTGATATATGTGGATATATGGGGGCCTTTGGGATTCGTGTATAGGCAATGGGATGAACCCAGGAGGGTATAGAGGGATATTGGCATCTGTTTGAGATGGTTCAGCGGTGCGCTGGTGGTACTAAGTGATGGGAGTAGTACTGGCTTGGCCATATATGGCAGGGTTGCCCTGAGAGGTGGCAACGTGGAGCCTAGGTCGGCTGTTTCCTTGGTTCGAAGGCATCCCGTAAGTTGGCGGGGGAGGAACCTGGTTGAAGGTTTGAGGAACTGGTTTCGGGGAATCGTCGTCATCGATTATAACGAAAGTACCGTCTGACTGGGGAATAGCTGCTATACCTCGCTCATTCAGAAGCTATACCACGAAATTTTGCTGATCTTCTTTCTGCCTCTTGTGAACCTCACAAACACGGATGGCTTCTTCCAAAGTCATATCTGTTACCGGTGGCGGGGGTCCTTCCCCGTCACAATTTTTCGGTGAGCTAGACATGTCAGAAATTCTGGCTGAGGGAACTGAGGGAACCGAAGAACTGTCTGATGTTGCCGTAACTGTGATTCTGGCGAGGCGCTGACCTGGAATTCTGAACCACTTTCTGTTCGCTGCAGGGAACGAAAGGCAGGTTTTAGGCTTCGGAAAAGGGTATTTGGCTCAAGGTTTCGGGCTTGTGCAATGTGCAGTTACCGATTAATGTTTACATAAAACGCATTTTCTCAGAGTCCTAATCGGTTGGAAAAGATCGTGTCTTCTTTTTCGCAACTAACCTAAGGCTCTAATAAGTGGATCTCGTCACTACGTTTATAAGCCCCTCGTTTCCATTTGTAGATCATCTTCTCGGGACGGAAAATCCCGAGCGAGGGTCCTATAAGGCAAGCGAGTTCCACCGATAAAGGAAAAAGTGAACTTAAGGCTAGCTGATCACGCAAACTTCCAACGTATGTGACACACGGGCCACAATCGAAGTCAACGTCCTTAAGTTAAGGCGGGGATCGTGCCAAAATTTCGGCATGACCTCTCCTGACTCGCTTGCGCGAGGGGCCTTAGCTTTTGGCATTGGCCAAGTTGTGGCTGGCACGGTGCATACGGTGAGGGTTTGGTGACACGGTGTCACATTGAACCTTCGGGTATATTTTTCGGCAGAGCTTCGCGTCAAAGTCAAGGATGAAAAGCTCAAGACTTTGGGTCGGGAACGACCTTCGGTCTCAATCCTTCGAGCTTGACTCGTAACGGAACCCGGCGTAAAAAACATATACTTGGGCTTTATGACACGTACTAAGCCAAAAACCAATCGGGGTCTTGGACGAAGTGTGACACAAAGAGTGCATGGCTTACACGGCCTAGGATGGGCTGTTTGGGACGACCCCGTGCGCGCTCGAAAGGTGTCTGGCAGACCAACCGAGCTGCAACTGAACGGTCATCCCGGGTTATGGGTCGTAGTGTGCAGTGTACCGAGGCAGCAAGTGCACGTGAAGTGCGGTGTACCGAGGCAGCAAGTGCGAGTAGTGTGCGGTCACTAAAATTCTTTTTCTAAGTAAAACAGAGATTTTTCAGAATGTGTCTTAGAGAATTTTATGCGCAGTTCAAAATGCAACATGAAAATCAAGTACGAACGGGAATGCACGAACATGTTATGATTTTGAAAAAAGCGATAATTTAACACCCTGAAAAAAACCGTTCGAGGTTTAAAGTAACGAACGCACAAAAACACGAGGAAGGGTAAATGAAAGTTTGACCCATGGAACGCTTTTTGAAAACAACGGTAGTTTTGAAAAAGTATCCAAGTCCCCAGCGGAGTCGCCAACTGAAATTACCCGGATTTCGCGCGGTGCGAAAGGCGGTTGTCTTTTGCGGGGTTGGTGTCTGAGACCTCGCTTTCGGGAAGGAGAGGAGTCGTCATGCGGTTTTTTTATTCTGAGCCCAAACGTTGAAAAACGGCTTTTGGTTGAAAATGGTGTCGTTTTTATTGGTAGCAAAAACTTAGGAAAAGGCTTTGAAAACGGGGTGTCATTTTTATTGGTAGCAAAAACGAATAAAAAGCTTTTTGAGTACCAGAGATTGTTAGGTTCGGAGGTCACGTTACGTTTCGGGAAGAGTATATTGAGATCACCCGAAATGCCTCGTATGACGAGTCATTCTACCATTCTCAAAAATGTGTGCGTGTGTGTGTGTGTTTGCATTTTTAAATGGGGGCTTGAATGACAAGCTTAATCTTGGTTTGAATGTCTAACGTTGATTATGTGGTTTGTTTGAAAAGGCGAGCGTTTGAATGACAAACGTCGGTTTTGGAAGTTTTAGGAAAAGTGGCGCGAATGCTGATTTTAACTGCTTAACTTAAGTGTCAAATGTTGACTTTTAAGAAAAGAGCGTTTGAATGTCAAACGTCGGATTTTGAGGTTTGAAGATGAGCGTTTGGATGCCAAACGTCATTTCGCGCGTTTTGAAAGAGAGTTCGAATGTCGAACTCCGGTTTTGAACCGGGCGTGTCATTGTTAGCATTTTTACGGGAAAAAAGCATTAAATGATTTGAGTGTCAAATGGCGGCTTTTAAGTTTGAAGATGAGCGTTTGGATGCCAAACGTCATTTCGCGCGTTTTGAAAGAGAGTTCGAATGTCGAACTCCGATTTTGAACCGAGCGTGTCATTGTTAGCATTTTTACGGGAAAAAAGCATTAAATGATTTGAGTGTCAAATGGTGGCTTTTAAGTTTGAAGATGAGCGTTTGGATGCCAAACGTCATTTCGCGCATTTTGAAAGAGAGTTCGAATGTCGAACTCCAGTTTTGAACCGGGCATTACATTGTTAGCATTTTTACGGGAAAAACGCATTAAATGATATGCGATCAACGAATCGGTTTGCGACTCGGACTTTGATAAGTAAATACTATCACGATCCAAACGGTTCGGACTTGTAAATGACAGTATTTAAAGTGCGGTATCAACGGAATCAAGATTTGTTCGATGATAAAGAGATAGGACTACCTAATGTTGTTACTAATCCTTTACCAAACAACGAAGTCAATTTGATAGAAGTAGAAAGTAGCTTCAAGGATCCTACTCGTCTAGACACAACTGTGGATGAGAGCCCTTTTGAATTTAATAAATCTTCTTTCTGTTATATGATGTCTTGGGATGAAATCTTATAACAAAAGGGAAAAGGGTCTAAAACAGTCAATCTCCTCACACGATCTGGTCATGTGATCATCAACAAAGATCCAAGGGACGAAGATCCCCCTAAACAAACAAAAGCTCCATCATCAAACGAAACAGACGATCTTCTCTTAGCCCAGCTAAAGAAGACACAAGCAAACATCTTAGTTTGGGATCTTATAGGAGCATCTCACAAGCATCGTGAAATGTTGAAAAAGGTCTTGGCTCAAATGACCATTTCCTCAGAAGCAACACCCGAAGAGCTTACTCAAATGATCGGCCAAGTACAATTTGGCAACGTCATCACTTTCACTGACTTGGACCTCCCATCCTATGGGAACAATCATCATGAGGCCCTCTACATAACTGCTAAGGTGAATGGATACCGAATGCCACGTATTTTGGTCGACAATGGTTCTGCGATCAACGTCCTTCCAAAGAAAGCTTTATCATCATTAGGCCTCACCCACAAAGACCTTAAGCCATCAGGGCATACTGTACGAGGGTATGATTGTACTACTAGAACTGCTTTGGGGTCAGTCGCGATACCTATAGAAATGGGGCAAGTCACAATGAGCATCGAATTTCAAGTCATCGACATCCCAGCATCCTTCAACTTGCTGCTTGGCCACCCTTGGCTACACGACATAGGAGGTGTACCTTCCTCCCTACACCAGTGCATCAAGTTCAGACACAACGATACAATAGTCACCATACACAGAGAAATGGTTACTGCTAGCCCTATCCTCGAGGTACAACACAGCACTTCTGATTACCTATTCAGTGGCTTCGAGATCGAGAAAGAGAGCACCGTGAATGTCATAGAAACTTGCAACAAAAATGATTACTCCAAGGAACTTCGGTTTTCTGGAAACCTTCCTATTTGGAGAATGATGCAAGCAAAAGGTACTTTCCTGGTGAAATTACCCGGATTTCGCGCGACGCGAAAGGCGGTTGTCATTCGCGGGGTTAGTGTTTGAGACCTCGCTTTCGGGAAGGAGAGGAGTCGCCACGCGGTTTTTGTATTTTGAGCCCAAACGTTGAAAAATGGCTTTTGGTTGAAAATGGTGTCATTTTTATTAGTAGAAAAAACATAGGAAAAGGCTTTGAAAACGGGTGTCATTTTTATTGGTAGCAAAAATGAGGAAAAAGCTTTGAAAACGGGTGTCATTTTTATTGGTAGCAAAAACGAGGATAAAGCTTTTTGAGTACCAGAGATTGTTAGGTTCGGAGGTCACGTTACGTTTCGGGAAGAGTATTTTGAGATCAGCCGAAACGCCTCGTATGACGAGTCTTTCTACCTTTCTCAGAAATGTGTGTGTGTGTGTGTGTGTTTGCATTTTGAAAATGGGGGCTTGAATGGCAAGCTAAATCTTGGTTTGAATGTCAAACGTTGATTATGTAGTTTGTTTGAAAAGGCAAGCGTTTGAATGACAAACGTCAGTTTTGGAAGTTTTAGGACAAGTGGCGCGAATGCTGATTTTAACCGTTTAACTTAAGTGTCAAATGTTGACTTTTAAGAAAAGATCGTTTGAATGTCAAACGTCGGATTTTGAGTTTTGAAGATGAGCGTTTGGATGCCAAACGTCATTTCACGCGTTTTGAAAGAGAGTTCGAATGTCGAACTCCGATTTTGAATCGGGCATTACATTGTTAGCATTTTTACGGGAAAAAGGCATTAAATGGTTTGAGTGACTGCTATCCAATGGTTCTTACCAAGATCAGACTGATATCTACTCGTCATGCTCAGAGCATACGAGACATCAGGTCTGGTACATATCATGGCATACATGATAGACCCAATTGCCGAAGCATATGGAATATCACTCATCCTCTTTCGCTCATCATTTGTCTTAGGACAATGAGTCTTGCTAAGAGTAATGCCATGTCCCATTGGCAAGTTCCCTCTTTTAGAATTGTCCATACGGAATCTTTTAAGGACCTTGTCAATATATGTACCTTGACATAAACCAATCATCCTTCTTGATCTATCTCTATAGATCTTGATACCAAGGATATAAGCCGCTTTACCCATATCTTTCATTGAGAAATATTTTCCTAACCAGGACTTGACAGTCTCAAGTGTAGGAACATTGTTTCCAATGAGTAAGATGTCATCGACATATAACACCAGAAATTGTACTATGCTCCCACTTATTTTCTTGTATACACAAGGCTCATCTTCGTTCTTGATGAAGCCAAACTCTTTAACTGATTCATCAAAACGTAGATTCCAGCTCCTCGAAGCTTGCTTCAATCCATAAATGGATCTCTGCAACTTACATACTTAATTAGAATTCTTTGGATCGACAAACCCTTCAGGCTGTATCATGTATACATCCTCAAGTAGGTTTCCATTAAGAAACGCTGTTTTGACATCCATTTGCCATATCTCATAGTCATAATATGCGGCTATGCAATTAAGATTC
Organism: Adenophora triphylla var. japonica; assembly: GCA_022495995.1. NCBI lineage: Eukaryota > Viridiplantae > Streptophyta > Magnoliopsida > Asterales > Campanulaceae > Adenophora > Adenophora triphylla. The sequence goes on from JAFEMH010002383.1 coordinate 222,919, forward strand.
TAATAGACTTAAGCATTGCTACAGGTGAAAAGGTTTCATCATAGTCAACACCATGAATCTGCCTATACCCCTTAGCAACAAGCCTAGCCTTGTAAGTATGTACCTTCCCATCCATGTCAGTTTTCTTTTTGAAAACCCACTTGCACCCTATGGTTTTTACACCTTCAGGTGGATCAATCAAGTTCCAAACTTGATTATCGTACATGGATTTGATCTCGGATTCCATAGCTCCTAGCCACTTGTCCGAATCAGGAGTGGACATCGCCTCTTGATAGGAAGTAGGTTCATCATTCTCAATGATTTCTACTTCGTTACTTTCCGTCATGAGAAATCCATATCTCTCAGGTTCGGATCGTATCCTATCCGATCTGCGAAGAACTTGTGTATCTTGAAACGGTTCCACAACTGCTTGTGAATTTGGTTCCGTCTCTACTATTGGTTCCTTGTCATTTTCGGGTTCTTGAATTTCTTCAAGATCAATTTTACTTCCACTAGTTTCTTTAGAGATAAACTCTTTCTCTAGAAAGACACCATGTCGAGCAACAAACACTTTGTTCTCGGATCGGTTGTAAAATTGATATCCTTTCATTTCCTTGGGATAACCAACGAAAATACATTTATCGGATCTAGGTGCAAGCTTATTTTCAAAAACCAATTTCTTTACATATATGTAAAGAAATTGGTTTTCTTCACATCCCCAAATCTTATGAGCTTCACATCCCCAAATCTTCATGAAATATAAACTAGGTTTTCTTCCATGCCACATCTCATGTGGGGTCTTAGGAGCCGATTTAGTAGGAACCCTAGAAGTGTGAAAGCAGCAGTTTCTAGTCCATGTCCCCAAAAGGAAATAGGAAGGTTAACTTGATTCATCATCGATCGAACCATATCTAATAGAGTTCGATTTCTCCTCTCGGACACACCATTCCGTTGTGGTGTTTCGGGTGGAGTAAGTTCTGAAACGATTCCACAACTTTTAAGATGATCGTCAAATTCTTGGCTTAAATATTCACCACCTCGATCGGATCGAAGTGTTTTAATAGTTTTGCCAAGTTGATTTTGTACTTCATTTTGAAATATTCTAAATATCTCAAATGCTTCACTTTTGTACTTCATCAGATAGACATAGCCATATCTTGATAAGTCATCAGTGAACGTTATGAAGTACCGAAATCCTCCCCTAGCAATGTTATTCATTGGTCCACATACAAAAATATGTATGAGAGCCAATAAATCACTAGCCCTTTCACTACTCTTAGTAAAAGGGGCTTTAGTCATCTTGCCCAATAAACAAGATTCGCAAACATCATATGATTCATAATCATGTGAGTCTAAATATCCATCTTTATGGAGTTTAGAAATGCGTTTCTCATTTATATGACCAAGACGGCAATGCCATATAAATGTGTTGTTCACATTATTTGGTTTAGATTTCTTATTTACATGATAGACATTTTCAACATTACTTTCAACATCAAGGACATAAAGGCCATTGAATGAATTCGCAATACAATAAAGCATGTCATTCAAATAAATAGAAAATTTCTTATTCTTAATAAGAAAACTATAACCTTCATTATCCAAACAAGAAATTGAAATAATGTTTCTACTCAAATCCGGAACATAATAGCAATTATTCAAAACTAATATTAGTCCGCTAGGTAAAGTGACTTCATAAGTCCCTACGGCTAATGCAGCAACTCTTGCTCCATTTCCCACACTTAGGTCTACTTCACCTTCTTTGAGCAACCTTCTATTCTTTAGTCCCTACACATTTAAACAAATGTGAGATCCACATCCGGTATCTAATACCCAAGAACTAGAAGTAGAAAGTAAAATATCTATCACATAGATACCTGAAGTCATGGCAATCTCATTGCCCTTCTTCTTCAGTCCTTCCTGATAAGCTTTGCAGTTACGCCTCCAATGCCTAGTTTCCTTGCAATGGTAGCAAACTGCATCCTTTTGGGATTTGGGTTGAGGCTTCTCAACAACGGAAACCTTTGCCTCCGGTTTAGCAACTTTTGCTTTAACCTTGGTTTTCTTGAACCCCTTTCCTTTATTCACCATCAACACTTGATTGGTTTTCTTGGCGATATTGTTCTCTGCATTCTTAAGCATCCCATGCAGTTCAGACATAGATTTATTCATTCCATTCATGTTATAATTCATAACAAACTGATTATAACTTTCAGGGAGTGAATGCAATATCATATCCGTAGCCAGTTCCAACTGGATAGGATATCCAAGCCTCTCAAGGTGTTTGAGGTGACCCTTCATTTTCAACACATGAGGCCCAACAGGTTGTCCTTCAATCATCTTGCATGAATGAAGAGCCTTCATGGTGTCAAACCTTTCCTGACGTGCTTGCAACTGGAACATTTCCTTCAAATGATTTCTCAAATCATAAGCATCCATGTGTTCAAGATCCTTTTGAAGGGCCTTACACATGGTAGCGAGCATCAAGCAACCAACATCAATAGAATCATCCATATGTTTCTTGTGTTGATCCTTTTCAGCTCGAGTTGCATTAGCAGCAGGCTCGGGTGGAACGGGTCCATCGAGAATGTACAACTTCCTTTCTTGTTTGAGAACAATTCTCAAACTGCGGATCCAATCCACATAGTTGTTGCCATTCTCTTCCAACTTGTCCTTCTCAAGGACTGATCGCAGTGACAGAGTTTGATTAGGGTTTGATGCCATTGATCTACAAAGATATGCAACACATATGAACACATATAAGTACCGATTTCATTTAAGAGATTAAATAACGTATTTCATAAATACTCCCACTAAATTATATAACCTTCTTATACAAATATGCATAATATAATTTAATAGGCTAAGACCCAACATTAATTTAATTTCAAGTCGGCTATGGCACGACTGCACAAAATTAAACTAAAAAGGTATATAACATTTATCAATCATATCACCATATGACTCTTAGATCCTTTATGAGATTATAGACATCATATGTCACATGTTTCAATCTCATCTTATGTCTTAGGCCCAAAACCGTTTTGATAGCCTAATTAAGTTCGACCATTTTAAACGTATAGGAATCACCGTTTCCTCATCTTGATCATACAAAGATAGAATTAATGTACCTCGCTATGGCGTAGCCTACATAAAACTATCCATGTATTCACAAGTGTTTAAAATGGGTGGCATAAACAAACTCAAATTTCAATGAAGGTTCAATTTTCATGTTTATCAATTAACATGGCAAGGTTGATTCATGAAAATTATATGAGCATGATTATGAACATGGGATGTTGCATCATAAATCACATTTGATCTTTACAACAAAATTTCTAATCAATTAGGGTTTAATGATTCATGCAAAATCTCATTTAATATGAACATAATCCCTACAACAAACAATTTGCTCAAGACCTAGAAATTTATCAATTTACAATAATCATATTAATGAAATTGACATCCCATAATCTAGATTAATCATATAATTCAATTCATAATCATGGCATATCAAAATATACAATTACTTCCATAAGCAAAACCCATATAAAATTATATTCTAAATCATATTTGTTAATGCAGACTGTGGGTGTTACCACAGATGTTATCACTGGCAGTTGGGTGTTACCCGAACTGGAATGATTTATAATTTAATAATTCTTTCCATATTATTTTATATTCTAATGTCTAATATTATTTGCAAGATATATGTGTTTGTTGGTCTATATTTCAGGTTAATACATGGCTGGATTAATTGCTAGAAACAAGGAAGAAGTTGGTGAAGGAGTTACACGTAAACAGGAGATTTACGAGTAACTTTTGCTTGGTCCATATTATTTGTTGAAGAAAGAAAAACGTGGGAAGACCAAGTCATGGAGTTGTTTCTGATTAATTGAAGTGTACAATACAAAGAAAGCAAGAGAGTACAAGGTGATGAAGCAAGGACTTGGGCTTCAAGTTTCGGTTGCTACATTCTAGGGAAGTTGGCGCAAGAAGAGGAATTCAAGCCAAAAAATCTCTCCACTCCTCTCACACGATCTGAAGGTCCAAGGCTGTTATTTTGGAGTAGCCTCCAAGGCATTTGAAGGCTATAAATAGGCTAGGTGTGATTCATTTGTGATATGCCAAATACGAAATACACACACCATAGCACAAGAGAGACAAGTTCTTTGGTTTGCATAATCCTTCCTCCCTTGTGATTCTAGCTTAAACACTGAGTGTTTAAGAGAGTGTTGGCTAAGGATAGGATTCGTGCTTTGTCTCATTTAGTTCCATAGAGCATCATCTTTGTATTAGCAATAGGGAACTTTCGACTTTGTAATTTTTCTATATTGATTATAAAGTCTTCGCCATCTAGGCACATTCAAGTTATATATTTATATAACTTGAGAAAATTATATCTTGTGTTATTTATTTCCGCTGCACAATGTTTTTACAAACTATTTTATTTGGTGTGTGTGTGTTGTCCGTCAGTGTGTTATCCAAGTTGTTGGGTAACATCTACGGTAACATCTCTTTCCAGTGAAGCCATTGACAATTTCAATTGGTATCAGAGCTTGTCACTTGACGATACTAAGTGCTTGGTCTAGGTGTCATGGCTTATGATCCGGCTAATCCTAACAATAAGCGTCTTCCTGTGTTAGATGGCTCGAATTATTGTTATTGGAAGATCCGTCTACGCTCGCATATCAAATCAATTGATCTTCGAGCATGGCGATCTATAACAAATGGTTACTCCTTACCAATGTTACCTGGTGATGAAGATGGTGACGTACAAGTCAAACCTGAATCAGAATGGAACATGGAAGAGATCAACCAAGCTAGTTTCAATGAAAAGGCACTTAATGCCATTTTTGAGTGGGTTGATATGCATATTTTCAAACTTATTCAAAATAGTTCCACTGCAAAGGAAGCATGGGACATTTTACAACATTTTTGTGAAGGTGATGGCAGTGTGCGTGAAACTAAGCTTAGGGGTCTGACTAGCCGATTTGAAAGATTAAGGATGGGTGAAAATGAAACTATTCCTTCTTATTTTGAAAAATTATTTGATATTGCTAATGAGTGTCAATTGTTGGGTGAACCTTTTACCAACAAACAACTTGTCTCAAAAGCAATTAGAACCCTTCCTGAGCATTTTAATATGAAAGTTTCATCTATTGAAGAGGATCACAATCTTTCAACTATGGATATCAATTCTTTAATGAGTATTTTGAAAAACTTTGAGTTAAATCTCTTAGATCAAAGTGAAGCATCTAAAGGGAAAAGTGTTGTTTTGAAAACTCAAGCCTCGAGTTCTTTGGATAAAAACGAAGATGAGGTTTTTGAAGAAATTGATGAGAATGCTAGTGTTGCTTTACTTGCTAGAAAATACAATTCTATGGTTAGAAAGTATAACAATGAAAAAATGCAGGTGAAAGCAAAGGAGAAGCAAACCAAGGTTTATGATTCGATGCCAAAAAGGACTTTCCCATCTAACCCAAGGTTGAACCCAAGAAGAGCATCATCAGTTCAGTTAAGGTCTGATCTAAAACACATTGAATCCATTCAATGTCATGCTTGCTCGGGTTGGGGTCACTATTCCAATGAGTGTGCAAATACTCTAAGGAAGAGAGGAAATAACCTATGGGTTTCTCTCAGTGATGATGAGGATGAAGGACCATCTCAGGAGGTAGATTCTGATCAAACAACCATGTTTGTCACAGTAAGTAACACGGAAAAGGACAGTGTTACCCAAGGTGTTATCCAGTCTGAGATAACATCAGTGATCACACCCGATAGGTATGATGAATTATGTGATAGTAATGCTGTTTGTTTTGTTAGCTCTTCTAACCCTGATACAGGAAGTACACAAGAGGATGAGCAGAGCAAAGATGACCTCATTTCTGGGTTAAAAGACCTTTACGAGGCATTGCTCGTGGAATGGAAGAAAGCGAACAATTTGGTTAAGTCCTTAACCAAGAAGAACGAAGGACTCCAGGCCTATGTGACTCATATGGAGATTCAAGCAACCAAGAGAGAAATTGAGCTTGAAAGATTCAAGGGCAATTTGACTCTAGCTGAAACCACCTTGAAGAAGCTCAACACTGGATCTACCAAATTGGATGAGATCTTGAACTTGAGTACACCTCTCAAAGCAGGTATTGGTTTCCAAGAATCTTTGAATAGTTTATTTCTACTTTGTCTAGGAATGATAATGAGAATTGTTTTGTTAAAGAATGTTTTTATGTCAAAGATTCTTCTTCAAAAGAACTATGTGACAAAGGGAAGGTGTGTCAATATTGTCACACACATGGACATATTAAAAAGAAATGCCATATTATTTCGAAAAAATTGTCCAGTCCCTTGGTGTTACCTAAGGTGTTGCCCAGCACACAGGATAACACACCCAGTCAGAATGGTAAAAATTCAAAAAAGGTGTGGAAACCAAAAGCTAATCTGAGATGTGATGTTGTTTACACTGCTTTAAAAACAAATATTGAAGGTTCTTGGTACTTTGATAGTGGGTGTTCACGTCATATGACAGGAACAAAATTGTTTTTAAAAGACTATGAAACGGTTCATGGGGGTAGTGTAACGTATGGTGGTGGGAGCAAGAGTAATATCATTGGGAGAGGGACACTAAATGTGTCTGGATTTCCAACCTTAAAGAATGTCTTACATGTTGACGGACTTGTAACTAATTTAATTAGTATTAGTCAACTTTGTGATGACAACTTAGAGGTGAAATTTAATAAAGATACTTGTGAAGTTTATGACAAGACTAACAATTGTGTGATGACAGGTACAAGATCTAGTGATAATTGTTATCTTGTCGAAGATAAGCAAGTATGCCATTCGGCAAAAATTGATGACACTACATTAAGTTGGGACATGTTCACCTTCGTAACATAGAAAAGATTGTTAACCTAGATGCTGTCCAAGGCATTCCTAGTCTTGATCTTAAACAAAAAATTGTTTGTGAGGATTGTCTCAAAGGGAAACAAACTCATGTTACCCATAATGCTGCCCAACACAATGAGCAACACACTGGTACGACACATTGTTTTCAACTCTTGCATATGGATTTAATGGGTCCTCTTGAGATAGAAAGCTTTGGAGGCAAGAAATATACTTATGTCATTGTTGATGATTTTTCAAGATTTACTTGGATTTATTTTTTAAGGGAAAAATCTGAGACCTTTGAAAAGTTCAAAATCTTGCACTCTAGGATCAAAAACATGTTTTGTGCTTCAATTTTTCGAATTAGGTCCGATCATGGGAGGGAATTTGAGAATGTTTCTTTTTCAAATTTTTGTGAAAGAAAAGGTATTCACCATGAATTTTCAGCTCCAAAAACACCTCAACAAAATGGGGTAGCTGAAAGGAAGAATAGGACTTTACTTGAAATGACTCGTGTGATGTTATTTTCAAAAAGAATTTCGAAAAGATTTTGGGCAGAGGCGCTAAATACGGCTTGTCACACGACCAATAGAGTTTTTCTAAGACCCGGCACAACCATGACTCCATACGAAATTTTGAATGGTAGGAAACCAAAAGTTCATTACTTTCATGTCTTTGGTTGTGTGTGTTACATTCTCAATGATCGGGACTACTTAGCAAAATTGGACTCTAAGAGTGATAAGGCCATTTTTCTTGGGTATGCTTCAAATAGTCATGCATATAGGGTATTTAATCTAAGGATAAAACCATCCAAGAATCTATGAATATTGTTTTTGATGATCACTCAAGTATTGCAGGAGAAAGTGTTCAAGAGACACCCTTGGAGCTGTTGGAAGAAGTCAGTCCATAAGGTGTTACCACAGGTGTTACCACGAATGCTAACACTGATAGTAACACGAAAACTGAGCAGGGTGTTACCATTGATGAGATAACACCTCAGATAGCATCTGATTCCAGTCCAGCAAATGAAGATCAAGAAGGAGTTGAAACAGAGGTTCACGAGAATGTGAGAAGAGATCCTCCACCTAGAATCAGTAGGAATCATCCTACAACCCAAGTAATTGGGGAGGTGAATGAGGGTGTACAAATAAGACGTTTGAATCCCATTAGTGACCGTGACATGGTAAGGTATGTGTGCATGTCCACCACATACTCAAAGGTAACATACTCTTGTTTTACTTCATCCGTAGAACCTAAAAATGTGATTGAAGCTTTAAAAGATAATTTTTGGATCCAAGCAATGCAAGATGAACTTGATCAATTTGCTCGTAACAATGTTTGGTCTTTAGTACCCCGTCCCTCAAACACTAATGTTATTGGAACAAAATGGATTTTCAAAAATAAGACCGATGAATATGGCAACATTGTTAGGAACAAGGCTCGTCTTGTGGCTCAAGGCTATACACAAGTGGAAGGTGTCGACTATGATGAGACCTTTGCACCTGTGGCTAGAATTGAGTCAATAAGACTTTTATTGGCCATTGCTTGTTTTCTTAAAATCACATTGTTTCAAATGGACGTCAAAGCAGCATTTTTAAATGGATACTTAGATGAGGAAGTTTTTGTTGAACAACCAAAAGGCTTTGAAGATCCATTTCAACCAGACCATGTGTATAGACTTGATAAAGCTCTTTATGGGTTGAAGCAAGCTCCACGTGCATGGTATGGTAGGTTAACTAGTTTTTTACTAGAGTATGGTTTTACTAGAGGAGAAGCAGATAGGACATTATTCATTCTTAAACATGGAAAATAACTTGTCGTGGTTCAAATCTATGTTGATGACATAGTATATGGCTCTACATCAAAAACTTGTTTAAATGATTTTGTAGAGGCTATGACATCAACATTTGAAATGAGCATGATGGGAGAACTTAACTTCTTTCTAGGCATGCAGGTTAAGCAATCAAGTGAAGGGATTTTCATCTCCCAAAGCAAATATGCAAGGAACCTGGTGAAGAAGTTTGGGTTGGAAGGTTCGAAGAGCTCAAAAATTCCTATGGGCACTTCTCTCAAGATTGGAAAAGATCAAGTGGGAGAAGATGTTGATCCAACCCTATATCGTTCCATGATAGGTAGTCTCCTTTACCTTACTTCTAGTCGTCCTGATTTGATGTTCAGTGTGTGTGTATGTGCTAGATATCAATCCAATCCTAAAGTGTCTCACCTAAATTCTGTGAAAAAGATCATTAAATATGTATCTGGAACGAGTGATTTAGGGATTTGGTATAGTAAAGATACTAATACTAATTTAGTAGGCTTTAGTGACTCGGATTGGGCAGGGGATATGGATGATAGGAAAAGTACAAGTGGGGGGTGTTTTTACTTGGGAAATAATTTAGTATCATGGTATAGTAGAAAACAAAATTGTGTTTCGTTATCCACAGCTGAATCAGAATATGTAGCAGCTGGTAGTTGTTGTTCACAACTAATTTGGTTAAAACACATGCTTGATGATTATGGTCTTGATAGTAATATTTTGACCTTATACTGTTATAATTTGAGTGCTATTAATATTTCCAAAAATCCTGTACAACACTCCTGTACCAAACATATTGACATCCGTCATCATTTTTTAAGAGATATGGTAGACAAAAAGATAATAAATATAGAGCATATTGATATAAAGTATCAACTTGATGATATTTTCACCAAACCCTTAGACCATGAGAGATTCTCTAGTCTAAAGAGATCTCTTGGTCTTTGTATTCTCTAAAAAATGTCCTCTGTTAAAAGGTGTTACCATGGGTGCTGATAACACCTGGGGTAACACATGTATTCTAGTACATATTTTTTTTTCTGGTTTGGTTTTATTCTCTCTGCTGTAAGGGTACCCATAGTTCTGTGAGCTATGAGAGTTCTTACTGCTGCACATGCTGACCTTTTTATTGTGGTAGGATAACACCCTGAATAACACACTTGATAAAACTTCCTTTGTGCTCAAAGTGACAAAGTCACTAATGTTGGTATGTGATAAATAAAAAGGCAAAGAGGCAAATCTTATACCATACTATTCTCTCGAGCTCGGGGCACGACGTTCGCTGCGACGGTGCACTCTTGCCAATGAGAATGTATGAAGTGATTTATGCTCAGTATTAGGGACATGGAGCTCACTACTACAGTGTACCCTACTTGAAAGGCATAAATCAAAATCTTTACACTTGAAATAATACTCGGGGCACGGAGCTCGTTACTACGATGCTTCCTTGTTTAAAGAAGTGTAAAAGAATTTTATAATTTGCTATGCCTCTTATTTTTACAAGCTTGTTATGCCCAAAATGTTTGAAAATGGCTAAGCTTGTTATGCCTCAAGTGTTTGAAACTGAATATATTTATCAAGGATTTTTTATCATATGTGTTATCTTAGGTGTTACCATCATTGCCATTAATATATTTGTATGTGCTATTGTTGGGCCCTACATTTTCAGTCAACATGTTTGCAACTTACTCCTAAAACAACTTGGTACTAACAGCTTGGGTTGTTCTGTTTACAACTTGGTTTTTACAGGTTGGGACGCATAACGCTTTTCCTATTTTATAGGGAACGTGCCAAAGACCAGTTCAACCACGTTTCTTCAGCAAGCCAACGACTATCTCTTTCCCAACTGATGAATGCGGATAAATCTCCAAGGATAAACCTCAATTCCGAGTTTGTAGGCCCTCATTGTTATTTAGTTTTTGAGGTATAAAAGGGGACATACACTGTAAGTTCACACACGTACTACACTAGCCTAAGCTCCCTTTTCATACGCTCTTAGCATTGTAATCTCAAGAAAATTCTTAGTAAACTTTCGGTCAAGGCAGGAGCCACATCCTCCCGGGGTTTTGTGCCGGCGAACAAGTTGTTCAAGGGCTTTCCCTAGTTAACAAATGTCTGTGTCCATTTCTATTCAACTTGATAGTCATTGTACCTAGATTCATATCACTTTAGTCACTTTTCCCATCATACAAATCTAATTGTTGAAATTTGACCAAAACAATTTGGTGCCATCCGTGGGAAACTTTGATTATCTAAGTAGAAATGGTTAATCCATCTTCCAGCAGTCAGAGTTGGCCGCTTCCTGTTTCCAATGCCCAAGGCAACCCTCCTCCAAGTGCAGAAGCTGTCAACTTGGAGATAATGTCCAACATGGCGGACATGATGAGGAAAATAGGCGATCGGTTGGATGATCAGGAGCGTACGAATACAATGATCTTCAATGCCATTGATAGTCTGCGTAAAGGGAAGCAAGCGGAGACTCAAGTATCTACTCCATTTTCACCTTTACTTCCTAGATCTTTGTTTGGTGCAGGTACAGGACCGAGCCATGTTGGAGATATCCCGATGTCCAACACCTTGCCGATGGAAAGCACGATTGTGACATCCATTCCAATTGAGCAACCAAGATTCGGCCTATCGGCTAGCCAATCCGCGCTATCATCTTGCTACACCTATGCTACACCCTCGAGTGGGGCAAACGGGAAGTTTCTTTAATGCTTTCGATACTTTCGCACCTCAAGTTAATAATGCTCCTCTTTTCGCGGAAAACCAACTTGTTAAGGAAATGCAAACCATTAAGGAGTTGCTCAAGCGTGCACAGTCAACTTGCCATATCACCAAGTCTCTCCAACTTGCTACAACGAGTCTCGTTTTGTGCCGGCGATAGCCGGTGTGGAGATCCCGAAGAAATTCTCGAGTCCCTCATATGAAGAAGTATGATGGGAGTACCGATCCAGCGAGCACGTGTTCTTTGTATCAAGAGTCAATGGATATCATAAGTATTCCTCCAATGTTTAAAGAAGCATGTTTTTGCGGGGGCTTTGGCTCAACCTTGTCGGGACCGGCCTTAAAATGGCTAACGGGGCTTCCTCTAAACTCTATTTCATCTTATGCTCAACTTGTCAATATGTTCATTAATCGGTTTTTCATGCAACGGGGCATTTGACAAGTTGACTAGTGATCTTTATAGAATTGTACAACGGCCTAATGAAAGTCTCGAAAGTATTTGCACAGGTTCAATAAGGAGGCGGTGACTATACCCAACTTGGACGTGTCCACGGCAAACGGAGGCATTCCGCATAGGCTTGAAGAAGAGCTCATTGTTTTACAACGAGTTGGTGATGACCCCTGCGAAACAACTTGAAGAAATCGAGAACCGGGCCTTGCCTTACATCCGATTGGAGGAAGATAGCTTGGCAATGGGGAAATCAAGCTGGGAGGACTCCTACTCCTCTTTTTGAACCCTCGACGAGACGATCGGACTCCCATCACCCTAAGTCCAACGAGGGCAAACCCCTGTTAAAAGCGAACCTTCTAGAATTCATGTTGTAGATGATGATCGGGAAGGCGATGATAATGATTATCCACAAATCTCTCGAATGCTTGCTTTTACGTGGACATTGCAGGAATCTTATGCGCCATGGGAAATCTTGGAGATAAGCGAGATGGCCCAAGAAGAATGACCAGTCAACAACTTGGAAGGACAAGTCCAAGTGGTGCGCATTTCATGAAGATTTCGGGCATACCACCGAGAACTGTTTCGCTTTAAGGAAGGAGATTGCTCATTTGTTGTCCAAGGGTCTCCTCAAGGATTTGTTGGGCAAGAAGAGGGTCAGGAGTGAGTCCAAAGAACCTGGCTCAGAGGAGCAATCTAGGCCCGAGAAAGTTGCACCCCCTCCGGCCACCAAGGTAGTGAATGTTATCTCAGGTGGGTCTCATATTTGCGGCACAACTTACTCTGCCGCCAAGCGTCATGCCAAGAGCTCTAAGGAAGATCAATCAGAATTGCCTATAAGGCGCCGCGACTTCACGGACGGTCATGTCATTTCTTTTGAAGATGAATATAAAGACAACACGTTGGACCCTCATCATGATGGTCTAGTCGTTCAGGTGCAGATTGCTAATTGTGTGGTCAAGCGGATCCTGATCGATGGTGGCAGTTCAGTCAACATCATCTTTACTCATGCTCTTGAAGATATGGGTATTCCTTTGTCCGAAGTTGTGAAGAACTCATCCGTACTGGTAGGGTTCAGTGGTGAGGTGAAACAGACAGTCGGTGAGATCAAGTTGCCCATCTACCTAGAAGGTATGAATTCCATGGAGAGGTTTTGCATGATTGAATGCTCTTCTTCATACAATGTCATATTGGGAAGGCCTTGGATCCACAACATGAAGGCCGTGCCCTCGACTTACCATCAATGCGTCAAGTTTCCAACACCTTGGGGTGTTGCCAAGTTGAAGGGAAACCAGCAAGTCTCTAAGGAATGTTACAAGATCAACATGAAAGCAAGCTCGATCCCTCGGCAAGCATAGCAATTAAAGAAAAATGCCCAGGATGTTCTTGAAGCAGTGGAGCATGATACAAAAAGCGTTCCAGTTGATGCATCAAATCCTGAGGCCCAAGTGCAAGTCGGGATAGACCTACCCTCCGAGATTGAAGAGAAGCTGATAGAGTTCCTGAAAAGTCAGAAATGCTGTTTCGCTTGGAAACATGAGGACATGACAGGGATAAGCAAGGATATTATTACTCACAAGTTGAACATCGATCCGACCATCCGTCCTGTCCGTCAAAAGAGAAGGAAGTTTGCCCAAGAGCGGAATCAGATCATTAAGGATGAAGTTGAAAGGCTGCTGAAGTCCAAGATGATCAGAGAAGTTCAGTATCCAAAGTGGTTGGCTAACGTTGTAGTGGTGGAGAAGAAGAATGGCAAGTGGCGAGTATGCGTGGACTTCACCGACTTGAACAAGGCCTGTCCAAAGGATCCATTCCCTCTCCCTCACATTGATTCTCTTGTTGATGAGACAGCTGGCCACGACATCTTGACGTTCATGGATGCATCTTAGGGTATCAACAAATTCAAATGGAGCCTTCGGACCAAGAAGATACGGCATTCATGACTCACGGAAGGTATATATTGTTATATTTCTATGCCGTTTGGTCTTAAAAATGCGGGGGCAACCTACCAAAGGTTGGTAAACAAGATGTTCAAAGATCAACTTGGCAAGACGATGGAGGTCTATATAGACGACATGGTGGTCAAATCCAAACACATTGAGGATCATGTAGAGCACCTTGCTGAGGCATTCAACATCTTGAAAGCCTTCAACATGAAGCTCAATCCGGCGAAGTGCAACTTCGGAGTTAGAAGCGAGCAAATTCTTGGGATATATGGTAACCAAGAGGGGAATCGAAGCAAGTCCCGAACAAATCAAAGCCATTCTCAACTTGGAATCCCTAAAAACATCAAGGACGTACAAAGGTTAACAGGTAGAGTATTTGCTTTGAGCAGTTTATATCCAAATCATCGATAAGTGCGGGTTATTCTATGAAGTCTTGAGAAAAAACAAACTCTTTCAATGGACCGACCCACATGAGGCAGCTTTCAAACAACTTAAAGAATAGTTGATGACGTCACCCCTACTCGCTACACCAGAACATGGTGAGCATCTTTATTTGTATTTATTTGTATACGAAAATGCTTTGTTAGTGCGGTATTAGTGAAGGAAATCCAAGGTGAGCAACATCCTGTTTACTATGTGAGTAAGTCTTTATTAGATGCCGAAACAAGGTACTCTCATCTTGAAAAATTAATATTAGCCTTAACTACTGCTGCTACCAAATTACGTCATTATTTTGAAACACATTCCATATCTGTTAGAACTAATTATCCTATGAGGAATGTGTTAAGGACTCCGGAGATGTCGGGCAGGTTGGCCAAGTGGTCAGTCAAGTTGAGCACGTATGACATATCATACGAGCCAAGAACAGCCATCAAATCACAGGCCCTAGCCGATTTTGTAGCTGACTTCAGTCCAAGTTTGCAGCCTGAGGTAGAACTGGAAGTGCAACAACTTGAAGGTAAAACTATCCCTAGATTTTGGACATTATTTACAGATATAGCCTCAAATTCCAAGGGAACTGGTTTGGGAATAGTCCTAAAATCCCCTCAAGGTGATATCATACCTCAATCTGTATCTTGTGAATTTAATGCAACAAATAATGAAGCTGAGTATGAAGCCCTAATCATGGGTTTAACTACAGCTTTGAGTTTGAATATTACACATTTAAATGTATTTGTTGACTCTCAATTACTAGCTAACCAGTTTAATGGCAGTTATATGGCGAAGCATTCCAAGATGACCCTGTACCTCCAACATGTTAAAGCTTTAGCTTCGAGATTTCTATTATTCTCTTTGGAACAGGTCCCCAGAGAAGAAAATACAGAGGCAGACGCCTTGGCCAACTTGGGTTCAACTTGCAAATCAATGTTGCATACTAATATCCCCATTATTTATGTTAAGTACCCGGTGATAGACCAAGTTGAAGAAACTCAAGTGGTTATTCCACCTATTGGGACACAAGATGCTAAGCCTTCTTGGATCCAACCTGTCATTGAGTTCCTTCAACTTGGAACTATTCCCCCTGATGTTAAGAATGTTAGATCATTTAAGATCCGAACTTCAACTTTCGTTTTAATAGATAATGTGCTGTTCAAGAAATCTTTTGCAGGGCACTACTTGAGATGTGTCGATAATGAGCAAGTTGAACTGGTACTTAAGGAAATCCATGAAGGAATATGTGGGAACCATTCTGGAGGAAAGGCACTTGCATCAAAGGCCCTCAGGACGGGATATTACTGGCCAACCATGCGTCAAGATGCCATGAACTATGTGCGTAAATGTGACGCACTGCCAAAGACATAGCAACATCTTGCATCAACTGCCGAACCTCTACATCCTATAGTCTCATCTTGGCCTTTCATGCAGTGGGGCATGGATATTGTAGGCAAGTTGCCCAAAGCTCCAGGAGGCAAAGTATTCATGTTGGCTCTAACCGACTATTTCTCGAAATGGATCGAGGCAGAAGCTTATGTGCAAGTAAGGGATAAAGAGGTAATTTCATTTTTAAAGAAAAATATCATTAGCAGGTTTGGTGTACCATCAAAGATTGTATGTGACAACGGGTCACAGTTCATAAGTAAAAAGACCAGGGATTTTTGTGCTCATTGGGGCATCAAGTTAATCATGTCCACACATGTCCACCCTCAAGCCAACGGCCAGCTGAATCAAGCAACAAGTTGATCATCAACAACTTGAAGAAGCGTATAGAGCCGAGGAAGAAGGGAAAATGGGTTGAAGAATTACCACTTGTGCTATGGGCGAGATAGAACTACTTCTAAAGGAGCCACAGGTAGGACTCCCTATTCTTTAGTATTCGGAGCTGAAGCTGTGATTCCAGTTGAAGCAACAGTCCCCACGGCAAGGTATGGCTTATTGACTCAAGATGAAAATAACCTCTTGCTAACTCAAGATTTAGACACAATTGATGAGATCAGGGATTTAGCCAAGATAAGGATGGCAGCTTATCAGCAGCGAATTTCTAGGTCTTACAACAAGAATGTCAGAGTTAGAAGGTTCCAGGTTGGTGATTTAGTTTTAAGAAAAGTATTTCAAAATACAAAAGAATTGAATGCAGGTAAGCTGGCTCCCAAGTGGGAAGGCCCATATCTCATCGATGCTGAAGCTGGCAAAGGTGCATACTGGTTGTCAACCCCGAGTGGAGACAGAATCCCTAGAAGTTGGAACGCTATCCACTTGAGCAAACGGAGTAGGCTCAACATGTTGACACGCCAGTACGGCTGATACTTGTTGAGACCTAAGCTGGAACAGGACAAACATGTTGACACGCCAAGACAATGATACATGTTTGAGCCTGAGGAGGACAAAGGTCAAGCATGTTGACACGCCGGTACGGTTGATACATGTTTGAACCTGAAGAAGAAAATTTCAACATGTTGACACGCCAGTACGGCCGATACATGTTGGAATTCTAGCTGGAGAGGTATAGAGCTTGTTGACACGCCAGGATGGCTGATACTTGCTCTATCCCTTCAAACGATTTACCTCTGATCAAAGGTACTATTGGTTAAAAGATTTACATCTTTTCTTACGAATTAAGGTTTTGACACCTTCGCCTGGGCGCACGTTTTCACACTTATTCAAGTTGTGGACTATTGGTTGTAACATTTTCATGTTACCTACGGTTTATAACATTTACATGTTATCCAAAGAACAAGCAAGCGTCCCTCAGGGACATAACTTACTTTGCTAAAAACCATTAAATGTTTTTTCAAAAGATTTTTTCAGTTAAAGGACCGGTTGGTTAAGCCAACAAAGTCCCTAAAAACCTAAAAAGCTTGGAGTACTAGACCAACCTAGTACCCCCAAAAAGAAATTGTCTCGGTTCTTATGAACCATTACAAACCAAAAAACATTGTCTTAAAGGGACACTCCCCCCATTTGTTGTACCAATAGAGGTACACAAATAAAGCAAAAAATTGTTTTTTCAAAATACCAAAAGTTTTAAAACATTCTTCAAACTTCCTGTCCCGCTGCCGCCGGTGTTGCATTTTCTTCTTGACCATTACTGGCCACCGCCCAGGCACTCAAGGTCTTATCAGTGTCTTCAACTAGAGCCTCCAAAGGCTGCGAAAATTCACTTCCTCTGCATCTACTGGCTCCCCAACGAAATCCTCCAAAACCTTTCTCTCTGCTTCCACATCCCATTCCGAAGCCAGCCCGTTCTTATATTCTTCCATGAGTCCAATCCTAGCTTCAAACACCACTTTGGTGGCATTGAACGTAAAATCCTTCTTCGCAGCATCCAATTCCTTCTCATGGGCTTCATGCTCCTTCGCCTTTTCAGCTTTAACGACTTTCAACTCCTCCTTTTCAGGTTGGAGATCTTTTTTCAACTTCTCAATCTCCTCAGCATCTTTGGTGGCCTGCTTCTTGAAATCCTCAGCATCTTTTGTAGCTTGCTCCTTGAGTTCTTCAGCTTCGAACTGCACTGTCATTGCCTTGATTTTCACGTCAATGTCGCTGTTCCATAATGGGACACATAATATTCGCAACCTAAGCAAAAGAAATATCAGCATTCCTTAAAAGAGCTTAGGTAAATCTCAGTCTTTCTCATTTTTTACCTCGTCAACAAAGTTGGCTATAGCATCCTTCAATTTCTCCCTTGCTATTCCCAGCTCTCCTCCATCCAAAACCTCAGTATCGAACTGCCTTTCTTTTCTTTACTTCTTCCTTTTTCTTGGAAGCATTCACGTCTGAACTAGAAGCCATGGACATCGGAGTTGGAGGTTTGTTGTCTTTCTTGACAACTTTCTTTGCTTTAGCGGCAGCCATCAACTCGGAGGCACTTACGGTAGACTTGGATCGCGTAGCTACAACAAGAACAGGGAGTTAAAGCAATCAAAATGCTCGTGAAAAAATACAAAGATATTTAAGGACTTAGAACCTGTGGACATCTAGGGTAGAGTTGAGGGTAGATCTTCTTCGACTTCAACCTCTGTTTCGCCTCCTGCATCCACTTCAACAAAAAACTCAACAGGAAAGGCCTTGAAGGATCTATCAGCTACACCCAGCTGGAGAAGTTGGTTCACGTTCACTTTAGTCCCTTATTGTGCCGGAAACAAGTCTGACAGTTTAGGAATTCCTGCGAAGGGAAATTTTGAGAGTTAGCTACCGTAGTTTTAAGAAGCATTCCGTAAAACAGAGGAGCTATTTTTCACTACCTTCAAACCTCCATTTGGAAAAAACACCTTCCTCCTGACCCAAGGTGTCCCTCCTTGCAAAGAAAAATTTATTTTTCCACCCTCTATCCGCAATATCATGGTTGGAAATCAGAATAGGCTCACCACTTTTGACCCTAAAACCAAACCTTCCTGGACCAAAACTTCTCAAATCAACAGTATACGTCAAGTCTTCTAACCCGGCAACCAAATCATCCCTCTCTCCTAACCTAACTAGGGTTTGCAAGTACCTCCATCCTTGAGGCATCATTTGGGCGTAATTGAGTTTAGTAGAAGAAAAGAACTTCGTAATCAAGGGGGGAAAAGGGAATCGTAAACCTATGACAAAGGGATATTCCGGAAAACATACCCAAGTGGAAGAGTAACATTCGGAGGTCAAGTCGGGATGGGTGAAGTACACCGTTTCATCAGGCATGGCGTGGTTCTTCTTGATAACCTCTAAGTTTACCTTAGGCATTAGACATTTCTCGTTATCGGGTTCCTTCAACAAATTCTGGGTTTTGAAACCTTTGGGCAAACCCTCATCACTCTCGAACGCAACTACCTTCTTCCGACCCATTTTTCAACTTAAAAACAAGAAATCAAGACGAAATTGAAGGGAAGGCAAGAAACTCACCGTAGTTATTTATTCGATTTTTCGCTTCCTTGGCTCTTCTCCTAGAAACCTCTGAGAAAGTGACGTTCTTGATTTGGTGAAAGGGAGAGTTGGAGAGAGAGACCGCTTATTAAATAAGGGTTTGAAGGTGGTTGAAACTCTAAAAAACAAATACACCTTTTTGCCTCGAGAAACTACCTGAAAACCGTCCCATCGCGTCTCTTTTTTAAACCGTCGTTCCTTTCTTATTTTGGCAAACCTTTTGAATTCTTTTTGTCTCTTTCTATTCTTCTTTTTTAAATTCAAAAAGTTTGGGGGCAATTGTTGGGCCCTACATTTTCAGTCAACATGTTTGCAACTTACGCCTAAAACAACTTGGTACTAACAGCTTGGGTTGTTCTGTTTACAACTTGGTTTTTACAGGTTGGGACGCATAACACTTTTCCTATTTTATAGGGAATGTGCCAAAGACCAGTTCAACCACGTTTCTTCAGCAAGCCAACGACTATCTCTTTCCCAACGGATGAATGCGGATAAATCTCCAAGGATAAACCTCAATTCCGAGTTTGTAGGCCCTCATTGTTATTTAGTTTTTGAGGTATAAAAGGGGACATACACTGTAAATTCACACACGTACTACACTAGCCTAAGCTCCCTTTTCATACGCTCTTAGCATTGTAATCTCAAGAAAATTCTTAGTAAACTTTCGGTCAAGGCAGGAGCCACATCCTCCCGGGGTTTTGTGCCGGCGAACAAGTTGTTCAAGGGCTTTCCCTAGTTAACAAATGTCTGTGTCCATTTCTATTCAACTTGATAGTCATTGTACCTAGATTCATATCACTTTAGTCACTTTTCCCATCATACAAATCTAATTGTTGAAATTTGACCAAAACAGCTATATTATATTTTTTTTACTTATTTTCGGTTTTGTTATTTAAATTTTTAAACTTTGAAAGTCTTTTTATTTAAGAGTTTACAAAGTTTGAAAAAGTCTTTAACAAATCTAGTTTATCTTTAGTAAACTACTCAAATAACTAAGTCCTAAAATTTAGGGATTTGACTTTCAAAAACCATATGGACTTAGTATATTTGGTATGTTTATTTTTTTTCGTTTTATATATTTAAAAAATTAAAAATTAAAAAATCTGAAAATTAAAAATTCAAAAAAAAAAAATTAAAATAATGGCCGAATGTTTTTTTTTTGTGTGAGGAGTTTTGTAGTTGATTTATTCTTTGTGGCCTAGAAAATAGGGGAGTAAATATTGTAGTTATTTTTGTGTGGCTAGAAAGTAGGGAGGTTAGGTAAATATTTAAATATTTTTAGTGGCTAAAAAATAGGGGGAGTTATTTAAATAGGAGATAATTAATGGTAGAAGGATAATTCTTGTCAAATTAAAATCCTAATTTGTTTCCTATTTTTTCTCCTCTCTCTCTAACCGCCCTAATCCCTTCTCTCTCTACACGGTAAATAACCCCTCCTCCGTCACCGTCAATCTCTCTCTCAAACCTTCCAAACTCAACAACCTTCCTAAATTCCAAACCCTTCCTAAACCCTAACCATGGCAACCCCTTCCAAAAAGCAATCCGCCCCATTGGAGGTATCTCCGGGCGTTGGCTCAAGTGGTCCTAGTCTCATGGACACTTCGACCACCCCTCTCAATGTGTCTCCGGCAATGACAATGTCGGTTGATGATCCTCCTTTGGTGACATCAATGGCACAACCCTTGTCCATTGTGACATTACCACCTCTTCCACCCGTTCCATCAACCAAAAAGCCAAAAAGAAAAGCCATTGCTCACAAACCCTCGGCACAACCCGTCAAAAAGAGGAGCTCAAGTAGGCTCACTGCAATGAGGCACAAAGGTACTTCTAAATCCAACACATCCTCTGATCCTGTTGAAGTTTCTGAAGAATCTTCACTTGGTCTCTCCTCAGCTCATGTTTCGGATGAAGACTTCCATGCCGATGCTGAAAAGAGCCATTCTGTTGAGACATTTGAAGATTGGGAGATTGAGGAAGAAGAGCCCTTGTATGAAGTTATGAAAAGAAACATTAAAGGCAAAAGCAAGTGGGCTGCTATCAAAGATGTTACCCAGAAAGCTGGAACACCCAAGGTAACATCCTCTGTTTCTAAAGCTTCAAAGTCTTCGATTAGTGAGTTTGCATATTCTGAGTCCACTGATTTTCTTGAGAAAGAGTTTGAAGATGTGAATGTTGCTTTTCCAAAACCTTACTTTTCATTGGAATTCTATAGAAAAGAAAATATGGAGTTTTGGTTGAAACATAGTGACACGAAAATTCTCAAGGAAAAGCATATTGACGAGGTTGATTTCAAAAAGCATGGTGTATTTCAGTTCCTGGAGGATAGAAAATTTTTGAAAGCTAACTTGCATCCTTCGAAATTTGTTGAAGCTATTGTCAAAAATTTCTATGCCAACCTAGATAATGAGAAGTCCGATCAATTTGGAAAGGTGTTTTTAAGGAACAAAATTTTTTCTATTACACCCTCTTTGATCAACAAAACTTTGGGACTCCCAAATATGGATGATGATGGTCCTATTGTTCATAAGGATGAAATTGCTAGGTTTATCTCTCATGATGTCGTGCATGAATGGCCTCAGAACCCGAATCCCAAAACCAAAGTTCATTTTCTTGCTTCCCGTCTCACTTCACTCTTTGCCGTGCTTCACAAGCTTTGTATATTTAATTGGGTTCCTACTTCTAACGAGCAATATGTGACATTGCAACAAGCTAAAATCTTGTATAAGTTAGGAAAGAACCGAAGGGTGAACTTGGGTAGATTGATCTTCAAACATTTGGCTTCGTGGGGTAGAAGAAAAGACATTACAATGTTTCCTTACCCTTCCTTAATCTTCCAAATTTTGAAATCTCAAAAATTGCCCATTGAAGAGTCGGATGAGTACACGCCCAGTCTTGATCTCTATGCTATAGATTCTCAGCTGACTAAGAAGAATACCAAGAGTGTGAGATACACTGGTGATCTTCCTTGGTCAAAGATAAATGAATTTGGGTCAAGTGAAGCGGTTTCTGCTAAGGGTGTTACTCAATCTGTTATCCCGAATGTTACTCCGAAATCTCCAAGTTTTTCAGGTACAGATGCAGCTCATGTTCTTGCTAATGTATACAATTTGTTGGGGAATGCTTCACCAACAATACCAAAGACCACAGTTTTGGCGTTTCTCCACAAACAAACTTCTACCATTGCCGAGATTGTGCAAGGTTAGACAAAGCTCAAGGAGATTACTGATGAATTCATTCAGCAGGTTTCTTCCCAAACTGGGGGAGTTGATAGTGCTGATGGAGCTGGTCCTAGTGGTGGTGGTGTTGGAGATGCCAGTGGTGCTGCTGCAGATGTTACTGATGGTGCTGACTTAGATGCTGGAGATGAAGAAGGGGATGAACAGGAGGAAGATGAAGCTGATGATGAGCGAGAAGAGTGAGTACAATACATCGCCTGAAGGTTGATGTTGCCGCTCTTATGGTTATGGTATTTTTGGTGGTTGAAAAACAATTTACTTTTATGTTTTTATTTGGAACATGTTTTAAATACTTTGGTGGTTTGTTTTATTTGCTTTTGGTGTTTAAACTTTTAGGGTTGTTTGAACTTGGAGTAGCTTAGTAACTTTGGTTTATCTTTGGTAATTTAGGTTGCTAGTTATTTGGAAAACTTATTTTAGAAATTATGTTTTGATAACTAGTATTTTTGTGATAAATCATTGTGGTTGTGAATTCCTTGATTTTGGGGGAGTTTATAACTATGGAAGTTACTCTGGTATGGCTAACAATATCTTGCAGGGATTAGCACTGTAGAGTTTGGAAAGAAATTATAAATTATGGGGGAGATTGTTAATGCAGACTGTGGGTGTTACCACAGATGTTATCACTGGCAGTTGGGTGTTACCCGAACTGGAATGATTTATAATTTAATAATTCTTTCCATATTATTTTATATTCTAATTTCTAATATTATTTGCAAGATATATGTGTTTGTTGGTCTATATTTCAGGTTAATACATGGCTGGATTAATTGCTAGAAACAAGGAAGAAGTTGGTGAAGGAGTTACACGTAAATAGGAGATTTACGAGTAACTTTTGCTTGGTCCATATTATTTGTTGAAGAAAGAAAAACATGGGAAGACCAAGTCATGGAGTTGTTGCTGATTAATTGAAGTGTACAATACAAAGAAAGCAAGAGAGTACAAGGTGATGAAGCAAGGACTTGGGCTTCAAGTTTCGATTGCTACATTCTAGGGAAGTTGGCGCAAGAAGAGGAATTCAAGCCAAGAAATCTCTCCACTCCTCTCACACGATCTGAAGGTCCAAGGCTGTTATTTTGGAGTAGCCTCCAAGGCATTTGAAGGCTATAAATAGGCTAGGTGTGATTCATTTGTGATATGCCAAATACGAAATACACACATCATAGCACAAGAGAGACAAAGTTATTTGGTTCGCATAATCCTTTCTCCCTTGTGATTCTAGCTTAAACACTGAGTGTTTAAGAGAGTGTTGGCTAAGGATAGGATTCGTGCTTTGTCTCATTTAGTTCCATAGAGCATCATCTTTGTATTAGCAATAGGGAACTTTCGACTTTGTAATTTTTCTATATTGATTATAAAGTCTTCGCCATCTAGGCACACCCAAGTTATATATTTATATAACTTGAGAAAATTATATCTTGTGTTATTTATTTCCGCTGCACAAAGTTTTTACAAACTATTTTATTTGGTGTGTGTGTGTTGTCCGTCACTGTGTTATCGAAGTTGTTGGGTAACATCTACGGTAGCATCTCTTTCCAGTGAAGCCATTGACAATTTCAATATTCATCATGGTAATTCACATAATCTCATTATACAATTATCATGATTATCTAAAATAAACATCATGAACGGGGATTTGATACCACTGTTGGGTTTCGTGGGTCCATGCGCAGCGGAAGAAAGCAAATTAACACGAAAACCCGGAGCCATGGATCCGTTCTAGATGATTAATTAAATAAGATGAAATAGAATAACCAACCTTGATGCCCTTTGTCATTGATAAACGCGTTCTAACTCCAGGATTGATGATCTTACGAACCCTTAATGAACGAACCTTGAATCACGAACGTTAGATCTTGAGTTGCGAAGATCCTTTATGTGTATCCACGCGTTGAACGAACCCTAAAAAATTCTAGGTGGATTGCTAGATCCTTGATTGAAACCCCTTTCAATCTATGGAGAAATATGGAATTGGATGGTTTTGATTTTCAATTCCCAATTGAAAAACTCACAATTGTGTTTCTCTAAACTCAATTTTCGTGACTTGCAGCTAGGGTAAAAGGGAGGCAGTATTTATATTGTATAAATACCTTTTCTTATTCAGAAAATCCTAATTCCAGGCCCATTATGTATCTGCCAGCGCCGACGGGACGACTCGTGCCCTGCGGGAAGAGTCGTCCCCTTGCACACTTCCTCAGATACATTCGTCCCCCTTAAGGGGAATAGTTCGTACAAATCCAGGGCACGAGTCGTCCTTATGGGCACGAGTCATCCTATATGGGACGAGTCGTCCCTCAGGACATTCCCTCAGATACACTCGTCCCAGGCCAAGGGAATAGTTGGTTCTGGCCTGGGGACGAGTCGTCCCCTCTGTACAAAAATTTCATATTTTCCATTTTTGACAATTCGTTCGATGCGTGTGACCCCATAGGACTATATTATGTTGGCAATGAGTTCGATCACATCGGTCCTCATAAGACATGAGCGAACTCTAGCAAGCCATCATGCCTACCCAAATAATATAATATCAAGTTCGATTTCCTACATAGAACATATCACAATCCCATTGTCACACGATGTTATATTGAACATGAGTCATGGTCCACGTCAACTCATATTGTTCAATGCTTTCTCGTTGCCAAGTAAATTGATCAATCGAATGTTATTAATCACATTAATTCATTCGGACATGGTCATGTACATCATCAATCTTACTTACGAGTGGCCTAGCAAACATCTCTCTTTACGAGGGACAAATTTCCATCTTGACTTATCATTCTTCCCAACAAGAATCCTATCATGCTAATAATAGCCCTTATTGTTATCCGGTTAAAGATAACGTTAAACTATATCAAACACAATATTCATCGAGTGAAAGACGATGATAATCTCAGGTCAAAGGATATCAATGATATAACTATATGAGATTTAATTATGACATTTGACCATGACATAAATCTCATAACGGGTCAAGTCCAGTACTTTGTTCTCTAACAAGTACCCATGAATTTAATGTGCATCTCTATGCATATAAATCACATGATTATCAATTAAACTTCATACTAGTGCTTCTTAAGTACTAGGGACACGATTATTACAATAAACATGCAAACATATATAATAATCAAAATAACAATCTCTTATATAAATGAATAATGACATTACATATAAGTCTATCTCTATAGGCCTAGGGCACTAACACCTACAGTCTCCCACTTGCACTAGGCCCAATCATTCATGTATCTCCATGGACCTAACATGACCATCATGTTTAGCTTGTGGCAAAGGCTTGGTGAGAGGGTCCGCAATGTTGTCATCCGTTGGTACCTCGCATATCTTAACGTCTTCCCTTTCACAGATTTCTCGAATGAGGTGGAAACGCCTCAGAATGTGTTTGGATCGTTGATGTGACCTTGGTTCTTTTGCGACGAATGCAATACTTGTTTCTTTGTATTGGCGCCAAATTAAATAGCTCTAGTTTAAACAATATTTTGTATACTTTTTTTATACTACTAGTATTAGTATATAAGTATTATATACAGAAGGTCAGAAATTCAATTTTCACTAATTCAGCAATTAATAAAAAAGCTTAAAAATATAATTGTATTGTGCAAAGACATGAAAGTTATTGGCCAGTAATAATATTGTTGTGAGTGCTTGTCATCATTTAATTTTTTTCCCTAACGGAAAATATGAAGGAGGGTGGAGGTCAAAAATGGTACTAGCTTAACATGATTTTAGTAATCTTTTGACACATTCAGAGGAGTATATATTTGGCAGTAGACAGCTTTTATGACCACCTAATAGCAACCAACAACCATGAACATGATTGAAATCAGAATTTTATTTTGACAGAAAACAAAAATGTTTTTTTTTTTACTGTCCCATTGAGGGCTGAGGACGATTCGAACTCTAGCACTAATTAATTGAGGACACGGTTTTACTGCTTTACTACTGAGTAAAAACTAAAGAATTTAAAGTATACTGTATAAATTGTTTAGTAGATAAAAAAAATCTCTTTTTTACAAATAGGTTCATGCGAACCTCATTGTTAACGGGCCACGGATCAAACGGATCTATCGATTCCCGGACAAAAGTCTGGTCCGTGCGGACTTCGCACGAATTTGGGCCCATTTTGCTAATTATTCCATCTCGAGAGTACTCATTTTAAAAGGGGTGCAAACGTGGCAAGAGCCCGTATATGTATATGAGAATGCAGGGCTAAGATTGGAGCTATACGAAGCATCACGATTTTCACGGCTACGATTGGAAATAGGCGTAGCCACAGCCAATCCCAAAGTAGCTCCAATTCAATTACCCCCTTCATTTTTCACTTGAACCGTTAGTATTTTCTCCCAAACCCATCTAACAATTTTCATTGTCTATTAGAACTTGATCTTGATGCTGGTGAATAGTTTGAATCTTATGTTGTTGTTGTTGTTGTTGTTATTGTTGTACTTGTAACGATGTTGTCATTCGCGAAAAAAATTCGATTTTTCGTTTCTTTGAAAACCAAATAAAACCGGAAAACGGAGTTGCCACGCCATTTTTGTTTTAAGGGCCAAAACTTTGAAAAATGCCCGAAATGAGAGATTTGGGTTCGGAGGTCACGTTACACACCGGGAAGAACGTTAGTGTTCACCCGGAATGCCTCGTAAAACGAGTCTTCCAAGCATTGAAAACCATTTTTGTGTGTGTGTGTGTGTGTGTTACTTTGGCCAAAATAAATTGAAACTGAGAAAAGTAAAAATTGGGAATTCTTTATTAGACTTTAAACAAGTCCCATGATTTTTGGTATGATTTTAGGGTTGAGTTTTGGTACTCAAAAGATTTTTTGAAGTTGAAAACCAATTCTGCCAGAATGAAAAAGGCAGTGGACACTTTATTTTAAAATGGGTTTAAGGGCTTAAAAATCTCAGAATCTGGGGAAAGTCCGAGAATTAAAGTTGTTCAAAACACCATAAATAAGGTTTCTGTAAAAGAATTTTCCATTTGGAGGTGATTTGGTGGACCAAAACCTTCTGTAAATCTCAGATATGAAATCTGGATTTCCAGAGACTGAGGAACTGACTTTTAAAAGAAAATTTGAAAAAGGGAGTTTTACTCACGAAAAAAATAAAGTAAAAATATGTCTGGAAATCTCTGGATGTTGGCTACAAAAAGTATTTTGTAGTCAACACCAAATTCCAAGTTTCTGTATGTCCAAAAAATTAGACCATGGACAGAGGTCTTAGAGAAAGGCTACTGGACAGCAACTTTCTCTTGAAGAAAAACATAATTTTAAAGGGGGTTGGCATCCATGCTTGTCCCCATTTTCCTAAGCTTTGATTAGTGATCACTAAACATTTTAGTGGTGATCTACTATATCAAGCCATCCTTGGGGTACATTAGGACTTTAAGCATTTCATTTGCTTGGGAAGGGGAATTTTATCCTTTGAAAGAAAGATCTTGTGTATGAAAATGATTTTTAGGGTTTTGAAAATGTGTTTGCAAGTAAGTAAATACACTTTGAAAGTAATGTTGATCCTTGTAGAGGATCATCCATGGAGATGAACTTCCATGGTGATCCTCTTGGATCTAGAGCAAGAAGATGAACAAACTACATTTTGGAGTTTGAAAGTGCATGCATGGATGAGAGAGATTTAGGGTAGGGAGAGGGAGGTTATACCTATCTTCCCTTGTGTTTGTGTTTGAATGGATTCAAGGCTTGAATGTGTTTAGGGTTTGAATGTGTTTAGGGTTTGAATGTGTTTAGGGCTTGTGATTAGAGTTGGTCAAAGAGAAAACAAGTAGATAACAATTAAGTCCTCTATGTTTTCTCTCTAATCCTCCTCTTAAGGGGTGATTGAAGCTTGGGCTTGTGTATGAATGGGAGTGATTTGAGAGTATTTGGAGTGAGTGGGATTTGGAAAAGATTCAAGAGAAAATGGTGGCAATCTAAGGATTCCCACTGTTTTCTCTCTATTTTTCGCCCGAGTCTTTGTTCTTTGTGAGTGAATTGTGTTGTGTAACCGAGAGAGGAGGGTTCAATTTATAGGCCACCGAGAATGCCGGTTATGTCCGTGCGGATGAGTACTGAGGCGTGCCTTTGTTCATTAAATGCAGCTCCAGGCTTTGGACACAAGGAATATCTTTTGAAAATTCAAACTGGTTGCTGTTTTTCAGCTTGCCAATTCGGGTTTTTTCCAATTTCTTTTCTTTTTAAGATTCTTTTCTTGGTTTAACCTTAAATGGCAATCCCTAATCTACCCTCACTTTGTTAGAAAGGTTAGGAATTGTTAGAAATGTTAAGAATGTTAAGACTTTCGTTAATTTTCTAACGAAAATGCTAACAACTCAAATTGGAGCATTTACAGTAGCCCCTCGGCGACGGCGCTTTCGAAGGAAGCGGGGTCGTTGATAAGAGTAAGGCTCCATATTTGACAGGATGATCAAGTGATCGAGTGGTTGAACCTAGCGATAGGCTACCTACGTATCCCGAACGGGAATCAAGCCGGTCGTAGTTCGGGTCTTTGACCCTGGAGTGACTGTTTTAGGATGTCAACCAGGTGAGCGAGTTCTGCAGTCGGTTGCTGAAAGAAACTCTGTTGGGGATAGGAAATGACCATTTTGGTCTGATGGCTAAAGTTGCATATCCGCTCTGCTGGGGATAGGAATGACCATTTTGGTCTGGTGGCTAGAGTCATATATCCGGTCTGCTGGGGATGGGAATGACCATTTTCGGTCTGATGGCTAAAGTTGTATATCCGCTCTGCTGGGGATAGGAATGACCATTTTGGTCTTGATGGCTAAACCTAACGATAGGCTACCTACGTATCCTTAAGAGGAATCAAGCCAGTCGTAGTTCGGGTCTTTCGACTATCTTCAGACGTAGACCCTAGAGTGACTATTTTAGGGTGTCAATCTAAGATTTGACTACTTTTGGAAGTCTCCCTAAGATTTGACTATTTTTGGGAAGTCGCCCTATGATTTGACTATTTTTGGGAAGTCACCCTATGATTTGACTATTTTTGGGAAGTCGCCCTATGGTTTGACTATTTTTGGGAAGTCGCCCTATGATTTGACTATTTTTGGGAAGTCGCCCTATGTTTGACTATTTTTGGGAAGTCGCCCTATGGTTTGACTATTTTTGGGAAGTCGCCCTATGGTTTGACTATTTTTGGGAAGTCGCCCTATGATTTGACTATTTTTGGGAAGTCGCCCTATGATTTGACTATTTTTGGGAAGTCACCCTATGGTTTGACTATTTTTGGGAAGTCGCCCTATGGTTTGACTATTTTTGGGAAGTCGCCCTATGATTTGACTATTTTTGGGAAGTTACCCTATTATTTTTGGGAAGTTGCCCTGGTAATGATTTCGGTTTGTCGAATTAGGGGATGATTGCGATTTATCGCTTTCCTAGTGTTGTGTGTGATAGCGTTTTAGGTGCCTCAAACCTTAATGGTGGCGTCTTAGGTGCCTTGAACCTTGATGATGGCGTCTTAGGTGTCTCGAACCTTGATGATGGCGTCTTAGGTGCCTTGAACCTTGGTGATGGCGTCTTAGGTGCCTCAAACCTTGATGATGGCGTCTTAGGTGCCTCAAACCTTGATGATGGCGTTTTAGGTGCCTTGAACCTTGATGATGGGTGATCTGGAGGTGATAACTTGTTTTGAAATGATTTCCTTCGATGTTCGTATCCTTTCATTGGGGACAGACTTCGAGGGGATAGACAGTCTTTTGGTGGACTTCATTTGAAGGGATCGGTCTTGCGTTTGTTGCCGGAGATGAAAGAGATGGAATTCCTTTGGCTTTCGTCAGGGATGAACCTAAGTTGAGGTTTAGTTCCATTGTATGATCCTAAATAAGGACTCAGTTCAGGAGTATGAACCTAAATTGAGGTTAAGGGAGACTATTTGAGGGCATTCTCGCATGGGAAGATTAGAGCTTACGATGATTATCGGGGAAAAGGGTGACCGTGTTGGTCAAGCAGCTGGACCTATGGTAGGCTGCCTACGTATCCCGAGTGGGAATCAAGCCTGGACGTAGTTCGAAATCCACTGGACAGTTAGGAACAGGTCTAGGATCCTGGGCCTTTTGATAATTCGGAGGCTGTCACCTTAAGGAGCTGAAGCTTCCGTCGCTATTTGCGGAGGTAGCTAAAGCTATGGGTAATCATGCAACATTTGTGAACGTATGCATATTTTCGAGATATGTTGAGGGACTAACGTACCTTTATTGTGCTTACCTGCAGGAGAGCAAGTCGCGGGGGCTGTGTGGTAGTTGACAGTGTTGAGAGTCTTGATGTATCTGATCGAAATGTTGAAGCATTTAGGGGCGTGAGGTACCTCTCAGCAATTGGCATTTGAAAACTTGGCGTCCCTGACCTACTTGCCTTTGAGAACTTGGTGTCTATGATTGAATTGCATTTGAGAACTTGGCGTCCCTGACCCATTCGCATTTGAGAACCTGGCGTCCCTGACTGATTTGCATTCGAGAACTTGGCGTCCCTGACCGATTTGCGTTTGAGAACTTGGCATCCCTGACCGATGAGAACTTGGCGTCCCTGACCGATTTGCATTTTGAGAACTTGGCGTCCCTGACCGAATTGTATTTCAGAACTTGGCATCCCTGACCGATTTGCGTTTGAGAACTTGGCGTCTCTGACCGAATTGCATTTGAGAACTTGGCGTCTCTGACCGAATTGCGTTTGAGAACTTGGCGTCCCTGACTGATTTGCATTCGAGAACTTGGCGTCCCTGACCGATTTGCATTCGAGAACTTGGCGTCCCTGACCGATTTGCGTTTGAGAACTTGGCGTCTCTGACCGAATTGCGTTTGAGAACTTGGCGTCTCTGACCGATTTGCATTTTGAGAACTTGGTGTCCCTGACCATTGAGAACTTGGCGTCCTTGGCGTCTCTGACCGATTTACGTTTGAGAACTTGGCGTCTCTGACCGAATTGCGTTTGAGAACTTGGCGTCCCTGACCGATTTGCATTTGAGAACTTGGCATCTCTGACCGAATTGTAGACACCGGAGGCGGTCTTCATATATTTGTGGATGTTGGGGGTTGCCGGAGCTCGTCTTTGCCAAGCTATAGATATGGGGACTATCTTTGCCAAACTGTAGATGCTGGAGGCTGTCTTCATCTATTTGTGGACATTGGAGGTCGCCTTTGCCGAACTGGAGATGTCGGAAGGTGTCTTCACGGACTTGATGCACTGTAGATCTGGAGCCAAGGTGGTGTTGTCCTAATGTGTCTGAGGTATCAGTCATTTGTTGAATTCATTGGAATTACGCTTCGGTGGAGACCATCTTTGCTGCGGGGTGGCTTCGGGTAGTGATGGAAAACTGGTCTTTCGTGCTTGAATTGCTACATTTGTTAGCAGAGGGACAAATGCACATATGACATTCATGATGATGGATGCATGCATGGAACTAAAAATGATTTCGCAATAGCTTAGGTTTTTTTTTTTTTGCATGCTACATGAGCCCTGGGGATATTTTTGTGGGGATTCATGTGGTGAGAGGGTTTGTATGTGTTGTGGACTGTTTGGGACAAGCTTTGAGCTGGTGGGGTGATATCCTTTGATCGCGGACTGAATTGCATGTCATTGATGAAGTTGGATTTGAACCCCGGGTCTCGATTGAAATTTCTTTTCAGTCGCGGACATTTTGAAGCTGATGCTGACAGGCTCTAGAATCAAAGTATGTTGTCATGAATGAACCCTCTTTTGCTTGGGTTAGTTGTGATTTGACATAAATTTGGAGAATGATTTGGCGAAATGCTGATATGAGGAGATTCCCAATTCTCAATTTTTGATGATGCAGGGAGTTGCC
The DNA here is from genome assembly GCA_022495995.1 of Adenophora triphylla var. japonica. Lineage (NCBI taxonomy): Eukaryota > Viridiplantae > Streptophyta > Magnoliopsida > Asterales > Campanulaceae > Adenophora > Adenophora triphylla. The sequence goes on from JAFEMH010002383.1 coordinate 255,114, forward strand.
ATATACCAAGTTCTAAAGCTGAAACTCCAAGATTGTTGTTGAGGTGACTAGGCCTTTATTCTGAAGATAGGTGTGACTTGATAAAGCCCCATTCCGTGGAAGAGACATGGCGAAAGCCACAAAATCTTTCTCTGAATGATCTGATGAAGCCCCAGGTTTGACTGTAAGACTGACATACTGATGAAGTGCCGAGCCAATCGATCAACGTGAGAGCCCTCAAGGTGAAGTTGTCATGAAGTGAGAAACCCATCTTTGATAACGACTATGAAACTAGAATCCTCTCTTCGAAGAGTGTCTTCCATATGGGAACTGTTAGCCATAGTGGCACTTGGCTTGTTCATGGCTTCAATCATATTCACCCTACTTTTTTTTTAGGGAATGGATTGTTGACTGTATTGGGCCCTTGGGGTACCCTTTTTCGATCAGTTCTCACACTGTCCTTCTTCGTGCCCATGATACTAGTGGGGAGCACAGAGTTTAGTTGTGTCCAAAAGGACACCGGGATCCATGGGCTGATGGTTGTCTGGTCAAACCTTCCTTCACAAATCCCTGAAAGACGTCGCTCAAAGGCATTCCGAAATCTTCAAGCTTAAGGCTTCGCGACTTGGGCACATCACCTTTCCTTGGCACGAAAGGAGTGGCATTGTTGTAATCCTGTCCCGAATAGGGCTGAGCAGGAGTCGTGTTGGAGGTGGAAGAAACCCGGTATACATGCGGAGTGCAACAACTTGCTGCTGGCGATTGTAAGCCCTCTCAAATTTAGCCCCGGAATTGACCATTGCCCGCGAGATCCGGATAGGGAAATTCTAAGTGAGGCCCTTAAATGCGGCTTCAAGCATGGCGAAAGATGTCCGGTTGTGCCTCTTCGGAAGGAGGAGTTGCCATTTCGCTAAGTTTCAAGTTCCAATGCTCGTAAAAATCCCCGATGTTCTCGTCGGAATGGCCTGCTTGTTGTCGCGAGATCAACTCTATTTGTTTCCCATTCCAAGTTAGCTTTGTACTTCTCTGTGAAAGCACCGGTAATCTGTTCCCAAGTAGCCCTAGCTTCAGGCTTCAATCGAAAGAACCATTTCAAAGCCCCTGACTTCAAAGAGAGACTGAAGTAGTCGGCCAACTGCTGGTTTGTGTATCCCTTAGCTTTCATTGCCAAAGTGTATGTATCCAGGTGAGTTTTCAGGCATGCAGTCCCATCAAACAGATCTAGATTAGGCATCACGAATTTGTGGGGCAGGGGCACAATGGAGTCCGGGTTCGTAGGCCAGAAGGCAGACTTCTTAGCGGTCAATTCAGCAATCTGCGCTTTCATTTCCTTATGTTGTTCCATGAACCAGGCCAGATGAGGATCTTGTGGTGGAACCATGGCGTTCAATCCAGTGACTGAGCAAGAGTGAGGAGTTACCACTGGCGGCACACTGGTGGAAGGGATACTATACTCCGGGGCATAGGTGAAAACCTGTCCTTGGCCCGAATTACCCTGTGGAGTGTGAGTAGGAGCCTGGTCAAAGGGATAGAACCCAACGGCTTGCTGTTGACTTCCAATTGGCAAAGAGGGTGGTGGTAGACTTGAGGTGGCCGGGTAGCTCGAGTTTCCGGAGTGAGACCCATAAGTAGGCTTAAATGTGGGCTGCTGTCCCTGATTGTTGAATTACATGGCTAGCTGTGGCGAGGGTGCATAACCAGGAGGATCTTTGCGGTCTGGTGATTTCGATGAAGCCCAGGATAGGGGCTTGCTTTGGCCCATTGATCCACGAGTGAGAGATGGGTTTGTGGAAGGCTGTGTTAGAGGCGGTGAACTAGCATCATTTTGTTGTCCCGAACCAAAGCTTGTGGTGGCATCCTAAAGCTATTCTTTGCGGCACTCTAAACTGTTGTTGCGAAGATTCTTCTTGATCGTTTCCGAACTGAGATGGGATCCCAATTTGCTGTGGCATTCCAAGGTACCCCCAACCATGAGAAGACATTCCGTACTGATTTCGTTTCTACTGAGGAACTGCAAACTGATTCATCCCATCAGGCTGCATGGATCCATTGGTCTGTAGTTGGGGAGCTGGCTATCCCAAAGATCGAGGAGATAGTACCATAGGAGGCTGGTGGTGGCATCCTGGAGTAGTCTGGGCGACCGAGAGTGGGATTGGGGGTTTCTTTGTCCCGTTAAGGCGGTCATGAAGGGATCTTGTGAGACTTGTGCGATCTTAGGGGACTTGAAGCCGGAGTTCTTTGTCGAGGCATTTCAAAGCGATGTAATGGCGAAGCTCTGGCCCGATACGCTTAACTGAGGCATACCAAAGCTGTTTGTGACATACCGAGCTAACCCCAGCGCTTTGAGGCACACCATGCGGCCCAAATCGGATGAAGTCAATTTGTTTCCCCAAGCAGCGTCCCAGGCCCGAGCGAATGTATACCAGACCGAGGCTGAAAGGATGGCTGATTCGCAGGTTGAGAAGAGTGTGAGGAAGGTGGTGGCATTCGGCGGTAGTCTGTCTGGCCAAGATAGGGATGGGGATCCTCTTCTTCTTCTACCGTGAAAGTCCCATCGGGGTTGAGGGCAATCGTCAAATCAAAATTCCTGACACCTTCCAAGGATGAACATCGAAACCTCCTTCTGATTGACACAAGAAGTTTTATGGACTCGGATTCCAATATTAGCCATAGAAATATGATGAATTTCTGGTCCTGGTTAAAATTCCGTCCTCATCCTTGGACATCAAAGAACTGCACTTGACAAGCCCATGACCAACATGGCGATCAAATCTCACTTTGCTTGGTGGAGTCTTGGTCTGAAGAGATGTATTTGCGAAGTCTTGATTTTGAAGAAGTGACTTGGCAAAGCCTCAGTCTCATGATTGTGAATCTTGTAGTGAAGTGAGGAACCAACGTGGACCCGGCATAACCAGAGAAGCCCCACTCTAAAGAAATGACTTGACGAAAGCTCTCCCTTAAAGAGTACAGTGCAGCTCTAATGCAAATTGAATTGTCATATAGCAAAAGAGGCAACCCATCCTTCTATATTTACTTTATTATTTCCTTTAGTCAATTAGTCAACCGGAAGAAAATGTAAAAGAAAGACAATTTAGAAATGTATACCTGCAGGGGCATATTTTCGAAAAGTGGGGACGAATCCCCGATTTGTATTATTTGATGGCCTCATTTGATGAAGGCACAAAAGAACTCGCTTTGGGTTTGACTCTTTTGAGAGAGCATACGTGTAGAAAGGTTTGTAAAAGTGTATGGAAGCCCTTGCTGACAGAAAATTAGTGTTTAGCTCTATTTTTCCTATAATGTAGAAAAAGAAGACTTGTCGAGACATCTGAAAACATGTTTTATTCAAAATGATCACAAGATTGCTTAAAACCCTTTATTAATGTTCGGGTTACTCAAACCCCTAATCTCGATATGAACAAACATTTTTATTAATCATGAGGAGAAAGTCGACCAATACCAAGGGTTAAGTTGGCGAATTGCGACGAAAGATTGTGCACATGAGAGGCCATTGATGAGACCGAATTTTCTGGGATTTGAATGTGTTTATGACCGGACCATTTCTGGTTGCCTATGTTCCCCTTAATATAAGGAGCTCAGGTCACCGTAGTTCGGGCTTGAACTGTGTTTGGCTTTGGAAAAGGGGTATGAACATTTGTGGTACTTTTGGTGAAAAGGCTCGGATAGGATGTTTGGATGATAAGGTATGGGCCTCGAGATGTTCCTTGATAAGTCGTTTTTTGACGGCTTCTTCCGGGATTTCATTGCTTCTTGATCATCATCCTTCATTGGGGAAGAAAGATTTTGAATTCAGCTTAAGGGCTTATGATGTGTTTTTGCCGTTGCTTTAACTGCTCCCTTGTTGTCGACAACTTCCGTTCTTCGGGCTTTAATTTTGCCCATATGTCAAGCCTCTGATCGGCGGTCTTTGGGTCCTTGGCCTCGTTTTTTTTTTTAAGCTTTTGTTTTTTTTATTTGAAGCTTTTGGTTGAGCTCTTTTTTTTTTGTTGAGGATGAAGGCAAGCCTCTGCTTGAACTTTCTTGATGCACGGGAGGCGGAGGCAAGCCCCCGATTTTTTGTCGACATGGGGTCAATCTTCCGATGCTGAGTGACCTTTTGTTGTTCTTCGATGTTGCCACCGTCGTTGACTTGGTCAAGGTGATGATGGGGACATGTTTTGGAAAGTGTATGGCTTGATGGAGGCCTTTGTGAGGTAAGGAAAGTGTATAGGGAGGGGCATAGTTGACTTTCTCGCACCAATTAATTAAAATCTTAATCATTTCCAGAGATTATTTGTTGAGCAATGCGAGTGATCATTTAAAATAAAACCATTTCATTAAATGTAATGTAGGTGTGCAAATAATGTCTCAAGTCTAGCAAGAAAAGAAAAAGACTTCTTTTATAGAAAATTTAAGATTAACTACAATGTCCAAGGAGGACTTGATTGAACGAAGAAAGTACTAGATCCTACGAAGGTTGACTAAAAGATTGTTTTAATATTAAAGGATGGGTAGCCCCTAGTCTAGCTACTCTTTGTTGTTGGACCACGTCTCTATCCTTCAGCGTTGGAAGCAAATTTGACTGACTATGCTTGCCTTTGGTAACTTCAGGAATTCCTCACTCACCGGCCCTGACGGTTGCCTTTTCTGCCATTAGATTGTTATCATCTTGGTGTCAGTCGTGAACTTACCGGAGGGCGAGAGTTCAAAACATTTCGCCGAATCCGGCTTTGCCATGGTCACATGCTTGTTGCAGTCAAACCAGCCATTCTCCACATTTGTTGCGACTAAATCATCTGGCTTGGAGCTTGAATCATAAAACCCAATCATGTTTACACTCGTGTTGTTTGGGAAATGATCATTGGCAGGGTTGAGATCACTGAGGCGCTCGAGTTTGCCCTTCTTAATTAACCCCTGAATTGCCTTTCTCAAAGCTGTGCAGTTGTCGGTTATATGACCGTGATACTGGTGGAAAGCACAATGCTTAGTGGTGTCCAAAGGGATTTTGGGATCCTTGGGCTGATAGTTTCTCATGGGTTCGAGGAGACCCTGCTTTAGCAAGCTTTTTAAAACTTTGCTTAAGGGAACACCCAAATCCTTGGGATGTAATCTCTCCTTTGGGGGAGAATAAACTCTTAGTGCCCTTTGGTCATTGATTTGGTTACCATTCTGAACAGGGCTTACCGGTTTTGGTCCCTTGGGGCGCTCAAGCTTGCCCGCTTTGATTAACCCTTGAACCGCTCTCTTCAAGACTGTGCAGTTGTCGGTCGTGTGGCCATAATGATCATGGAAGGCGCAGTGCTTACTCATGTCGAGGGGTGCATTTGAGCTCCTTGGATGGTAGTCCCTGAGAGGCTCCTGTGAATACCCCGTTCCGATGCAACGCGCATATGGAGGTTTGAAATAAATAATCATATGATGTCAGACCGAAATGGGATATTCATTAAGTGACACTCGCTTTAAACCATATTAAAATATTAGTTTAATTTTGAGAGTCGCCACGCCACTTTGATATAGCCCAAAGCTTTGAAAAAAGGCTAAGCATTTAATTGGGTTCGGGGGTCAAGTTACAATAGAAGAAGAAATGCTATCACTCCTGTTGCCCGACGGATCGGTCTTTCTAGCATGTGGGGTGTTGGTTGTGTGCGGTGTTTACAGGAATAGATAGAAGAAACGGGATCATGCATAAGGAGGAGGGGAGAGAAAGAATTAATTGATGATCACACCCTAGAACCTTTGATTTAGGCCCTCGGAAGGTACACTAATCAACGTTCATCCTTAGGGAATTGCTGATCATGGGACAATTATTACTAAGGTGGAAGGAAAGAAATAGTTCCTAGATCCATTGGGTTTTCTTGGGCGAAACCTTAGATCATCCTCGGCTAGGCATATTTTAAATATATTGAAATAATCCTAAATCTAGCATAAAGGAATAATTAAAACATATTAGGCATGCAAATAAACAGCAATAATAATAATAAAAGAAGGAATAAAAGACTTACCAATTGTAGCAAGGCTTTGAGGATCGAATCTAAGGGTGATTCGAATAATATTGAGAGATGTACGGAAAGGAGAATCAAGTATAGTCTTGCCTTCTCCGTGGGAAAATATGTTGTGTGATGATGTGTGGAAAGGAAATTCAAGTATAGTCTTGACTTCCCTCTTGAAAATTGTGTGTGATGGAACAAATCAAGTGTAGTCTTGATTCCTCCGTTGAGAATTCGTGTGTGGTGGAAATAAATCAAGTTTAGTCTTGATTCATATACCGAGAGAACGTGTGTGGGGAGATGTGGGGAAAAAACTGTGCTGAAAACTGATACCTTGAGTGAGTACCGAGTGCACGTATTTATAGTGCTTCGAGGAATGGGCTGGACCGAAAAAAGGGTCGATCGGCCTTAATAATAAGGTTCGATCGGCACAAAAATGAAGGGTCGATCGGCACTAAAAATATGTTTCGATCGGCACTTAAACTAAGGTTCGATCGGCACTTAAACTGTGTAAAGTTTATCTTGCAATGAAAGGGTCGATCGGCCAAAGAGCTTGGCCCATATCAATTCTGCCTTGGCCCAGTTTATCATTGGCCCCAACTTGCAACGGCTTTGTCCGGCCATGGCCTAGCTGGCCCCAATTCCATGAAGTTTTGGCCGGCCACCATTCAACAATGCAATGCCTTGATTTGTATAATTAGTTATTCGTTTCGTCTCACAATTTTCTCTTCGCACTTTGACCACTATAATGACTTCTTTTGCACTTCGCTCTTTGGAATTTTATTTTTCATTTAATCCCATGAATTTTTCTAAATCAGTTTCGTCCCAAATTTCCATATTTCCAGTTTAGTCCCTGAATTTCCAATAAATTCCAACTTGGTCCAAAAGCTTCCAAATGCCAGTTAAGTCCCAGATTTTCCCGAATTGCACTTCAGTCCCTGTACTCAAACCATATCAAATATACATAAAACTCGGGAATCAAACGCAAAGAAACCCTAACCAAACCAGTCCAAAATATTTAAAATTCCTTTTTTCGGACCGGGTACTAACAGTAGCCCCTCGGCGACGCTTCTTGTAAGACAAGTGGGGTCGACGATAAAAATAGGACCCGTCCTGAAAAAAGGGATTTCAGGAGGTAAGACTATGATTTTGCGGATGTGAGGTTTGGACTCGAGCTGAGTCGCAAATGGAAGATGACCAGGTAGGTCGAGCGGCTGGACCCACGTCGGGCTACCTACGTATCCCAAGAGGAATCAAGCCAAGTCATATTTCGGAAGAGCGGGCATTTAGTACCCGAGAGTGGCGGACGTGTGGTATCAAGGATACGTGACTTCACGGGAGTCACCAAAGAATTTGACTGTACGGGGAGTCACCCAAAAATTTGACTGTACAGGGAGTCACCCAAAGATTTGACTGTACGGGGAGTCACCCAAAGATTTGACTGTACGGGGAGTCACCCAAAGACTTGACTGTACGGGGAGTCACCCAAAGATTTGACTGTATGGGGAGTCACCCAAAGACTTGACTGTTCGGGGAGTCACCCAAAGATTTGACTGTACGGGGAGTCACCCAAAGATTTGACTGTCCGGGGAGTCACCCAAAGATTTGACTGTACGGGGAGTCACCCAAAGATTTGACTGTCCGGGGAGTCACCCAAAGATTTGACTGTACGGGGAGTCACCCAAAGATTTGACTGATGGCTCTTAAAAAGGTAATTGACTAAGATATTACTGCGAAGTTGTGGAAAAACTGTAGCTGCCAAAGGACTTAGGCTACAATTATCGATGATCGTGGCTGCCTGAAGGACTTAGGCTACAATTATCGATGAAAACTGGTAGCTGCCAAAGGACTTAGGCTACTGCTTACTGATGAAGAATGGTGGCTGCCAAAGGACTTAGGCCACTAATGATGAAAACAGGTAACTGTAGCTGCCAAAGGACTTAGGCTACTGCTTACTGATGAAGAATGGTGGCTGCCAAAGGACTTAGGCCACTAATGATGAAAACAGGTAACTGTAGCTGCCAAAGGACTTAGGCTACTGGTTACTGATGAAATATGGTGGCTGCCAAAGGACTTAGGCCACTAATGATGAAAACAGGAAACTGTAGCTGCCAAAGGACTTAGGCTACTGCTTACTGAAGATGAATAGTTGTGCGGATTATTATGGCTTCCCGAGCCAAAGAACCAAGCGATTAAAAGATTGGGATGATCATTGCTAAGTCTTAGAGAGGAGTCTTGTCTCCTAGGCTTAAGGCTAGGGTTTAGAGAGGAGTTTTGTCTCCTAGGCTCGAAGCTAGGGTTTTGGGAGGCATTTGTCACCTAGGCTTAAGGCTAGGGTTTAGAGAGGTATTTGTTACCTAGGCTTGAGGCTAGGGTTTAGAGAGGTATTTGTCACCTAGACTTAAGGCTAGGGTTTAGAAAGGTATTTGTCACCTAGGCTTGAGGCTAGGGTTTAGAAAGGTATTTGTTACCTAGGCTTGGAGCTAGGGTTTTACATTTGCGGTAAGTCTAAACAAGGCAGTTTGAGCAGAAAGGTTATGGTTTAAACTAGGCGAGGCCGAGTAAGCGTCTATGATAGAAGGTGGGATTAGGTAAGTTTGATGTCCAGAGATAAGGACCGAGTCATCTTGAGAGTCACAGAGATACGTCTTTGATAGATTTGAAGAGTTTGAAAATTTGTGGAGACCAAAGAGTGATTTTTGTAAACAAGGTACCAAGGAGGACGGTATTTTGAAAGCATGTTTATTTGATAAAGAGGCCTTATGATTAATTATGTTTCTAACTAACTCAAAGAGTTTGCCACATGCTGATCTTGATGACAAGGGATGCTCTTCTTGCTAGATATGACTTTGTCGGAGCCTTGATTAAAGCCCCTGGCCTCTTCTGAAGAACCACATAGTCGACCTATTTCTGTTGAGGGGAGCCTCAACGTTTGATGAAGTGACCATGGCGAATCCCCAGTCGATGGTGCAAAGTAAACCCGAAGGGAATCTGGTAAAGAGAGCCTGAGAGAACAGCTTAATACAAGCCCCAGCTTGGAGAGATTCAATGTATCCCCATTGCAGACAGAGTCATCTTGCAGCCACGGAGGCGACCCCTCGTTTCGAACAATAGTCAATCAGTCGTTGGACAAGACTCGGAAATGTATACGTGCAGGGGCACATTTTTCGAAGGTGGGAATGGATCCTGAATTCGTGTATGACACTCTCGCTTTTTGGGTTTGACTCTTTTGGGGGAGTATAAGCATCACAAGGTGTAGAAAAGTGTATGGAAGCCCCTGCTTGACAGAAAGACAGTGTTTGGCTCTATTTTCCTATGATGTAGAAAAAGAAGACTTGTCGAGACATTTGAAGAATTGTTTTATTCAGAATTATATTTTGGTTGCTCGAGAATGGACCTCACTGATTGGTTTGTCAAATTCCAATTATGTAAGTAAACAAATAATGACTGCTTTGATTTGAAGTTGGAATAAGAGAGAGAAAATCGATTGATGGTGAAATTGGGCTTGACTTTAGAAGGAGTGGGATGTTCCGTTGTTGCTTGCTGCTCTGGGCTGTTCGGTGATAATTGTCGTGCGGGCTGTCACTGCATTGATCTTCTTTATGAGGAAGAATGAAAAATAGAAAAAAGATTGGAGTGAAAGAAAAAGTGGGACTTGACTGAGTATAGCCCTTTCTATTTTTCTGTTTTTCAAGTTAAGATTCGTTGTTCCTTTGTTCTCGCAAGCCGAGGGGAGCAGTCCCTGGCGCGTGTCTCCTTGCTTTTACCGGAGTGCCGCTGAGAGGCACGGATGCGAAGCCCCAGTGAGACTTTTGCAGACAGTGTTTGAGGAGTCGAATGAACGAATTTCAAGAATAAGACGAGTTCCCAAACTTGGAGAGAATATGTAATATGCTCACGTAGGATAACAAGTGACTCAAAAATCTGAATATACATTTCTTTTAAATAATCTTTTGAGAATGCCATCCGGTAGCGGTTGTAGCTGGGCTTTGGGTTGCGATCGATCATTAGGTGATGCTTTTAACATGACCTCTTAAAGTGAGAGGTCGGCTGGGCCTTTTGCTGAGAGGTTGGTTTGCGGGATGTGTTTGGGATCTCTAAGGTGAAGGGATTTTCTTGTTGTCGCTTCTTCAGAACCTCTAAGAGTGAGGTTAACTTTGATTTTGACAAGGTCAAGGGTGGTGATGGAATCCTCTAAAAGTGAGAGGATGGACTTGGAATTGGTTTACGGGATTTGTCCAAAAGGGAATCTTTGTTGCTTCTTCTCGTGAGTTTGTTGTGATTTCAGCAGGTAACTTGATCGTGATAGGACCTTCACTCGACGTCCCATTTTCACAACTTTTGAGATGAGAGGCTCACTTCGGAGTGATGAAGGTTTTTTTTTTTGACACTCTCTTCTCGAGAAAAGCCTTCGGATTCGTTTGCTCGCGATAGCCCCTAGCGTATGCCTTTAGGATGCGTTTACCTTTTCCCTCTTGGGCTTGGAGGTGGTCCCTTCTTTTGTGAGTCGAGTGAGGTCCTTGTATGGGTTTCTTTTGCATTCCCCCTTTCTTGAGCTTGGAGGTGATTACTTTCTTTGTGAGTCAGGGGAGCCCCTAGTATGGGCTTCTTCCTTAGGGTTTCAAAACTTGTCGATCTTGAAATGAAAGGGTATTATTTAGTGAGGATAAGGTTATGGCTTCCTATGGTGAGAGGTTTAAGCTTCAATCGCTACTGGATAGCATTCTCAAAAGAGTATTTAAAATAAATGCAAACTCATTTAACTAACTTATTAAGTAAGGCAGAATATATTCGGACCATGAGAAAGATATGTGAGCATATTCAATGAAAGCTTATCGATCAAATGGAAAATCAGAGGAGACGCGAGATTGGGGGGTTGGTGAGCCCCAAGTTGATATTCATGTAGCACTTGTGAAGGATAAGAACAGCCCATTGCATTTTCTTTAAATTGTAGTGGCGTGAGTATCTATTCTCTGATGATGAGCAACAACGGTCTTTGTGCTTGTCTTGACCATATGGAAAGGAGATCAAGTGGGGGAGAGTGTATTTGGGGAAGTGTATGCTCGAGAGGGCATGTACAAGGAGAGGGTCTGGAGATAGTGTACGAAAAGTATATGGTGGAGTATGGAGAGAGTGTATGAAAGAAGGGTGTATAGAGATGGTGTATACTCTGATCAAAGCATTCATTCATTGTTTACTTTGTTATTAGCCGGTGAATTTATCAGTGAGATTAGCAATCAAATGATAATTATAAATAAAACAATCTTCTTGAAAGTAATGCGAGATTATGTTTCAAGTCTAGAGAGAAAAGAAAGAAAGACTATTTTATTATTGAAATAACTAATCTAAAGTGGACATTACATACCAATGCCCAAAGTGGACGTAAGAAAGACACACTAGAACCTACGAGACTGAATGAATCTAAATCTTCCCTTGAAGGGCGAGGGTTCCTTCATCAATGAGGCCTTGGTTGATCAATCTTTGAATTACATGCTTCAGTTGCACACATTTGTCAGTGGTATGCCCAGCGTACTTGTGGTATTTGCAAAACTTGGATGTATCCAAATTAGCTCTCTTGTTAACAGGCTTGTAATTCTCGAGCGGCTTGATCAAACTCTTTCCCACCAAAATGTCGAAGAACTCACCCACAGGCATTCCTAAGTCATCAAAATGTTCCTTGTTGATCTTCTTCTCGGGTATTGGTGCCTTTCGTTGGTTGGTGGCCACAGCAGGCATCCTGAATGAGAAATTCTGATGTGTTGGACCATAAGTGGGACCATAAGCACGTGGATGGTAGGGACTCTGGAATTGAACAGGAGGAGGAACTCTTCTCAAGCACTCGTGAATGTAAGACAAATGGTATTGCTCAATTTCATGCATGTCTTTGAGGAGGTTGATCACTCCCAACCTCATGTCTGAGACTTCTTTAAGGGCTTCAATGCTTTTCTCCATAGACATGATGTAGAATTCAGCAGAACATACGGCGAAGTCAAACCAATGAGTTGAATTAGATTCATAATTAATCTTAAGGCATCTCTGAGAAAATAGTTGATCTCCACAATTTGAGAGTTTGGCCATTTGAAGTTGCCTACGTAACCCTTACCATTTAAGGTACGAGTCTCGGAGTCACCGTAGTTCGAGGGGCCCACGATTGATGATACAACCAGGGTTAAGTTTAGAGAAAGAGAGAGGATGAATGTAAAAGAGTCCGTTTGGTGAAAAAGGGAGAGGAAGATGACTCGATCCTTGGTCAAATATAAGTGAGGGTAATCTAGATGAGCTAATCGGACTTGGATGAGAATTGGTCTTGATTGGTAAGTTGGCTTAGGTAGGCCCTAGATGGTGGTTTGATCTAGATGGGTCGAGAGAGGTTTGATCTAGGTGGGTCTTTGGCTGAAGGGTGCTAGAGATATGGATGGTTTTAAGACTAAGGGAGCAGACTGTGGATGGTTCAAGAGATAAGAGGTAGAACTTTGAAGGGTCCTAACTTGTAGACCATGGGGGTCTAAGGTAGAGGAGTGGACCATGGATGGTCCAAGAGACGAGGGGTGGACCTCGAAGAGTCTCAGGTGGAAGGGTGGACCTTTAATGGTCCTAGATAGAGAGAGTGGACCTCGAAGGGTCCTAAATTGAGGAGTGGACCTTGAATGGTACAAAGTAGAGGAAGTGGACCTAGAAGGGTCCAAAAGATGAGAAGTGGACCTTGAATGGTCTAAGATTAGGAGAGTGGACTTAGTATAGGAAGAGCACCACGAAGGGTCAAAGAGTGGACCTTGAACGGTCCAAGATAGAGAGACTGGACCTAGGGCGGTCCGCAGTAGAGAGTGTGGACCTTGAAGGGTCCAAGAGATGTGAAGTGGACTTCGGAGGGTCCTAGAAATGAAGAGTGGACCTTGGAGGGTCCTAGAAATGAAGAGTGGACCTCGGAGGGTCCTAGAAATGAAGAGTGGACCTCGGAGGGTCCTAGAAATGAAGAGTGGACCTCGAAGGGTCCTAGAAATGATGAGTGGACCTTGAAGGGTCCTAGAAATGACGAGTGGACCTCGGAGGGTCCTAGAAATGACGAGTGGACCTCGAAGGGTCCTAGAAATGAGGAGTGGACCTCGGAGGGTCCTAGAAATGACGAGTGGACCTCGAAGGGTCCTAGAAATGAGGAGTGGACCTCGAAGGGTCCTAGAAATGAGGAGTGGACCTCGAAGGGTCCTAGAAATGAAGAGTGGACCTCGAAGGGTCCTAGGAATGAAGAGTGGACCTCAGAGGGTCCTAGAAATGAAGAGTGGACCTCGGAGGGTCCTAGAAATGAGGAGTGGACCTCGGAGGGTCCTAAAAATGAGGAGTGGACCTCGGAAGGTCCTAAAAATGAGGGATAGTTAAGCATTTTATTTACAAAAAAAAACCCTCTATTTTTTTTATAGAACCTACTCTTGGTTGGAGGGGATACCTCTTTTTCGCAACTAACTAAAGGTCCTAAAGTGGTGAATCCTAACGACTAACCGTCTCATATAGACATTTAAGATGATATTTATGGGAAGTACTACAGACCTATGATAAGACAAGATCTTTTAACAAGCACCCGACCTTACATGGCACGTCCTTTAAAAGGAAATCAAATTTTTTAGTGCTCTTTTCTCTCTATAGATCTTGACTTATCATTAATTCGTAGTGACTTAACATAAAAACCTTATTAATTGTCTATATGAAAAAACTAGTCAAACCAATCGGTCACAGGGAGTGTATTCCTAGCAAAGTGGGTGACACAAGGGTTAGATTTCAGGCTCCCACCGTGCAGCGGAAGCGCACTGATGAGTGGATGGCCAAGTTAGACTCGGAAGGGAGGCGACATGATCACCACACTTCCCGTACTTTGGCTTCTCCGAAAGGTTAAGGGTGTCTGTGCAGTGTGACACGGACTCTAGTGGTAGTGTGAGGTAAAAAGTCTAATTCTTTTTTTTTAAGGAGAAAAGAGAAAGATTTTTTTTTATTTTAGGAGATGCATGCATGCAATGCAACCGTTAAGAATAGAACAAATAGAAAAAGAAAGCAAAATACAACACCATAAAAGAAAACGAAAGTCTGACCCACTTAGTTTGAAGAAGTTTCAAAACGGTCCCCAGCAGAGTCGCCACTGTGAATACCCCGTTCCGATGCAACGTGCATACGGAGGTTTGAAATAAATAATCATATGATGTCGGACCGAAATGGGATATTCATTAAGTGACACTCGCTTTAAACCATATTAAAATATTAGTTTAATTTTGAGAGTCGCCACGCCACTTTGATATAGCCCAAAGCTTTGAAAAAAGGCTAAGCATTTAATTGGGTTCGGGGGTCAAGTTACAATAGAAGAAGAAACGCTATCACTCCTATTGCCCGACGGATCGGTCTTTCTAGCATGTGGGGTGTTGGTTGTGTGCGGTGTTTACAGGAATAGATAGAAGAAACGGGATCATGCATAAGGAGGAGGGGAGAGAAAGAATTAATTGATGATCACACCCTAGAACCTTTGATTTAGGCCCTCGGAAGGTACACTAATCAACGTTCATCCTTGGGGAATTGTTGATCATGGGACAATTATTACTAAGGTGGAAGGAAAGAAATAGTTCCTAGATCCATTGGGTTTTCTTGGGCGAAACCTTAGATCATCCTCGTCTAGGCATATTTTAAATATATTGAAATAATCCTAAATCTAGCATAAAGGAATAATTAAAACATATTAAGCATGCAAATAAATAACAATAATAATAATAAAAGAAGAAATAAAATACTTACCAATTGTAGCAAGGCTTTGAGGATCGAATCTAAGGGTGATTCGAATAATATTGAGAGATGTACGGAAAGGAGAATCAAGTATAGTCTTGCCTTCTCCGTGGGAAAATATGTAGTGTGATGATGTGTGGAAAGGAAATTCAAGTATAGTCTTGAAGCTTTTGCCCATATGTCAAGCCTCTGATCGGCGGTGTTGGGTCCTTGGCCTCATTTTTTTTTTTTTGAAGCTTTTGCCTTTTTTTTCTTTTTTTATTTGAAGCTTTTGCTTGAGCTCTTTTTTTTTTTTTCGAGGATGAAGGCAAGCCTCTGCTTGAACTTTCTTGATGCACGGGAGGCGGAGGCAAGCCCCCAATTTTTTGTCGACATGGGGTCAATCTTCCGATGCTGAGTGACCTTTTGTTGTTCTTCGATGCTGCCGCCGTCGTTGACTTGGTCAAGGTGATGATGGGGACATGTTTTGGAAAGTGTATGGCTTGATGGAGGCCTTTGTGAGGTAAGGAAAGTGTATAGGGAGGGGCATAGTTGACTTTCTCGCACCAATTAATTAAAATCTTAATCATTTCCAGAGATTATTTGTTGAGCAATGCAAGTGATCATTTAAAATAAAACCATTTCATTAAATGTAATGTAGGTGTGCAAATAATGTCTCAAGTCTAGCAAGAAAAGAAAAAGACTTCTTTTATAGAAAATTTAAGATTAACTACAATGTCCAAGGAGGACTTGATTGAACGAAGAAAGTACTAGATCCTACGAAGGTTGACTAAAAGACTGTTTTAATATTAAAGGATGGGTAGCCCCTAGTCTAGCTACTCTTTGTTGTTGGACCACGTCTCTATCCTTCAGCGTTGGAAGCAAATTTGACTGACTATGCTTGCCTTTGGTAACTTCAGGAATTCCTCACTCACCGGCCCTGACGGTTGCCTTTTCTGCCATTAGATTGTTATCATCTTGGTGTCAGTCGTGAACTTACCGGAGGGCGAGAGTTCAAAACATTTCGCCGAATCCGGCTTTGCCATGGTCACATGCTTGTTGCAGTCAAACCAGCCATTCTCCACATTTGTTGCGACTAAATCATCTGGCTTGGAGCTTGAATCATAAAACCCAATCATGTTTACACTCGTGTTGTTTGGGAAATGATCATTGGCAGGGTTGAGATCACTGAGGCGCTCGAGTTTGCCCTTCTTAATTAACCCCTGAATTGCCTTTCTCAAAGCTGTGCAGTTGTCGGTTATATGACCGTGATACTGGTGGAAAGCACAATGCTTAGTGGTGTCCAAAGGGATTTTGGGATCCTTGGGCTGATAGTTTCTCATGGGTTCGAGGAGACCCTGCTTTAGCAAGCTTTTTAAAACTTTGCTTAAGGGAACACCCAAATCCTTGGGATGTAATCTCTCCTTTGGGGGAGAATAAACTCTTAGTGACCTTTGGTCGTTGATTTCGTTACCATTCTGAACAGGGCTTACCGGTTTTGGTCCCTTGGGGCGCTCAAGCTTGCCCGCTTTGATTAACCCTTGAACCGCTCTCTTCAAGACTGTGCAGTTGTCGGTCGTGTGGCCATAATGATCATGGAAGGCGCAGTGCTTACTCATGTCGAGGGGTGCATTTGAGCTCCTTGGATGGTAGTCCCTGAGAGGCTCCTGTGAATACCCCGTTCCGATGCAACGCGCATACGGAGGTTTGAAATAAATAATCATTTGATGTCGGACCGAAATGGGATATTCATTAAGTGACACTCGCTTTAAACCATATTAAAATATTAGTTTAATTTTGAGAGTCGCCACGCCACTTTGATATAGCCCAAAGCTTTGAAAAAAGGCTAAGCATTTAATTGGGTTCGGGGGTCAAGTTACAATAGAAGAAGAAATGCTATCACTCCTGTTGCCCGACGGATCGGTCTTTCTAGCATGTGGGGTGTTGGTTGTGTGCGGTGTTTACAGGAATAGATAGAAGAAACGGGATCATGCATAAGGAGGAGGGGAGAGAAAGAATTATTTGATGATCACACCCTAGAACCTTTGATTTAGGCCCTCGGAAGGTACACTAATCAACGTTCATCCTTAGGGAATTGCTGATCATGGGACAATTATTACTAAGGTGGAAGGAAAGAAATAGTTCCTAGATCCATTGGGTTTTCTTGGGCGAAACCTTAGATCATCCTCGGCTAGGCATATTTTAAATATATTGAAATAATCCTAAATCTAGCATAAAGGAATAATTAAAACATATTAAGCATGCAAATAAACAGCAATAATAATAATAAAAGAAGGAATAAAAGACTTACCAATTGTAGCAAGGCTTTGAGGATCGAATCTAAGGGTGATTCGAATAATATTGAGAGATGTACGGAAAGGAGAATCAAGTATAGTCTTGCCTTCTCCGTGGGAAAATATGTTGTGTGATGATGTGTGGAAAGGAAATTCAAGTATAGTCTTGACTTCCCTCTTGAAAATTGTGTGTGATGGAACAAATCAAGTGTAGTCTTGATTCCTCCATTGAGAATCCGTGTGTGGTGGAAATAAATCAAGTTTAGTCTTGATTCATATACCGAGAGAACGTGTGTGGGGAGATGTGGGGAAAAAACTGTGCTGAAAACTGATACCTTGAGTGAGTACCGAGTGCACGTATTTATAGTGCTTCGGGGAATGGGCTGGACCGAAAAAAGGGTCGATCGGCCTTAATAATAAGGTTCGATCGGCACAAAAATGAAGGGTCGATCGGCACTAAAAATATGTTTCGATCGGCACTTAAACTAAGGTTCGATCGGCACTTAAACTGTGTAAAGTTTATCTTGCAATGAAAGGGTCGATCGGCCAAAGAGCTTGGCCCATATCAATTCTGCCTTGGCCCAGTTTATCATTGGCCCCAACTTGCAATGGCTTTGTCCGGCCATGGCCTAGCTGGCCCCAATGCCATGAAGTTTTGGCCGGCTACCATTCAACAATGCAATGCCTTGATTTGTATAATTAGTTATTCGTTTCGTCTCACAATTTTCTCTTCGCACTTTGACCACTATAATGACTTCTTTTGCACTTCGCTCTTTGGAATTTTATTTTTCATTTAATCCCATGAATTTTTCTAAATCAGTTTCGTCCCAAATTTCCATATTTCCAGTTTAGTCCCTGAATTTCCAATAAATTCCAACTTGGTCCAAAAGCTTCCAAATGCCAGTTTAGTCCCAGATTTTCCCGAATTGCACTTCAGTCCCTGTACTCAAACCATATCAAATATACATAAAACTCGGGAATCAAACGCAAAGAAACCCTAACCAAACCAGTCCAAAATATTTAAAATTCCTTTTTTCGGACCGGGTACTAACAGCTCCAAAAGGCCTTCCCTTACTAAACCCTTGAAAATTAAGCCCATGGGCATCCCAAAATCATCAAAATGTTCTCGTTGCCTTAAAGGACCACCATTTCTTGGTTGCTTTTGGGTGCCGTCAATTGTACACAATGCCTTCTTTCCTTTACTGGATGTCGGAGCTGTGTTGGAAAGGTAAGGTTTATAGCGGTGAGACATGTTCAGACTCGTAGTTTTTCCCCGTGCACGGACCCTTTTGATGTAATCATCGATGTAATCGTCGAGATTCGACCTTTTGTAAACCTCATTCGTGTCAGATACACAAGATTGGTATGGTGAGATGGCCCGAGTCGAGCGATCGTCGATACTCTCGTTGCTAGGCTTTTCTTGTACCTTCTTAATTGGTTCTTTCAATAATCCATTGGACGAGTCAATAGGAACACTAGGACTGCACGACACCGCCACAAGATTGGCATCAGTAAATGAAACCACAATAGGAAGTACTCTGGTGGGAGGGATGACAGTCTGAGCATTAAAAGCGTGACCGTAACCCTCCTCATAAGGCCTGGCAGTTGCCGAAGATGAGGATATATGGCTCGTAATGGGTGGATACCAGGGAGCAGTGAGTGCGGATCCAAAAGGCTGCTGAAGACATGAGGTTTGAGGCATCGTAACAGTAGGGCTGAACGTGTCTTGACCACACTGAGGAACGTGACTACAAGGGTAATGTGCATACTGTACTTGATGAGCAGGAGCATCTCGCGTAACAGCCGGGTGGAGAATTTGATGAGGAGCATTTGACCTTGTCGGACTTCCCAACCGGGGGGCGAGGTAGAGCTTGGAGGATGTTGTGAATACAGTAAACCTGATGAAGTGGTGATAAGATCCTGGTGGCTCATGTGATCTTGCAGTATCATAGGGGCAAGTGTGCTTCGAGAATTGGAGGAAGCAAGCTGGCCCCCTCTGAACCATGGAGACTGAGAAGCGAACTGTCCCAAAATGGCTTGCGGAACCATGTCAAACCGCCGAGCTTGAGAAGTCGCGAACCGACCCATTCCGAGATGATGACCCGAACCAGCGATGTTGTGAAGTAGTAACCGACCCTTCCAAGCTATGGGGTGAAAGCCAATTGATTCGATCCCGGTGGTGAGACCCGAGATGCACCGGGGGCGAGTTGACCTAGATAGGACTGTTGAGGAGTATCGAGCCGTAGGGCCGGGATGTACCGAACCGACCAATTCTGCATCGATGGCCCGGGCCGGGCGAGGTTTTGGAGTAGTGAACCGACCCATTCCAAGATGCGGGCGAAACAGACTGATTGAAACCCAAAGGTGAAAACCGAGAGGCGCCGGGGGAAGTTGACCAATATCGGATCACGTCGAGGAGTATTGATACAATAAGGCCAAGAGGCGGTGAGTGATAGGTTGGGGGATGCTTGGCCCATTAGTAGTTCCACACGAAAGGGAACAGGGCATTTGATGGTAGTTGGCATGCCCGGGAGGGTAATTAGTTCCAATCTTCACATCAACCGTAAAGGTTCCATTAGGGTTGCGAACAATTGTTAGCCCACAGGTTACGATACCTTCCAATAACTGACTGATCTGAGCCTCTTGATGTTGTCTTATCTGTTCCAACATCTGATTCCACTGCTCGGCATTTTGCGGATTTTCGGGGTTCGGAGTTGTACGTCGCCCACCGTTCTCCTCTGAGTTTACCATTCTGAAACTTTGAGCTGAAGCGAAGGAGGAAATCGATGAAGTATCTGACTCCGGAATGACCGAGCTGAGCAAATGATGACCCGGGGTCTTGGTCCAAACTTTACTTACTGTGGAAGGTACAAAAGGGTGTGGTTCAGACTCGGGAAAGCGGAACAGGTTGGTGTTTGGTCTTAGGGCTCATGCAACATGCGATTATTCGTTTAAATTTACTTAAAACATGTTTTATTAAACCTAATCGGTTGGAAAAGATTGCTCTTCTTTTTCGCAAACTACTCTGGATCCTGGATCAGTGGGCCCCATCACTACGTCTATAAGCCCCTCGTATTCCACCTGTATTTCGACTTCCCAGGTGGGACGGCCGGGCGAGGGTCCAATAGGGCAAGCGGGTCCCACCGACCGAAAATGAAAACGATCCTAAAAGTCTGGCGGGTAATCGAGTTTTAACGAGCATTCGATGTAAATTACGGACAAAGCTGACGTCAAAGTCAAGATCATGTCCGAGGGCTCGACAAAAAGCCGGCATGATTTGGACTGATAAATGTCCACAATTGATCTTGACTTGTCGTCAAGTAGGCCGTAATTAGGCATGGAATAATCATTAATCCTTGATGACTCAATGTCATGCTGGGAGTCAGTGTATAATTTGTGCCAGTCAGAGTCAAAGTCAAGGCGCCAGTCAATATCTGGTCAAAGTCCGTGACGGAAAACCGGCAGAACTTCGAATGATTAGGGTCCCCGAAAGATATTGACTTGGTGTGCCGACTAAGGCTTGAAAGGAAAGGTCTATACACAGACAGGGCATGACACAGACCGGACTAAAAATCAACCGGGTCTCGGACAAAGTGTGTCACGGACAAGTGCATGGTCGACACGAGGCTCCATGGGATATTTGGGTAGTCCCGTGCTTGCACCGAGAGGCGTAATAAGACCAAACGGGCCGCGACAGGATTTCCCGAGGTTAGGGACGTAGTGTGCGGTGTAAGGTCACGTGCGCGTAGTGTGCAAGCCTATCTTCTTTTCGAGTAAAATAGAAATTATTCATGTGTCTTAAAAAGTATGATACATGATTTATTTTTGAAAATTTTCTTCTTTTTTTTTTTTGGAAATCTTTTTTTTTTGAAATTTTTTTTTTGAATTTTTTTTTTTTGAAAGTAAATGCACACATAAGCACATAAATCAAAATTCAAGGCAACGGGTCCGATAGTCAAAATTTTGACTTTTTCGAGGCGGCCAAAACAACACGAAAATGTGAAAAATCAACACACACACAACAAATTATTTCAAATGCCGGGACGGAAGCTTGACCCTCAAAAGCTTTTTTTTTTTTTTTTTTTGAAAACAACGATACCGGTACGTGGGATTGTTAAACCACAATTTATCCCCGACTCGTGTTAGGAGGCGATAACGGGAAGTTTAATGGCTTCCACCGATATACCAAATATCATTTTTTTTAAGATAAAGCTCGAATAATCCCCAGCGGAGTCGCCACTGTAACGATGTTGCCATTCGCGGAAAAAATTCGATTTTTCGTTTCTTTGAAAACCAAATAAAATCGGAAAACGGAGTCGCCACGCCATTTTTGTTTTAAGGGCCAAAACTTTGAAAAATGCCCGAAATGAGAGATTTGGGTTCGGAGGTCACGTTACACACCGGGAAGAACGTTAGTGTTCACCCGGAATGCCTCGTAAAACGAGTCTTCCAAGCATTGAAAACCATTTGTGTGTGTGAGTGTGTGAGTTACTTTGGCCAAAATAAATTGAAACTGAGAAAAGTAAAAATTGGGAATTCTTTATTAGACTTTAAACAAGTCCCACAATTTTTGGTATGATTTTTGGGTTGAGTTTTGGTACTCAAAATATTTTTTGAAGTTGAAAACCAATTCTACCAGAATGAAAAAGGCAGTGGACACTTTATTTTAAAATGGGTTTAAGGGCTTAAAAATCTCAGAATCTGGGGAAAGTCCGTGAATGAAAGTTGTTCAAAACACCTTAAATAAGGTTTCTGTTAAAGAATTTTCCATTTGGAAGTGATTTGGTGGACCAAAACCTTCTGGAAATCTCAGATATGAAATCTGGATTTCCAGAGACTGAGGAACTGACTTTTAAAAGAAAATTTGAAAAAGGGAGTTTTACTCACGCAAAAAATAAAGTAAAAATATGTCTGGAAATATCTGGATGTTGGCTACAAAAAGTATTTTGTAGTAAACACCAAATTCTAAGTTTATGTATGTCCAAAAAATTAGACCATGGACAGAGGTCTTAGAGAAAGGCTACTGGACAGCAACTTTCTCTTGAAGAAAAACATGATTTAAAAGGGGGTTTGGCATCCATGCTTGTCCCCATTTCCCTAGGATTTGATTAGTGATCACTAAACATTTTAGTGGTGATCTACTATATCAAGCCATCCTTGGGGTACATTAGGACTTTAAGCATTTCATTTGCTTGGCAAGGGGAATTTTATCCTTTGAAAGAAAGATCTTGTGTATGAAAATGATTTTTAGGGTTTTGAAAATGTGTTTGTAAGTAAGTAAATACACTTTGAAAGTAATATTGATCCTTGTAGAGGATCATCCATGGAGATGAACTTCCATGGTGATCCTCTTGGATCTAGAGCAAGAAGATGAACAAACTACATTTTGGAGTTTGAAAGTGCATGCATGGATGAGAGAGATTTAGGGTAGGGAGAGGGAGGTTATACCTATCTTCCCTTGTGTTTGTGTTTGAATGTGTTTAGGGTTTGAATATGTTTAGGGTTTGAATGTGTTTAGGGCTTGTGATTAGAGTTGCTCAAAGAGAAAACAAGTAGATAACAATTAAGTCCTCTATGTTTTCTCTCTAATCCTCCTCTTAAGGGGTGATTGAAGTTTGGGCTTGTGTATGAATGGGAGTGATTTGAGAGTATTTGGAGTGAGTGGGATTTGGGAAAGATTCAAGAGAAAATGGTGGCAATCTAAGGATTCCCACTGTTTTCTCTCTATTTTTCACCAGAGTGCTGTTGCTATGAGTGAATTGTGTTGTGTAAACTGAGAGAGGAGGGTTCAATTTATAGGCCACTGAGAATGCCAGTTATGTCCGCGCGGATGAGTCTGGAGGCGTGCACTGTTCATTAAATGCAGCTCCAGGCTTTGGACACAAGGAATATCTTTTGAAAATTCAAACTGGTTGCTGTTTTTCAGCTTGCCAATTCGGGTTTTTTCCAATTTCTTTTCTTTTTAAGATTCTTTTCTTGGTTTAACCTTAAATGGCAATCCCTAATCTACCCTCACTTTGTTACAAAGGTTAGGAATTGTTAGAAATGTTAAGAATGTTAAGACTTTCGTTAATTTTCTAACGAAAATGCTAACAACTCAAATTGGAGCATTTACAGTACTGGATATCATTTTGAAGTGCAACTCTTAATATTAATGTGAAGTAGCATTACATAAGGTGTTGAGATCAAAACTTCTATTTTTTAGACTTATACAAGAATAACATTTCTTCATTATTTCATAAGATGCAGTCTGATTTCTGAACAGGCCCCAAATCCCCATCTATTGATGTTCTTCGTTCAGTGAATTTATAAGACCATACAAATCTCTCCGTTGTGTTATGAGAACCTCGTCAGCATCATCTGCAGTTCTCTCTTCTCCATCCTCTTCGGGTATTGTTGGGGGAGGGGAGGAGAAGT
This sequence comes from Adenophora triphylla var. japonica, assembly GCA_022495995.1. Lineage (NCBI taxonomy): Eukaryota > Viridiplantae > Streptophyta > Magnoliopsida > Asterales > Campanulaceae > Adenophora > Adenophora triphylla. The sequence continues at coordinate 278,527 of JAFEMH010002383.1, forward strand.
CTAAGCGCACACCCCTCATTACATTTTCGTAAGTTTCCGATAGCTCCTGAGAATTGTGTTGATGGTACTCAACAAGTTGATGAAGACATTGATTCTCTCTAGTTAAGTTTGCATTTTCATTTGCCAATCTTGATTTTTCAGCTAGAAGTGTTTCCATCTGAAGCCTCATCTGTGCTCAAATTACATGATCATAAGGTTAATAAATCAGCTCATCAAAAGACATATTTGTTCAAATGAACAAGGAAAAGGAGACTTTTTGTTTTTTTTTTATTACCAAATCATCTTCTTCGGAACGGATTCCTTTGTTGAATCCATCTCGGAGCCTCCTGTTTTCCTCCTCGAGAAGACTGCATCTTTCTTGCATGAAAAGCAAGTCTGATTTGGTCGATTTTATCTCTCTAGCGATTATAGCTGCTTTCTTCGCCATTGAAATTGTAATCTGCAGGAAGATTAAAGTCACAAAGTTGAGCAAAATCAACTCAAATATCAGCAAATTATAACATAGCACAGAAAGAACATTACTGACATTCTTGACTCCATCAAGTTTCCCCAATTCCTTTGGGTCTTTTTATTACTGATATTTTTTAAAAAAAAGGTATAAAAAAAAAGATAAAAAAAAATTAAACAAATGAAAGTGTATAAAAGAAAAGAGGCGGACTACCCTTTATTTATTTTTATTTTTTTATTTACTAGAAAATAATATTTTAGACTTTTTTATTATTGATATTTGTTACAAATAGGTAAATAAAAATGCCAAAATCTCACAAAAAACGCGTTTTTTTCAAGCTTAGAAAAAAATGTGTTTTTAGAAGACGTCCACTCTTCCCCTCGCTTGCGGCGCCCAACTTCTTTCTCCCATTCGCCGCCCCAAGTTCTTCTTCAAATCCACGCCCCACTCTAAATTTGATTCAAGACTTTTCAATTTGAATCATTTTTGTTGATCAATTTTCAGATCTGAAGATTGAAAATTCAATTCAACCCCTCAAATCCGCCTTCTCTATATGTTTCAATTTTGGATTTTTGGATTAATTTTGTTTAAAACTTGGACTGTAATAAACGATGTGTGAAGCTGTGGAAGACGATTTCCGTGCTGGTGGTTTTCTCCTCCAATCCATGTACCCAGAAAATCCCAATTGAATTGCTCAACATCGCTAACTCATATTTTTTTGTGAGTAAGATTTTAGTACTCATTGGTCTAATAATAATGTTGCTTAAAAGAAAGGCATTCCAACAACCTTTGGAGATAGGTAATGGGTCTGAATTTGATCCCACCTTCATATGATAGGGGTACTTGTTCTTTTTTTTTTTTTTTTTTTTTTGATACTCAGGTTCCCAGCTTCGCCGGACTAATCCTGGACCACCAGGTATCGGCCCCTAAGTATGCTGGCGGAGGTAAATCGCGGGATGTGCCCTATGCAGCCAGGGTGGAAGCACCCCTTATACTCCTGGCCCCAAGGGAGCCCTCCTACAAGGCATTTACACTCTTACAACACTAATTGGCTGCTCCAGCTGCTCCTGCCAATGAGGCATTTACATCACTATTACAACACCAATTGGCTGCTCCAGCTGCTCCTGCCAACGAGGCATTTACATCACTATTACAACACCAATTGGCTGCTCCAGATGCTCCTGCCAAGATTCGAACTCCCCACACTGAGGTTGCAAGCCCAGTAATGCTGCTTCCTTAACTGAACGGATGTTGCCCCGGGGGACTCCAAAGGCTCCTGAAACGCAAGGCAGAATTAAACCCACAAGATCCCCCGGGGGGATCGAACCCTAGACCTCCCAGAAGGGAGGCCGACAACATACCACTTGACCAGGAGACCATTGGTGGGGTACGTGTTCTTTTATTTGGCCATAAAGTTGAGATAAACCTTACAATGAAACATATGGGTATTGACTGGTGTAGTTTATGTCTACTCATAGGTGAAAGCAGTTGAGGAGATTACAGTCCTATTCTGTTGATGATATTAAAAAGCTATTATCTAAATAATTGCCAGGGTTATGATAAAAATGTATCAGTGCACGTCTAAAAAAGTGCAAGTTAAAAGCTCTCTTTGTCCAGAAACTCAGTGCCAGTGCATGTGTAACAAAGTGCCAGTGCCAGTGTTAGTGTAATAAAGTGCGAGTGTTAGTGTATCAAAATGCCGGTGTTAGTGTAAAACAAGTGCCAGTGTTAGTTTAACAAAGTGCCAGTGTTAGTGTAACCAAGTGCCAGTGTTAGTTTATAAACAGACACTTAATATATATACACTGACACTTTTTTACACTGACACTTTGTTAAACTGGCACTGACACTTTTTACACTGGCACTTTGTTACACATGCACTGGCACTTTGTTACACATGCACTGGCACTTTTTTACACTGGCACTTTGTTACACATGCACTGGCACTTTGTCACACTGGCATTTTGTTAAACTGGCACTGGCACAAACGGGAAAAACAAAACACGTTTTTCCTAAGTGACAGAAAAAACTAGTTTTTTATAAGACCAACTCAATAAAAAAAGATAAAAATAGTACTAAACAATTTAAAATATATAAATTGTTTAGTAGATAAAAAAAGCTCTTTTTTATAAATAGGTCCGTGCGGACCTCATTGTTAACGGGCCACGGACAAAACGGATCTTCCGATCCCCGGGCAAAAGCCCGGTCCGTGTGAACTTCCTTGATCCAAGCTCTCCCCATATGCTAAGACGGCTGGACGGACTACGGACAACGGACTGAACGGGCCCGAACTAAACAGGCCATGGGCAACGATCCGTACGAACCTCCCACGAATTTAGGCCCATTTTGGCCATCCAGAGTAGTCATTTTAAAAGGGGTGCAAACGAGGCAAGAGCTAGTATAAGAGAATGCAGGGCTAAGATTGGAGCTAAGCATCACGATTTTCACGGCTACGATTGGAAATAGGCGTAGCCACAGCCAATCCAAAAGTAGCTCCAATTCAATTACCCCCTTCATTTTTCACTCCCATCTGCACAAAAATTCAAAATTCAACTTTGAATAGTCTTCAATGGGGAGGAAGCCTAAAGCAGAAAATGTCAATGGCAAGGCTCTCATGGTGGTAATCATGCAATTTTCTCCATTCTCTCCCCCCCCCCCTCCCCTCACTTAAATGCTCTATTTCCCAATTTTTTTAATAGCTCTGATCTTTTCTTTAAAAATAAGAAAAAAAAATAGTTTATCTCCTTCTTGATCACATATTTGTGTGGAAAATTCAAGCTTTATTTGGTTAAAAGGGAAAATAATCAAAAAGTAAGATCCCCTGATGTGGGTCACCATGGATGAAATTGTAGGGCTTTTAACCTAGTCCAGGGTTTTGGGCGCTTATGTTTGAATGTCTGGATGCGTGTATTTTTTCAAGTCAATTATGTACTCCCTTGCCTCCGTCTCAAAATAAATAGTTTGAATCTTATGTTGTTATTGTTGTTGTTGTTGTTGTACTGGATATCATTTTGAAGTGCAACTCTTAATATTAATGTGAAGTAGCATTACATAAGGTGTTGAGATCAAAACTGCTGTTTTTAGACTTATACAAGAATAACATTTCTTCATTATTTCATATGATGCAGTCTGATTTCTGAACAGGCCCCAAATCCCCATCTATTGATGTTCTTCGTTCAGTGAATTTATAAGACCATACAAATCTCTCCGTTGTGTTATGGGAACCTTGTCAGCATCATCTGCAGTTCTCTCTTCTCCATCCTCTTCGGGTATTGTTGGGGGAGGGATGAGAAGTCTAAGGACACACCCCTCATTACATTTTCGTAAGTTTCTGATAGCTCCTGAGAATTATGTTGATGGCACTCAACAAGTTGATGAAGACATTGATTCTCTCTAGTCAAGTTTGCATTTTCATTTGCCAATCTTGATTTTTCAGCAAGAAGTGTTTCCATCTGAAGCCTCATCTGCGCACAAATTACATGATCACAAGGTTAATAAATCAGCTCATCAAAAGACAGATTTGTTCAAATGAACAAGGAAAAGGAGACTTTTTGTTTTTTTTATTACCAAATCATCTTCTTCGGGACGGATTCCTTTGCTGAATCCATCTCGGAGCCTCCTGTTTTCCTCCTCGAGAAGACTGCATCTTTCTTGCATGAAAAACAAGTCTGATTTGATCGATTTTATATCTCTAGCGATTGTAGCTACTTTCTTCGCCATTGAAATTGCAATCTGCAGGAAAATTAAGGTCACAAAGTTGAGCAAAATCAACTCAAATATCAGCAAATTATAACATAGTGTTGGGTTTCGTTGGTCCATGCGCAGCGGAAGAAAGCAAATTAACACGAAAACCCGGAGCCATGGATCCGTTCTAGATGATTAATTAAATAAGATGAAATAGAATAACCAACCTTGATGCCCTTTGTCGTTGATAAACGCGTTCCAACTCCAGGATTGATGGTCTTACGAACCCTTGATGAACGAACCTTGAATCACGAACGTTAGATCTTGAGTTGCGAAGATCCTCTATGTGTATCCACGCGTTGAACGAACCCTAGAACAATTCTAGGTGGATTGCTAGATCCTTGATTGAAACCCCTTTCAATCACTACTACATTTCTGACCTAATGTAACGCATCTAACGCATCTAATGTAACGCCATGAGCTAATGTAACGCATCTAATGCAACGCCAGAGCTAATGTAACGCATCTAATGCAACGCCAGAGCTAATGTAACGGCTAATGCAACGCCAGAGCTAATGTAACGCATCTAATGCAACGTCAGAGCTAATGTAACGCATCTAATGCAACGCCAGAGCTAAAGTAACGAGTCTAATGCAACGCCAAAATCCTAATGTAACGCCTAAATTACTAATGCAACGCCAAAATCCTATAACCTATACCATATACCCTATACCCTATAACCTACTGTATATCCCATATCCTATACCCTATACCCTATACCCTATACACTATACCCTATACCCTATACACTATACCCTATACCCTATACCCTATACACTATACCCTATACCCTATACACTATACCCTATACCCTATACCCTATACCCTATACCATATACCATATACCCTATATCCTATACCCTATACCCTATACCCTATACACTATACCCTATACCCTATACACTATACACTATATCCTATACCCTATATCCTATACCCTATACCCTATGCCATATACACTATACCCTATAACCTATATCCTATAGGGTATAGGGCATATGATATAGGGTATACCCTATAGGATATAGGGTATACGCTATAGGGTATAGGGTATAGGGTATACCCTATAGGGTATAAGGTATAGGGCATATGGTATAGGGTATACCCTATAGTGTATAGGGTATACCCTATATGATATAGGGTATATAGTATAGGGCATAGGGTATAGGGCATATGGTATAGGGTATACCCTATAGGGTATAGGGTATACCCTATAGGGTTTAGGGTATACCCTATACCATATACCCTATAGGGTTTAGGGTATACCCTATACCCTATAGGGTATAGGGTATACCCTATACCCTAAACCCTATAGGGTATAGGGTATACCCTATATCCTATGCCCTATACCCTATGCCCTATACACTATATGGTATAGGGTATATCCTATAAGATATAGGGTATAGGGTATAGGGTGTAGGGTATACCCTATAGAATATAGGATATAGGGTATAGGGTATAAGGTATAGGGTATAGGGTATAGGGCATATGGTATAGGGTATACCCTATAGGGTATAGGGTATACCCTATAGAGTTTAGGATATACCCTATACCATATACCCTATAGGGTATAGGGTATACCCTATACCCTATGCCCTATACCCTATTCCCTATACACTATATGGTATAGGGTATACCCTATACCCTATGCCTTGTACATTATACCCTATAACCTACTCCCTCCGTCCCAGCGAAAGAGCCATTTATTTCCTTTTTGGGCGTCCCATTTAAAAAGCCACTTTCCCAAAAAGGAAACCTTAAATCACTATTCTCTCCACTCATTCTCTCTCCAACTTTACTTTTACACTCACAACATTCTCTTTCTTACATCACCTCCCACTCATTCTCTCTCCTATTTAATTTTTCATACTCACAACATTTAAACTTTTTCTCTTTCCTACATCACATTTCTTATTTTGCGTGCCCAGCTAATTTGATGGCTCTTTCGCTGGGACGGAGGGAGTATATCCTATATCCTATACCCTATACCCTATACCCTATACACTATATCCTATACCCTATACCCTATACCATATACCCTATATCCTATACCCTATGCCCTATACACTATACCCTATAACCTATATCCTATACCATATACCCTATAGGGTATAGGTATAAGGTATAGGGTATACCCTATAGGATATATGGTATAAGGTATAGGGCATAGGGCATAGGGCATACCCTATAGGGTATAGGGTATAGGGTATAAGGTATAAGGTATAGGGCATATGGTATAGGGTATACCCTATAGGGTATAGGGTATAGGGTATACCCCATATGATATAGGGTATAAGGTATAGGGCATAGGAAATACCCTATAGGGTATAGGGTATAGGGTATAAGGTATAAAGCATAGGGCATAGGGCATATGGTATAGGGTATACCCTATAGGGTATAGAGTATACCCTATAGGGTATACGGTATAGGATATAAGGTATAGGGCATAAGGCATATGGTATAGGGTATACCCTATAGGGTATAGGGTATAGGGTATAAGGTATAGGGTATACTCTATAGGGTATAGGGTATACCCTATAGGGTATTATTAATATTTTAAAAGTATAATTATTATTTTTAAATTTATTTTTGAATTGAGATAAATATTTTAGACATTTTTTGGTAAGGAAGTTTTTTTAAAAAAATTATATAAAATAAGTTAGAAATTAACTAAATATTTCTATCAATTATTACTTAGGTATATTAATATTTCTTAGAAGTTTAAATTATTCAATTAATGAGTATTATTATTAATTAATAACATTATTATTATTAATTATATAATAATAATTATTAATATATTCAATTATTTAATTGAATAATTAATTATTAGTACTATTATTAATATTAATTAATTAATATTAATAATTCATTAATAAATATTATTGATATTAGGCATAATATTATTTTATAGTTTAAATTATTAGTATTATTATTAAGTATTATTAATAATAGCATCTTTATTAGTATTATTATTAAGTATTATTACTAATAATTTTTTAAAAAATAAAAGTATATAATATAAAAATATTTACTTTTTTGATATTATGTATTATTAGAGTTGTGGACCGTTGGATTGAATGTGTGAATGGTTGGATTTGGTTTAGCTCATGATCCGCGTGATTATTTGAGACCCAATCAAACAATGCCACGTGGCATTGCTTTATTGGTTCTCATATAATCACGCGGATCATGAGCTAAACCAAATCCAACCATTCACACATTCAATCCAACGATCCACAATTAATCAAAACAAACCAATAAATCCCTCTTTCTCTCCTCATTTCTCTCTCTTTATTTTCATTTTATCAAAATAAACAAAAGTTTCTCTCTCTCTCATTTCTCTCCTTCTTCTTCTCAGTTAAACAACCAGATCTCCACAACCCACGCCTACCCACAAACGTCTTCTTCTCAGTCCACCGGAATCCATGGCTGCCTTCCTCTTCCTCTCCACCATTTCGGCAAAACCCAATCGGCCCTTACTCATTTCCGTCTTCTTCTCTAATTCCGGCCCTTACTCATTTCCGTCCAACTCCTTCCTCTTCCTCTCCACCATTTCGGCAAAGTCCAACTCCTTCCCCACCGTCTTCTTCTCTCTCTCCCCAACCGGCCGGCGTTGATTTGGAGCCCGGAATCTGGAAATTAACCGTCCGTCTGCATCCCTACCCCTTCTACCCACCACCGCCGTCGCCCTCCACCAAATCAAATATCGCCACCGTCGTCGCCCTCCACCAGCACCCCTCCTTCCTCATCACTTCCGAGGCTGAGAAAAGGCCGGCGTTGTTTGCTTTTACAGATCTGAATTTGTTTTGTCCAAATCTGAATTTGTTTTTGCCCAGATCTGATTTTTAATATCTCTTGTTATATTTGTAGGTAGAGATTGCACCGAAGAAGAATTTCAAGTCTTATGGAGCATGGTATCACCGAAAATGGGTGCTAACGAAACGAGAATTGAAGCTTTTGAATATGTTCCAGAAAAAGGACCACATTCAACAATTGCCAACAAAATATTATTCTGACAAAATATTATTCAAACACCTTAACAATAAAAAAAGCTCTGTCAACAATGGATTGTGGTGTAAGAGATGTTTAGGGGACTAAAGTGTGACTCTAAGAATATATCAAGGACTGATTTGAGGAAAGTAAAACCTAAGGGACTAATTTGAGGAAAATAAAATCTAATGGACTGATTTGAGAAAAATAAAACTTAATGAATTGATTAAGAAAAATAAAATTTAAGGGACTGATTTGAGAATAATAGAACTTAAGGGACTGATTTAAAAATATTTACAAAAAATTATATATATATATATATATATATATATATATATATCAAAAATAAAAAATATAGAAAAAAGAAAATTAATAAAATTAACAAAATTGTGAAATTATGTAATTAATTTTAGGGACTCATCTAATTTTTGGCGTTACATTAGGTATTCAACCACTTTTTAAATTGGCGTTGCATTAGGTTCTTTTTGGCGTTGCATTAGGTGTTCATATAGTTTTAAAATTGGCGTTGCATCAGGTATTTACCTGATGCAACGCCAAAGCTCTGGCGTTACATTAGCTTACTATGTCGTTGCATTAGACCTAATGCAACGCAAGAGAATGCAACGGCCATTTGGCGTTACATTAGGCCTAATGTAACGGTTTTTGGGCCCTAATGCAACGAAAATTGGCGTTACATTAGGTCAGAAATGTAGTAGTGAATCTATGGAGAAATATGGAATTGGATGGTTTTGATTTTCAATTCCCAATTGAAAAACTCACAATTGTGTTTCTCTAAACTCAATTTTCGTGACTTGCAGCTAGGGTAAAAGGGAGGCAGTATTTATACTGTATAAATACCTTTTCTTATTTAGAAAACCCTAATTCCAGGCCCATTACGTATCTGCCAGCGCCGACGGGATGACTCGTCCCGCAGAGCACGAGTCATCCCCTTGCACACTTCCTCAAATACATTCGTCCCCCTTAAGGGGAATAGTTCGTACAAATCCAGGGCACGAGTCGTCCCATATGGGACGAGTCGTCCCTCATGACATTCCCTCAGATACACTCGCTCCAGGCCAAGGGAATAGTTGGTTCTGGCCTGGGGACAAGTCGTCCCCTCTGTACAAAAATTTCATATTTTCCATTTTTGACAATTTGTTCGATGCGTGTGACCCCATAGGACTATATTATGTTGGCAATGAGTTCGATCACATCGATCCTCATAAGACATGAGCGGACTCTAGCAAGCCATCATGCCTACTCAAATAATATAATATCAAGTTCGATTTCCTACATAGAACATATCACAATCTCATTGTCACACGATGTTATATTGAACATGAGTCATGGTCCACGTCAACTCATATTGTTCAATGCTTTCTCGTTACCAAGTAAATTGATCAATCAAATGTTATTAATCACATTAATTCATTCGGACATGGTCATGTACATCATCAATCTTACTTACGAGTGGCCTAGCAAACATCTCTCTTTACGAGGGACAAATTTCCATCTTGACTTATCATTCTTTCCAACAAGAATCATATCATGCCAATAATAGCCCTTATTGTTATCCGGTTAAAGATAACGTTAAACTATATCAAGCACAATATTCATCGAGTGGAAGACGATGATAATCTCATGTCAAAGGATATCAATGATATAACTATATGAGATTTAATTATGACATTTGACCATGACATAAATCTCATAACGGGTCAAGTCCAGTACTTTATTCTCTAACAAGTACCCATGAATTTAATGTTCATCTCTATGCATATAATCATCACATGATTATCCATTAAACTTCATACTAGTGCTTCTTAAGTACTAGGGACACGATTATTACAATAAACATGCAAACATATATAATAATCAAAATAACAATCTCTTATATAAATGAATAATGACATTACATATAAGTCTATCTCTATAGGACTAGGGCACTAACACCTACAGTCTCCCACTTGCATTAGGCCCAATCATTCATGTATCTTATACCCATGGACCTAACATGACCATCATGTTTAGCTTGTGGCAAAGGCTTGGTGAGAGGGTCCGCAATGTTGTCATCCGTTGGTACCTTGCATATCTTAACGTCTTCCCTTTCACAGATTTCTCGAATGAGGTGGAAATGCCTCAGAATGTGTTTGGATCGTTGATGTGACCTTGGTTCTTTTGCTTGGGCAATAGCACCATTGTTGTCACAATAAAGCTCTATCGGGTTAGTGATACTCGGAATGACTTCTAAGTCACTAACGAACTTCTTGATCCAAACCGCTTCCTTAGCTGCATCCGATGCTGCTATATATTCGGCTTCGGTTGTAGAATCAGCAACAGTGCTTTGCTTGGAACTCTTCCAACAAACGGCACCTCCATTTAGCATAAACACGAACCCAGACTGCGATCTAAAGTCATCTTTGTCGGTTTGAAAGCTTGCATCTGTGTAACCCTTTACAACCAGATCATCTTCCATTCCTCCAAATACCAAGAATACATCCTTAGTTCTTCTCAAGTACTTAAGGATATTCTTGATTGCTATCCAATGGTTCTCACCATGATCAGACTGGTATCTACTCGTCATGCTCAGAGCATACGAGACAACAGGTCTGGTACATAACATGGCATACATGATAGACCCAATTGCCGAAGCATATGGAATATCACTCATCCTCTTTTGCTCATCATTTGTCTTAGGACAATGAGTCTTGCTAAGAGTAATGCCATGTCCCATTGGCAAGTTCCCTCTCTTAGAATTTTCCATACGGAATCTTCTAAGGACCTTGTCAATATATGTACCTTGACATAAACCAATCATCCTTCTTGATCTATCTCTATAGATCTTGATACCAAGGATATAAGCCGCTTCACCCATATCTTTCATTGAGAAACATTTTTCTAACCAGGACTTGACAGTCTCAAGTGCAGGAACATTGTTTTCAATGAGTAAGATGTCATCGACATATAACACCAGAAATAGTACTATGCTCCCACTTATTTTCTTGTATACACAAGGCTCATCTTCGTTCTTGATGAAGCCAAACTCTTTGACTGATTTATCAAAACGTAGATTCCAGCTCCTCGAAGCTTGCTTCAATCCATAAATGGATCTCTGCAACTTACATACTTTATTAGAATTTTTTGAATCGACAAACCCTTCAGGATGTATCATGTATACATCCTCAAGTAGGTTTCCGTTAAGAAACGCTGTTTTGACATCCATTTGCCATATCTCATAGTCATAATATGCGGCTATGGCAATTAAGATTCTAATAGACTTAAGCATTGCTACAGGTGAAAAGGTTTCATCATAGTCAACACCATGAATCTGCCTATACCCCTTAGCAACAAGCCTAGCCTTGTAAGTATGTACCTTCCCATCCATGTCGATTTTCTTTTTGAAAACCCACTTGCACCCTATGGTTTTTACACATTCAGGTGGATCAATCAAGTTCCAAACTTGATTATCGTACATGTATTTGATCTCGGATTCCATGGCTCCTAGCCACTTGTCCGAATCAGGAGTGGACATCGCCTCTTGATAGGAAGTAGGTTCATCATTCTCAATGATTTCTACTTCGTTACTTTTCGTCATGAGAAATCCATATCTCTCCGGTTCGGATCGTATCCAATCCGATCTGCGAAGAACATGTGTATCTTGAACCGGTTCCACAACTGCTTGTGAATTTGGTTCCGTCTCTACTATTGGTTCCTTGTCATTTTCGGGTTCTTGAATTTCTTCAAGATCAATTTTACTCCCACTAGTTTCTTTAGAGAGAAACTCTTTCTCTAGAAAGACACCATGTCGAGCAACAAACACTTTGTTCTCGGATCGGTTGTAAAATTGATATCCTTTCGTTTCCTTGGGATAACCAACGAAAATACATTTATCGAATCTGGGTGCAAGCTTATTTTCAGAAACCAATTACTTTACATAAGACCATACAATATGAGAACCACCTAAATTGTTGCACGATCTTTTATAAGACCATACAATATGAAATAATCAAGTTCCAAATCCCCATCTATTGATGCAGTCTGATTTTTGAACAGGCCCCAAATCCCCATATTTCTTCATTATTTCATACTCCCTCCGTCCCTAAATGTTTGTCCCGTTTGACTTTTCAAACATTTTAATTTAGTGATTTTGAAGCTTTAATTTTGGTTATTTTTACGAACGCTTTGAAAATTATTGATAATATACACCGCCGTTATGTAATACTCCGTCCCTAAATGTTACAAGTTTTGAAAATTTAGTGATTTTGAAGCTTTAATTTTGAAAATGAGACTAACTTTTTGGGACAAAGGAAAAGGGGAAATGGGACAAACATTTAGGGACGGAGGGAGTATGTTGCAGTCTGATTTCTGAACAGGCCCAAAATCCCCATCTATTGATGTTCTTCGTTCAGTGAATTTATAACATTTCTTCATTATTTCATATGATGCAGTCTTGTAATCGGCTACTGACCTTGAGATTCGGTGGTGTTAGATTCTACTAGCTTAACATGTTATAAATAAAAATAATTATTTATAACATTTCTTCATTATCTCAAGGACATTTATTTTTCGACGAATGCAATACTTGTTTCTTTGTATTGGCGCCAAATTAAATAGCTCTAGTTTAAACAATATTTTGTATACTTTTTTTATACTACTAGTATTAGCATATAAGTATTATATACAGAAGGTCAGAAATTCAATTTTCACTAATTCAGCAATTAATAAAAAAGCTAAAAAATATAATTGTATTGTGCAAAGACATGAAAGTTATTGGCCTGCAATAATATTGTTGTGAGTGCTTGTCATCATTTAATTTTTTTCCCTAACTGAAAATATGAAGGAGGGTGGAGGTCAAAAATGGTACTAGCTTAACATGATTTTAGTAATCTTTTGACACATTCAGAGGAGTATATATTTGGCAGTAGACAGCTTTTATGACCACCTAATAGCAACCAACAACCATGAACATGATTGAAATCAGAATTGGATTAATTCCTTCCTACCCCTCTAGCTCAGATTTTAACCCATAAAAATCCATCTCAGATTCAAAATTCCAAACTCATTGAGAAGCCCAGATCAAAATACCGTGTAAACCCAAAACTCCTTTGACATGGTCAAATATGATTTCTAAATACCAATTTTACCCCCTCCACTCTTTCACCCAACGTATTCTCTTTCTGACGCCGGCGAAAATTTCTTCTTCGACGCCTTTGACGATTTCCAGAAAAGCTTGAATGCATAACACATGAGAATCCAGAAAAGCTTCATTACAGTTACCCACCAGTAATGTTGAACAATAACCTTTGAACAACAATGGCACACACATAACAAAGACTATTAAAATATTGTAAAAACACCAAAACATGGGTGAAATCGAAATCGAAAATCAAGAAAACTCACTTCATGGCTCGACCCATATGATTACGCCGGTTGAATCGCCGGAAAAGTTGACGGAATCTGGCCAACGGATTATCTTTATACCCAACTATGAGATGGTCAACGTAAGAAGATTGGGAATTTGAGATTGGGGAATTCCTTCACATTTACTCAGCAGCAGCAGCAGAGATCCCTATGACCGATCTAAGATTTCCATTTTCAATATCGCCAACTAAATCGCTACTTCTTCTCATTAAATTAAATCAGCAAAGTTAGTTTTTTAATGAAATTTCTGACTGTTTGAGTGTATTTTTCAAGCTTTATTTTCTTAATTGGGTCTTGCCCATAGTATTGTCATGTCCTATATCAAGTGTCCTATACCATACCAGTTGATATAGGACCATTCAATGTCTTATAGCATAGGTATATGATTTTTTGAGGTCCTATATTACTTGATATATGACCATTCAAAGGTCTTATAGCTTCGTATATGATGTTGTTAAGTCCTATATCAGTTGCTATAGAACCATTCAAAGGTCTTAATGCATTGGTATAAGATTGTGTGAGGTCTTATACTACTTGCTATAGGACCATCAAATGGTCTTATAGCTTTGTATATGATGTTGCCAGGTCATATACCATTTGCTATAGGACCATTCAAAGGTCTTATAGCTGTGTATATTATGTTCCCATGTCCTATATCATTTGCTATATGACTATTCAAAGGTCTTATAGCTTTGTATATGATGTTGTTAAGTCCTATACCAGTTGCTATAGGACCATTCAAAGGTCTTAATGCGTTGGTATAAGATTGTGTGAGGTCATATATCACTTGATATATGACCATTCAAAGGTCTTATAGCTTTGTATATGATGTTGTTAAGTCCTATATCAGTTGCTATAGGACCATTCAAAGGTCTTAATGCGTTGGTATAAGATTGTGTGAGGTCCTATACTACTTGCTATAGGACCATCCAATTTGTGATTTTTTTTTACTCTTAAATTTTAAGATATAAGAGTAATTCTAGTCTTATACCCAAATATATACTTAATTAAATTTTGAATATTGAATCTCATTAATTGATTGTGAAATCTCATTTTTTTTAAATTAATTTTCCGCCACAGTTTATACTAATGAAATATATTGCAAAAATAAACGTAAACAAAGCATTGGCCAAGCGGTTAAGACCTTGGTTTATAGTGGAGAGTCTAGAGTTCGAATCCCACACTTTACATTTTGATTCAATTTTTCTAAAATAACATAGAAAAGAACGGGGTGGGCTAAGCGGGCTGTTTAGGAACTGGACGAGAAGGAGGGGTATTCTAGGTATATTAATTACAGCGGGTTTCTGAGGAATTTCTGATCTCAATTGGGTATTTATGGGTTTGTGAACTCACTTAGGGGTCTTAAGGTCCTTGGCTCATCAGAATTTTATTTTGACAGAAAACAAAATGTTTTTTTTTTTACTGTCCCATTGAGGGCGAGGACGATTCGAACTCTAGCACTAATTAATTGAGGCCACGGTTTTACTGCTTTACTACTGAGTAAAAACTAAAGAATTTAAAGTATATTGTATAAATTGTTTAGTAGATAAAAAAAACCTCTTTTTTACAAATAGGTTCATGCGAACCTCATTGTTAACGGGCCACGGATCAAACGGATCTATCGATTCCCGAACAAAAGTCTGGTCCGTGCGGACTTCGCACGAATTTGGGCCCATTTTGCTAATTATTCCATCTCGAGAGTAGTCATTTTAAAAGGGGTGCAAACGTGGCAAGAGCTCGTATATGAGAATGCAGGGCTAAGATTGGAGCTATACGAAGCATCACGATTTTCACGGCTACGATTGGAAATAGGCGTAGCCACAGCCAATCCCAAAGTAGCTCCAATTCAATTACCCCCTTCATTTTTCACTCCCATCTGCACAAAAATTCAAAATTCAACTTTGAATAGTCTTCAATGGGGAGGAAGCCTAAAGCAGAAAATGTCAATGGCAAGGCTCTCATGGTGGTAATCATGCAATTTTCTCCATTCTCTCCCCCCCCCCCTCCCCTCACTTAAATGCTCCATTTCCCAATTTTTTTAATAGCTCTGATCTTTTCTTTAAAAATAAGAAAAAAAATAGTTTATCTCCTTCTTGATCACATATTTTTGTGGAAAATTCAAGCTTTATTTGGTTAAAAGGGAAAATAATCAAAAAGTAAGATCCCCTGATGTGGGTCACCATGGATGAAATTGTAGGGCTTTTAGCCTAGTCCAGGGTTTTGGGCGCTTGTGTTTGAATGTCTGGATGCGTGTATTTTTTTAAGTCAATTATGTACTCCCTTGCCTCCGTCTCAAAATAAATATCCGAAAAAATTGAAATTTGCTGCACTTGTGTTTGAATGTCTGGATGCATGTATTTTTTTTAGGTCAAAATTATGTCCAAAATGTTTCAAATTTGCTATTGGTAAAATGCCTCAATGCATGTATTTTTTTAGATTTATAATCTGAGTTCACTATCAAGTGCAGTAAACTGAAATTTCTAGGTATGATGGAATTAAGCCTTTGACTCAAGGTGGATTAGTCCAACCGTGGGCAGACAGACCGCTTTGATCGGTCCTATAAGGTGAATCGGGCCAAGCGAGACAGTACTTTTTTTTAAATGATTTTTTTTATTAATTAATGACTTAATCTATTATAAAGTGACACTTAAACGTGCATTTGGTGGGGATTGAACCCCTCACCTTTTATATAGAAAAGAATATCAGATGTCGCTTGAGCTAGAACTCTTTGGCAGAGTTAGTACTTCCTATCAAGTAAAAGTTGAATACTTGTTGAAGCGTCTCAAACTATGTCTGAGTTATGGGATTAGGGTGACAAAATATTGTACCTATATCAAATCCGTCCTGAAAATATATATGTTAATGTTGGGATTGGAGCCAAAACCAGGGAGAGGATCAAAACCATGGAGGAGCAGAAATTCGGGGCTGACTGTTGAGGAGGGCGGCCGCGCTCGTGGTGGAGGGCGACCGCGCTGAGAGGTCGGACGATGGCGCTGAGAGGTCGGACGATGGTGAAGAAGTCTGTCGATGAGGGCGGCCGCGCTGGGGGTGCTGCGCGACCGCGCTTGTGGCGGACGGTTTCTTCTGCAGAGGCGTGTAAGGCTTGGAGTGGAATTAATTTTGGTAACAAATTGATTCCTAATTTATGTGATACTCCTTCCATGTCAAGGACTCCGGGTGAATCAGGTTTTGATTAGGAATAGGTTTTGTATCCCTATAAATACATTGTGACTACCACCATAATATTTGTACCAAAAAGGGGGGAAAAGTTAGGATATCAAGAAGAGCCACAAAATAGTATCTAGGAGGGGGCCGGGGGCCTAGGAGAGCCATGGGGGCGATCCTACAACCCGGCTATGACTGTGTTATTTTGTGTGTTCTTGGGGAGGTGAGATAATGTATATGAGAGATTGCTCATGGAGAGTTACTATGCTAGATCTGTGTGAGTGCATATGTAAAGTTGTAATCCTTCATATATTATTATAGTGATGTGCAGCTTCGGGTGCCTCCGGATGTAGTTCACGAGTTGGTGAATGAACCGGGTTAACAAATTATCGGTGTTATTGTTCTTGTTCTTTCATATTATCATGTGTTGATTTATTTTCTCCATGTTGATGACTGCTAGTATGGGCTAGTGGATGTGGTGATCCCTCCAATTTCACAACAACTGGTATCAGAGCTTTTGGTTCGAGATCTAGGAGAGATCCAAGGTGAAGAAAAGAGACAACAGATTTTTGTGCAGATTCTTCGTGTGGAAGACGTGCAGGGATTTGAGAGCTTCTAGGGTTTATGGTTGAAGCATGACTCGCGCCAAATAGGTCTACGATCGTGCGGAAGATCGGTAAGTCTGAAGAGTTCGTTTGTTTCTTGTTGAGATCTGCAAAAATTCGAGGTGGAATTTTGGAGATGCGGAAATCAAGATGGATCTGGAGATGTTCAAGGGTTATTGGGGCAGTCAAAGGTGGTTGGAGAAAAAATATGAAAGAAAAGAAGTCTAAGTCAGAAGGATTGATGAGATCAAACAGGAAAAATCGTCGGAACAGTTTCTGGAGCTGAGGGCGGCCGCGCTAGTGGTGGTGCGCGACCGCGCGGTTGGACGAGAGAATGAAGCTTGGCGAAATCCATTTGTGCGCGACCGCGCTGGAGGTGCTGCGGCCGCGCTCGTGACGGGGAAGGGATTTCTGCGGTGGTTTGTTTCCTATTTTGATACAATCTTTCGTGCAAAGGTGAGTGGTATAAGCCGGTTGGACCACGTGGGAAGAGGAGGACTTCTCGCAAACGACGGATGAGGGGTAAGGAGGATGTTGTACTCTACCGACAACATCAATTTCGTTCCGGGTGGGAGCAAGAGGCTTGGAGACCTACTGTTGGTGTAAAAAGGAGAGACATCAATAAACGGTGTGTTAGGGTGGAGAGGTGACAACGTGTAGCCGGCCAAAGAAGTAGACAAATACAAGTACCCTAACAAGAGAGCGAGAAAAGGAACCACGAGGAGACAATGCAAGAAGCAAGGTGTGTCCGAGTTTCATGGGGGGCATTGCAAGGGGAGTGGATCTAGGAGGGAGTAGGCGAAGTTAGTCTTGCAAATAAATCAAGGTAGAAGTTGATTTGGGGAGGCAAGAAGGATCTAACACGGGGAGATTGAAGCGTCGCTTGGTTTCACTCCGCCTTATTACTTGGGCGTGGTGGCTCATGGTGGAGGAGCGTGGTGGCTCAACATGGTGGGGAAAATATTTGGTGGATCATTCTCGGGTGGGAGTATGATGGGAGCATCTCACAATGGTGGTTTATGTCTCCAGTGGGAGATTGTTGGGATTGGAGCCAAAACCAGGGAGAGGATCAAAACCATGGAGGAGCAGAAATTGGCCGATCGTTGAGGAGGGCGGCCGCGCTCGTGGTGGAGGGCGACCGCGCTGAGAGGTCAGACGATGGCGCGAAGAGGTCGGACGATGGTGAAGAAGTCTGCCGATGAGGGCGGCCGCGCTGGGGGTGCTGCGCGAGCGCGCTTGTGGCGGACGGTTTCTTCTCGCAGAGGCGTGTAAGGCTTGGAGTGGAATTAATTTTGGTAACAAATTGATTCCTAATTTATGTGATACTCCTTCCATGTCAAGGACTCCGGGTGAATCAGGTTTTGATTAGGAATAGGTTTTGTATCCCTATAAATACATTGTGACTACCACCATAATATTTGTACCAAAAAGGGGGGAAAAGTTAGGATATCAAGAAGAGCCACAAAATAGTATCTAGGAGGGGGCCGGGGGCCTAGGAGAGCCATGGGGGCGATCCTACAACCCGGCTATGACTGTGTTATTTTGTGTGTTCTTGGGGAGGTGAGATAATGTATATGAGAGATTGCTCATGGAGAGTTACTATGCTAGATCTGTGTGAGTGCATATGTAAAGTTGTAATCCTTCATATATTATTATAGTGATGTCCTGGCTTGGTGCCTCCGGATGTAGTTCACGAGTTGGTGAATGAACCGGGTTAACAAATTATCGGTGTTATTGTTCTTGTTCTTTCATATTATCATGTGTTGATTTATTTTCTCCATGTTGATGACTGCTAGTATGGGCTAGTGGATGTGGTGATCCCTCCAATTTCACAACAGTTAATTGAGAGGTGTGCTTTAGGTGACAGAGTTGTTCAAATAAATTTTGATTTTCAATAAGCATAGTTGTTAAAATAGATTTGATTTTCAATTAAAATTGTGCCTCTGAACTTTTGAGTTTTTATTGCTAGGCTGAACTTTCCAGCCCTCATGTACTGACCGAGGGGCACAATCTAAAGCTTGAACTGCCAAAAAGTCCAAAGGCCTTATCAACAGTGAAGAGATTGCCGAACTTGATTGTTAGGCGCTCCAATCGTCTTCAAAGAATTGTTAGGCCTGTCCAAAGTCGTGACATTCAAGTTGTTGATTTGACAAGTGAAGGAGAAGACGAGCCATACATTGAAGAACCCATTCACGAGCCAATGCCTGAGAAAAAGAGCTTTGAAGAAAAAGTTGATTATCTTATACAGGTTGTTGAAGAACTGAAATCCAAGGTATTTACTTAATTTGGCTTTAACACCGTTTTAAATATTATTTTTATTTTAGCTTTATGATAATGAAGTGATTTCAATCAAAATTTGTGACAGGGTTCGGAGAGGCAGTGCACATCGGATGAGCTGAGTTACAAAAGCTTGTATTCTGAATCTCTAAAGAAGGTTGCATTTCTATTGGCTCTTAGTCTCATTTCTTTGCCCACTTCAAAAATGACTTCTTGTTTTTGTTTCACATTTAGATTGAAGCCTTAAACTCTGAGCTTTATCAGTGCAATAAGAAGTTGGAATTTGCTCTGGGAAAACTTGAAACGGTATTGTTTCCCTTATCTCCAATATCTTGTACTCCCTCTATCCCTAAATGAATGTCCAAATTCAAGAAATCTTGTCCCAAAATGAATGTTTTTTTTGGTAGACAATCTTTGTCCCTTAACGGGTTTTTTTTCGCTATTCATTTTATTAAATGTTTAGAAAGTGGATAGCAAGAATATTTATACATCTTTGCCATTAAAATGTATAAAAAGCACACATTTTCAGAGTGTCCCTTAAAATGAAATTTATGGGCGGAGGGAGTATATTGTTTTCATCTATTATGGATATAAGCTTATATGAAAGATTGCATATACTCGAGGAAACTTAGAAGACCTTTATGAACGATTGTATATACTCGAGGAAACTTAGAAGACTTTTATGAAAAATCGCACATGCTTTCCATGAAAAAGTTAGAAGACTGCACAAGAAGTTGATTCAAGACTTACAAAACTCATTAAATCTGAATTTGGTCCACCCTCTTGTAGTTTGAATTTCTCGCATATTCCCCCTCAAATGTTCTACTCTGTATTTCCTATTCATGATTTACCTAGTTAGAACTTACTAGAAGTCTAGTGTATAGTTGGTTTGCTCATATTTGTTTATGTGGTTTGTTTCAGTACGAGAGCGTGAAGGGTGTAATGGACAAGTTAAAGGAAGTGATATTGATATCAAATCTTGGCAAGGCTACTGAAACAGTTGTTAATCTATCATCCCAACTCACTTCCTCACGTGGCATCTATGCTGAACTGGATGCAGGTGCACCACAAACACTGACGGCTAACCTATCCCCAACTAAGAAAAAGAAGCGTGGTAACAAAGGTTAAACTTGAACCGTTAGTATTTTCTCCCAAACCCATCTAACAATTTTCATTGTCTATTAGAACTTGATCTTGATGCTGGTGAATAGTTTGAATCTTATGTTGTTGTTGTTGTTGTTATTGTTGTACTGGATATCATTTTGAAGTGCAACTCTTAATATTAATGTGAAGTAGCATTACATAAGGTGTTGAGATCAAAACTTCTGTTTTTTAGACTTATACAAGAATAACATTTCTTCATTATTTCATAAGATGCAGTCTGATTTCTGAACAGGCCCCAAATCCCCTTCTATTGATGTTCTTCGTTCAGTGCATACAAATCTCTCCGTTGTGTTATGGGAACCTCGTCAGCATCATCTGCAGTTCTCTCTTCTCCATCCTCTTCGGGTATTGTTGGGGGAGGGGAGGAGAAGTCTAAGCGCACACCCCTCATTACATTTTCGTAAGTTTCCGATAGCTCCTGAGAATTGTGTTGATGGTACTCAACAAGTTGATGAAGACATTGATTCTCTCTAGTTAAGTTTGCATTTTCATTTGCCAATCTTGATTTTTCAGCTAGAAGTGTTTCCATCTGAAGCCTCATCTTAGCTCAAATTACATGATCATAAGGTTAATAAATCAGCTCATCAAAAGACAGATTTGTTCAAATGAACAAAGAAAAGGGGACTTTTTGTATTTTTTATTACCAAATCATCTTCTTCGGGACGGATTCCTTTGTTGAATCCATCTCGGAGCCTCCTGTTTTCCTCCTCGAGAAGACTGCATCTTTCTTGCATGAAAAGCAAGTCTGATTTGGTCGATTTTATCTCTCTAGCGATTATAGCTGCTTTCTTCGCCATTGAAATTGCAATCTGCAGGAAGATTAAAGTCACAAAGTTGAGCAATATCAACTCAAATATCAGCAAATTATAACATAGCACAGAAAGAACATTACTGACATTCTTGACTCCATCAAGTTTCCCCAATTCCTTTGGGCCTTTTTCCAGCGAATCATCTTCTTGATCTTGAGAATCTAGCTTCCTTTTCAACCCTCGTTTGATCCCTTCGCTTTCTTCGTCGTCTTCTTCATTTGACTGTTTTTCTTGGCTTTTGGTATTTTCCAGTGTGCTATGAACTATGTCAGACAACGTTGGCGGTCTAGCAAGATCTCTTGCTCCCTATAAAAACCCAATTGCCCATGAAAAAACATCCTAAATTACACACACACACACAGTAAGAATCTGAAACCTAACTGAAAGAGGTGAGATACCTGAAGGACATTTTTTAGATTGCTAGACAGCTGAGACAGAGATGAGGAATCCGAGTCGAATACACGTAGCAGGAGCATTGAGTCTTCCTTCAATCTCTTTGCACGGTTATGATTTCTCCTCTATTCTACAATCAATTAATTATCCAGATAATCCCATCAAAATTAACCCAGATTGAGCAAGTAAATAAACTTTTTGTTGGGGTGCAAACCCAATCCCACATCGACAATTGAACAAAGTATTGTCGGGTTTATAAGAGCACACACCCACTTCATTAGTATGAGGCCTTTTGGGAAGTTCCCAAGCGCAAATCCGTGCGGGCTGAGCCCAAAGCGGACAATATCATACTAATGTGGAGTGGCGGGGATGGTCGCGGTCCCAACAAATGGTATCAGAGCCATGGTTCGGATGTTCCGGCCTGGGTGAACCGTGTGTGTGTGATTATAGTGGTGGTGGGATTCCCTCTTTTGTGACTTTGCGGATGGTCTTGGTTTGAGGGGAGGATTGTTGGGGTGCAAACCCAATCCCACATCGACAATTGAACAAAGTATTGTCGGGTTTATAAGAGCACACACCCACTTCATTAGTGTGGTGGTGGGATTCCCTCTTGTGTGACTTTGCGGATGGTCTTGGTTTGAGTGGAGGATTGTTGGGGTGCAAACCCAATCCCACATCGACAATTGAACAAAGTATTGTCGGGTTTATAAGAGCACACACCCACTTCATTAGTATGAGGCCTTTTGGAAAGTTTCCAAGCGCAAATCCGTGCGGGCTGAGCCCAAAGCGGACAATATCATATTAATGTGGAGTGGTGGGGTGGTCTCGGTCCCTACACTTTTCAATTGCCAATTAAGTTGAAAAGCGAGCTAGAAATCCTTACAGATTGGACGGGCAGAGATGGATCGGCAGGCTTCTGATTCTCGAGAATCGTGTTGACCCGGATGCTCCAGAAATGCTTATCTGAAGATGGACTGAATAAAGGAGATGAATCCGTAAAGCTACTTGATTCCTGACTCCTGTACAGTTAAAGAAAATCTCAGTAAATTCTGTAAATCCTAAAGAAAAAAGGAAACCAGGATTTGGATCCTTTCAGTTTGACAAAAATATTTTGAGTATTTATGTATACTCCCTCCGTCCCACTTAAGTTGTGACCAAAAAAACTGGGCATAAGAATTAAGAAAAAGTATGAAAAAGAAATAGTGGGATGAGGTGTTTGTGGGTATGAAAAATAAACGGGAGAGGAAATGAGTGAGAGGAATAGTAAATTGATCAGTGTTGTAAGTATAAAATTAAAGCAGGAGAGAGATTGAATGTGAGAAATAGTGTAAAAACTTTGTCATTTTAGGTAAGCTCCACTCAAGTGGGACGGACAAAAAAAGAAATAAGTTTTCACCCACTCACGTCATTCGTGGGATGGAGGGAGTATCTATTATACAATAGATGAATGAAAAAACTGCCTCTTATCTTTACATAAAGAGGGGCCAGGATTGAAAGTTGCAGAATATATCCAACGGCTGTAAATCCTCCCTCCCTCCCTCCCAAACGTGTTTTAACCTCTCCACTCCCCTCCTATGTCAACAACCGTTCTCCCAGCTTCTTCTCTGGTCGATCTTCTCCTCTTTCAAATCGGAACAGAAATCGAATTCCTCCTGCAAATCGATCAGGAGTCATGGAATCCTACTTCACCTCCGGTTACTCGGCTTCCCCTTTTCCAACAGATCTTCTCCTGATGCAAATCGATTTGGATTTTGACAAATTCTTCTTTACCCAGTAAAGAGATCCTACTTCGATTCCTATTTCATTGCTTCTGTATAAATAATGGACCTCTCAGCAGCGCTCAACCCCTCCCTCTGCCTCAACTCAGCGCTCAACCCCTCACTCTGCCATCTCACCGGCAAACTCTCTCTAGGGTACATTCTCTTTTCTTTGGTTGGTTTATCATTGTTGTTTCCTCCAGAATTTGAGTGCACTCCACCTGTTTGTGTGTTTGCCTGACCCAAACTTCGGCATATTTTTTTGTAATATATATATAAAAAAAAAGCATTATCAGTAAATGAGGATTAATTCACTCCTCCAAGTCTCAATTCTGATTTGATGGACCCAAGCACACACAATTATTCTTTTCGTTGATAATACTCCCTCCATTCCGGAATAAATGTTGCACTTTCCTTTTTGTTTTGTCCCAAAGTAGATGTTACTTTTCCAAATAAGGCAATTTTATTTTTGTCTTCTTACTACTCTTGATGAGCTTCGTGTGGAATGCTTTAGGGAAATTGAAGAATTAAATGTCACTATAACATATTACCCAGTCAAAAGCTAAGAAGAAAGAAAAGCTATTATGCATACGAATTGCATCTTTTTTTTTTTCCTGCCAAGAATGGTTTTGTTGCACCATATAGCCTTAGTCTGTTCCCATTTAACATATATTCTCTTGCTATTTTCTCTTCTTTTGCGAAATTTGTACAATATCATTTTGCTAGGGATATAGGGACTATCTATAACGGAACGGAGTCTGTTCTTCTTCTTTACATAAACTATGCCTCTATTCCTTTTATACGATTAGTTTTTCTTTTTCCTGTTCTGAACCATCAGTAATGTAAATGTCAAAGTATATATACTCTCTTTGAACAGAATCCCATATCTAACTACAACTCCAAAGCATCTATTCCAAAGGGTGGAAATATTGATTAGAATGTTCTAAGATCTCCAAAACTAATTAAAATCTGATTCATGGCCTACATCACTTTGTTCTTTAAATCTGCAGTTCCCTCTATCAGGTTTCATTTGAAAATCAGGGTTCCATTCAAGTTTAAGGGTTTTGTTTGTGGCTTAGCGCATAGCATGTTAAAATATGAATAACTTGCACCAGATTCATAGGCCTTATAAAGCTCTTTCCCCGGATATACATGTTATTTGCATGCAGTATGGTGAATCACATTAACAACAATTTTAGTATTGTCCCTTTGCTAAGCGGATATGTTGTGGATTATCTGGGGTTCTAAGTGAAATGTGGATTTCACCACCCTCAAAAGAAGATATGCTTCTTGCCTTCTACTTCGATCGTAATAAACTAAGATCTCCAAAACTAATTAAAATCTGATTCATGGCCTACATCACTTTGTTCTTTAAATCTGCAGTTCCCTCTAGCAGGTTTCATTTGAAAACCAGGGTTCCTTTCAAGTTTAAGGCTTTTGTTTGTAGCTTAGTGCATAGCATGTTAAAATATGAATAACTTGCACCAGATTCATAGGCCTTATAAAGCTCTTTCCCCGGATATACATGTTATTTGCAGGCAGTATGGTGAATCACATTAACAACAATTTTAGTACTGTCCCTTTACTAAGCGGATATGTTGTGGATTATCTGGGGTTCTAAGTGAAATGTGGATTTCGCCACCCTCAAAAGCAGTATGCTTCTTGCCTTCTACTTCGATCGTAATAAAGGGCCTAAACGAGAGATCATGCCGCATTGTCACCATGCACCGACGAGAGGTCATGCCGGATTTTTCTTGGAAATTCTTTGAGAATACCCGTTATGCTGCCCAAATTTCCCCAGAAATTTGGACCACCTCTCCGTCCCATATGGTGTTAGGTCTTGTTTAGGTATCGTCACCTATTATAAATTTCAATGAAAAGCATTTAGTGTAATTTGAATGTTGCTTCCTTATGCTTCCCCAAGGTGTAGTTTGCGTGAATAAAGGCTTCTCCTTTCCCAACCGTACTTAGGATCTGATTTATACTTGAAGATAAATAAATTTTTTGCACAAATTCGTCCCTCTTGTTCTTTCCCTCTCCCATATTTCCTCAAAGTCTTCTTCCTCCACTACCTTATAAACCAGTATCTACCCCTGCAGCTACGGCGAGTTGGATTCGCTCACCTGTTCCAGGAGCTCGTTTGGTTCGTGTTGTTGAAGAAGTTCAAACAGTTTCAGGGGTTTCAGTCAGCTCAGAATCAGATATGGTCGGGAATGGTGATGTGTTTACTGCTCAGTCTGCTGGAGGTTCGGTTTCAATGGGTCAACCAGGTTTGAACGATGTGTCTGCAGAAGAGTTGAGAATAACCTTGGAAGTTGCTTTGGCCAGGGAACGTGAAGCCCGCTTGTTGGCTCAGAATGCCAAAGCCCAAGAGGAGGAAGCCCATACCCATTTCGTTAAGGCTATGAGAGCCAGAGGAATCGCAGTACTCCACCGAGAGGATGGTTCTTACGAGGAAATTACTGAAGACAGCAACAACGGGATCGGATCTGCTTCTCCCGTTCAACCTGCTCAAACCAGCTACCATGCTATGCCTCCTCCCGCGAGTTACGCCTCGCGCCATGATCAAATGCCGTCTCCGGGAATGATTGTGAATACCCAAGGAAGGATTCCTCCCCCAATCTCTCAAGTGCATAACCAAGTTGCTCAGCAAGGTTTTAGCAAAAGCAGTGGCCAACCATCAAACTTCTTCTATCTCACTTCCTCTCCAGCTCCCAATGTGCCAGTGCCGCAGGCTCAGTACGGATCTCAGTTCCAAGCAAGCTATTCCCAACCCCAGTTCAACATGTACCCCAACAATTATCAGTATGGTCAGTCTAATCTGCAACAAAACGGTCAGTATCGTCTTCCAGGAAGCCAGATTTGTCAAGACAGTATTCTGTAGTATCCGCAGTCTCAGCTCCAAGGCAACTTCCCTCAGCACGCAGTTTGTTCTCTTCTCACCAAACACCTGTATGGTTCCACCCCGTATTCAGCTCCTTGCATTAGTACCGGATTTCCTACCCATGGTCAGTTCGGAGGTCAATCAGTGCAGTTTGGTCTCCAGAATCCAAGTGTTCAGTTTAATGGCTATGACATGTACGGGAATAGGATTCCCAGCTCAGTCAGTTTATTGGATAGCAATATCAGCATCCCCAGTACTTTTGGTCTTCCCTCAGCTGCCTTACCTATTAGATCTACTCCAGAGTTCCCAGTGCCGTCTTCAACAGTAGCTCCTTCAATTCCCCGAATCCCGGGAATGACCCCAGAGGTGACAGCTTTACTGAGACAAATGCAACAGCAAATTGATAGATTGACTGTGGGTTCTAGTGGCCTCAAGGTGGTTGAACCGGCTCAAGTAATGCCTCTTCCCCATAAGTTTAAGATGCCGAAGATGGATTTTGATGGTACTGCCTGCCTAAAGACTCATGTGGATACCTACGTCATGACAATGGGGGCGATGGACTGCACACCCGAGTTTATGGCCTCTTATTTTCATCTAACTTTGAAAGGTCCGACTCTCACTTGGTTTTTGGCTCTCAAGCAAGAATGCCTCTCCACCTGGAGCCAGATCACTGAGACTTTCTTGGAGAAGTACCGGGGTAACCTAGAGTGGCGTACTACTCGAGATGACCTAGTGGGGACCATTCAGAAAAATGACAAGTCGATAACAGAGTTCTATAAGAGGTGGAATGCCAAACTCAACGAGCTGTCAGAGCCAATTCCCCTTCAAGATCAAAAAGATATTTTCCTGTCATGCGTGAAGCATGTGTTAAGAGAAGCCATTGGAAAGGGTTAGTATCCATACTTAAGGGAAATGGTTGGAATAGGCGCTAGAAGTGAGAACAGGCTGTTTAATCTCACCCCAAATGCAAATGCCAGCGGTAGTAGCGGAAGTGGAGGATTCCGGTACCGGGCACCTAACCCAGTTTCTGCGATGGCACCAAAGGGAAGAGAAGTGGTTAAGAATAACAGCATCAACAACCTGCAAAGAGGAGGTGGCAATGTACAGAATGCAGTGAGATTCCAACCCAGGCCGCAGCCGAGGTTTGATGACTTGGGCATGTCTACAGAAGAAGTCTTCAACGGCCTGCTTCGGACTGGCATGATTAAGCCGTTGGAAAACTAAAGCCCTGTCCGTCCTAATCCCAATCTTGATGCTAGTAAGTATTGTCGATTCCATCAGTTCCCGGGGCACACCACTAACACTTGCGTAACCCTCAAGAAGATCATCCAAGGCCTTGTGGATGAGAAGAAGATTGAAAAGGCTCCTCGCCCCAACGTCGTCAGCAACCCTCTGCCCAGTAACAATGTGAACCTCATTGATTTCGGTTAAGATTATTTCGTGAATGTAATCGGTTAAGATTATTTCGTGAATCTAATAGAGTTTAGAGAGTCTGTAAATGGAAATGCTAGTGGTGACTGTAATGAACTCATGACTGATGTAAATCCGTGTTCCAATGAAATGAAAGACAACTTTTGCTACGTCTTTGATGGACAAAAATCCACTTGTAATAAAATACCTAGCAAGTGTACTAGCTACCGTTGTAGTAGTATGCACAAGCAAGGATCGAATCCACATAGATTTGAGTGTTGAACAAATTGATTTAATTAGTGTAAAACAAAACAAAGGAAAAGGGGGTTTTTGATTTGATTGAATTATTAAACTAAGAAAGCAAAATAAATAAATTAAAGATAATAAGAGACAAGGAATTCATGGATTGGGGATCATAACAATTATCACTTTATGCTTTTTATTTCATGTAAAAATAATTCAATCTCATTCTTGGGTTCGTTCACAAAAACCTAGGGTTAAGATGTTAATATATTCCACAAGGTCAATAAGAACATTAGAACCCTACTAATTCTATCTTGTTTATATATTCCACAAGGTCAATATAAACATTCAAGAATTCAATTAAAAACTTAAGAACAATGGAACCTAGATTCGTTTGATTTCCGCAAGGTCCTCAATTGAATCTATTCTTCTCAACAATGGTCAAATTATAAATCATCCACGCAAGTGCAATAATTCATATCCAAATAAATTCAAGAGGTCAAAGATATTCCGCAAGGTCAACACAATTAATCTCAAGAACAAAATTAAAACCGTTGAGAAGAACAAGAACGAAAAAGAGATAGGAAGAATTAAAACCTTATCATAAAGATCAAATTTTTACTCACCTCAATCCATGAATCAAATAGTTTAGCCTTTAATGGCCATTAAAATAAATAAATCAAAACCTTGTTCTTTCATCTTCAAAAATAAATAAAAATCTAAACTAAAAAATATAGAGAGAGAATGAAAAATAAAAATATTCAAAAAGATTAAAAGGATTAAAAAGATGAGAGATAATCAAAAACTAGTCTAGGGGTCTTTTTATAGGAAGAGGGAGGTAGAAATCCTTTTTGGAAACAAATTATGGTCAAAATCCTAGTCAAAATAGAGAATCTCTCGAAATCCGTCACTGATTCTGTGCAAATCTGTTGAAAATCACATTTTCCTTATTTGTGACGGAATAAAATCCGTTGCTGAAACTTTGTGGGCGGTCGCCCATGTTGGCCCATGTGACTGCCCAGGTGTGAAGAAGGATTCTCGGTCATGGCTTTATGTTTGTGCGGCCGCCCTTTGTAGCTTCAGCGGCCGCCCATCTTTCTAGGCCCAATTTCAATTGCTTCCTTGGCCCAGCAGCCCTTCAGCCTTGGCCGGCCACCTGTGCACTCCTTGGCCCTGATCCCTTGCATTGCTCGGCCACCCCTGGCTGGAACTTTGAAGCACCCGACCATTCCTTAGCCCAGGTTTGGTACCAATGTAGTATTTGTTCCGTCTCGCAATTGTACCGTCGCACTTTGGCTACTATAAAAAATTCTTTTGCACCTCGCTCTTTGAGATTTTATTTTTCACTTTAGCCCATGAATTTTTATAAATCAAATTCGTCCAAAATTTTCATATTTCCAATTTAGTTCTTGAATTTCCAAGATTTCCAATTTAGCCCTTGAACTTCCAAATGTCAGTTTTGTCCCATATTTTCCAGAATTGCAATTTGATCCAAAAACTTCCAAAGTACGCTCAAATCCTCCGTTTTCAACATTGTTGCACTTCAACCCCTGTACTTTCAAAACACTACAAAATACATTAAATTTCCAAGGTTTCGAGCATCAAATAAGCTAGGAAATATATCTTTTGGATGGGTAAAACCACATCCATCAAATACCCCCAAACTTATCTTTTGCTCGTCCTCGAGTAAAACAAAACTAACATAAAACAAAACTACTCTAACAAATTAAAACAAAAGAAAATATTTTTTTGGGATTTGTTCAATTCATATAATAGGTCGTTGGCACAACAAGTCTCAGATCTTTACAACACACATAATCTACAAGAATTATCATGAAAATGGGACTATAATTACATGGATGCATCTAACTTATAATTCTCCACCACATAATGAAAGATGAATGAAATATGGGAGATCATTGTCACTAAGATAAGATATTTTATAGGGTCACTAACCACATGCTCTAAATCAATGATAATAAGATGAAATTTCTGCACAAGGGACACTCATATGCATGTTTAAACAAAACTGTCAACCCGTCTACTCTTTAGGGATCAAATATGGCTTAACGGCTTGTAATGTTTCGCGATAAACGCGGGCTAGGTTCACGGTTACAAAAGAAGGTAAGGACATACGAAGTCAAGCAAGTGAAACTAAGAAGTCTTCATCATACAATCCTCACTTTGAAATTTATCACTCCGCTTCATACCAACCCATTGATTTAACCCCCAAACTTGAAATTTTGCATACTTTCACACTCGGGATTGATCACATTTCTTTCTTTTTGATCACTTTCCACTTCAACATTAGAGGGGGCAAAGCTTTTCAATTTTTTTTATTTTTTTTCTTTTCTTTTCCTTTCCTTTTTTTTCTTTTTTTTTTCATCATTTTTTTTTCTTTGCACAAATATATCACGGAGAATGTGCATTCAATACTTTTGCCCAAGCCCCTATTTTCATTACATAACATGAACCTTTTCTTTCTTTTGATGACCACTTTCCACTCAACCCTTTGGTTTTCCAAACATCACCCAAACATTTTCATTCATTCCCTAGTTTCACTTCCTTAAAAAGGGTGAGAAAAATAGTGTATAGGTTAAAAGGGTAGGATAATGAGGGTACAAAAGAAGGCGAATGATGGTCTAAAATAACCTTCCACTTTGTGAGAGTTTCATTCTTTTTCAAGCTCAAAAGGGGTACTAGCGAAATTTTTTATATCAGTGACGAGAAAGTTAAAGGCTCACAAATAGGGTTCAAAGAAAATAGCCAAATATCACTTTTCGAATAGCCTAATTGATGTGTTATTGACAGTAATGCAAACATGTTCTAGGGACCCCGAGAATGCCAAAGTGATCCTATAAAGGTCTCCTAAATTGGTAACAATGATCAAGAAAAATAATATGGAAGTGAAAGGTGGAGAAATCATACTTTACATGTTTCAATGCAATTATATCCCCATATTGACAATAATACTCAAGATTTTAAAATTAAATCACTCTCTAATCATCATGGATTCTTGCCAACTTCCCAAAATATGAAAAGAACAAAAATTTTTAAATTTTCTATTTTTTTGGAGGGTGACACTATATACACTCCCCTATAAACCCACAAACTCGGAGAGATATCTACCCCCAAACTCAAAATATGCTATATCCTCATAGCAAAGAGAACAAAAACATGCCTTGGGTTCAAATGACGATATGACACAACAAAATAAATAAATAAATAAAGCAAATAAAACGTACCTATTTGGGTTGCCTCCCAATTAGCGCATTTGGTTAAGGTCGTTAGCCCGACCGTTGCTCGCGTTTGGACTTCACCTTCCGTCCTTTGGCCCACTTCATGGTTTCGCGGGTCCTTATGTTCAGTTCATGCCCCATGTAAAATCCTTGAGCTTTGATATTGTTTGGTGCCCAATGGAATTTTTGACGTTTAAGCTTCTTGGGCTTCTTCTCTTTCAAACTCTCGTCACTTTCTTCACCCTCAAAAACAGGGGGAGGTACAAGAATGATGGAGGAAAAATCTTTCACACTTTCAATGGAATGGAGAAGGTCTTCGTTGAGACATTGTTCGTCAATTTGGTCGGGCCCAACCTCATCAACATTAACGCCCTCATCATCTTTTAGTTTCTCGTCCACCCCATCTTCTTCACAATCAACATCTTCATCAACAACCACAAAATCACTAGCATGAGACAGAGAGATACATGGTGATAACTAAACCACTTACAGAGAGTGTCTAGCCCAAATATAACATGTCATGTTGATTCCACTATGGCAAGTCCACCGGAACTTAACAAAAGGAGATGATTATAAAGCAGGGGGGGTTAAATCGTAATTGTTTCAAGCTGACACTCCAATTTCATAACAGCAATTTGTTGTGGTAAATAAAAATAATTGGCACCACCAGGCCAACTCTAAGCTATCGTGCTTCTGTGAGAGTAGGAATTCAATAGAGATTTCTTAGTGTTACTACACTCCCCAATTTCATAACACACTACAAGAAAACTGTCATTTAGTGACGGATTTTAGCGACGAATTAGCGAGGGATCAGCGAGGGATAAAAAATTAAAAAAAATAAAGCTGAAAACGACAACTTTACCGACGGATTTAACGACGAACAAGATTTCGTCACTATTTCGTCGTAAAAGTGGCGCCAAAAAATTGCGCCTCTTTTTGCCGACGGTTTACCGACGGATTAACGAGGGATTGCAATTTTTTTGCCGACGGATGTATTTCGTCGCTATAGAATTAAAAAAATATTATTTTATTTTCATTTAGCGACGGATTAACGACGGAATTTTGAAAATAATATAACGACGGATATCTTCCGTCGCTATATAAAGTAAAAAAAATATATTATTTCTTATTAATTACCGACGGATTAGCGAGGGAATAACGAGGGATTGGAAAAAAATTTTATCGACGGATGCATTTCGTCGCTATATAATTAAAAATATAAAAAATATTATTTCAATTTCATTTAGCGACGGAATAACAACGGAATTTTTAAAAAGTATTTTTTTATCTTTGAAATAGCGACGGCATAGCGAGGGATTAGCGACGAATTTTTTTATTTTTTTTTAAAATATATACATTCTATTGCATGTTTATTAATACCTAATTGTTAAGTTTACCTCAAATGTAAATGAAGTAAGGCCAAATATGATAAAAAATATGTGACATTCTTAAAATGTTAAAATGTTAATAAGTTAATTATATTATTTAATTGTAATTTATATTTTTAAAATGAATATATATCTTTTGAAGAGTGAATATCAAATATTAATTTTATAAAGTATAAAATTATTTGAATTCATATTTTATTTGAAATATTGAAAATCATAAACCGCTGGTTCACAAACAATATAATTTGGTATATGATTTATTGGGTATATGGTATGAGTATATATATATATGGTGTATAGGTTTTGGGTATATATGCTTTATAGGTACAAGATATGTGCTGGAGACGAAAAGCTATGTGAAGTAAAAGAAAAAAGGTTGCCGAGGGCTACTAAGAACCTAACAGAACTTTCCAAATGTGGGAAAACCACTTGTGTAGGTAGGGGTTGAGAATGGGAGGCAGTCGAAAGTAGCGACGGGTTCATCTAAGGTAGCTTCCCTCTCTCGGTCTTTGTCGATCGCGAGTCTTGAGTTTTTTTTCACTTCAAGTTGATCCTGATTCAAAAGAACATCGGACAACGGGTTCTTTACTTCCT
Source organism: Adenophora triphylla var. japonica (assembly GCA_022495995.1). Lineage (NCBI taxonomy): Eukaryota > Viridiplantae > Streptophyta > Magnoliopsida > Asterales > Campanulaceae > Adenophora > Adenophora triphylla. The sequence continues at coordinate 312,061 of JAFEMH010002383.1, forward strand.
CTGTTTAGAAAGTCTATGTATATATGGTATAGGGTTTGGTTTATATATAATATGATATAGGATATGGGTATATTTTGTATATGATATAGGGCACATGATGTTATATAGTATGGTATATATATATAGTGTATAGGGTATATGAATGATATATTGTATATTGAGTATACATGGTGTATAAAGTATATGTATAATGGTATCTATAGTATATGATATAGGGTATAGAGTATGTAATATGTATAGTATATGGTATAGTTAGGGTATACGGTGTATTGGGTATGTGGTATAGAGTATTCGTATATGATACATATGATATTCGTATATATATTGTATATTTATCCGTTCCATTTTTTTTAAATACTTTAATTTGTCTAAAATAGTCATATATTTTATTTTAAAAAAAATATACTTAAAATTTAGTCTCCCATTATTATAAAAAAATATTCATTAAAAAATCACATATTTTTAATGAAGATGACACCCGACCCGACCCGACCCGACCCGATACATATCTATTTACACATATACCCCTCTCTTACCCTAAAGTCTCCCTTCGCCTCTTCAATCTTCAGTCCCTTACTTCGCCGCTTGAGAGAGAAAGAAAATTAGAGAGAGAGAGACGAAGTCCAAGTCGAACGCTCCTCCGCTCCTCCGCTGCCGTCGACGGTTTCTTAATTTCAAGTAAGTAGTTTGCAGTTGTTCTTTGTTGTGGCTTGATTGTCAACGAGTCGTTTGATTTCATTTTCTTCTCTCGTTTTCTGTTTGTGCGTTGAGTTTATCGATTTAGACGAAAAGGGTTTCGATTTCTTTGGCGATTCCGGCAGATATTTGGTTAATTCTTGTGTTGGGTTTTCAATTTCTTGACTTTCTTTTTTTTTTTTTTGCAGTTAGGTTTGTATTAGAATTGATACATTTGGTGTTTTTGGGTGCTTGGAAATTTGAAATTTGCTTTTAGATTTCTTATCAGTTATGAAATTATTGTGTCACTTATTTTGAATATGTTGTCTATTTAAGAATTTATTTGAATCTATTTATTTGGATTGTAATATTTAGGATTTGCTATAGATTTGTTAAATTGTTATTTTTGTTGGTATTTGGATTGTAATATTTAGGGACATGCATGCCTTGACTGGAAGTCTCTACTCTCTGTTGGGTATTGTTAATGCTCGAACTAAAAAAATGAAAGTGGTCATGTAGCCGCTTGCTTTTGCTTGTCTGTTTCGGACCTCCGAGTCAAGTAGTTTATATAGATTTAATATTCTAAGAAAGATACATGTTGCCATCCCTAATCTTTTCTGAGTTTGATCTGCTGGTTCTAATTCGTATGTGCTACAGTAACTTTTATTTGGTTTTCTTATACTGCGTATTGTTCAAATCCCTTTTTTTTATGCATTTCTTTTGTTGTTGTTTTTAATTTTGGTATATTAGGTGTCAGAAAATGAATTTAGATCGCAGTTGGATGTATAAACGCTCTGAAAATTGTTTTTTATCACAAACTTTTGTTGAGGGAGTTGAAAAGTTTGTTGAATATGCTACTAGTCAATAAATTGCTTTCCGGTCTTGAGCTATCGAACAATTTGTCGGTGTGATTTTGAATCACAATCTTCGATCTTCAAAACCTTCAATCTTCGGTTTGAAACTCTAGGCCTTGATCGTCAAACGAGCGAAGACCCTCTATTGTTGTATCCACACGTTAGAATGAACCAAGAACGGTTCTTGAGGATTGCTAGATCCTTAAACCCTTAGGAAGAATATTGAGAGAACATTTTGTTGTAATTTTCCTTAAGAAAATTCGACTAGCTCTCATTAGGGTTTACAGACTCTAATATTTATACTACCTTAGTATTGATATTAGTTTCCTAATTCAATTAGAAAATTGGCTGTAAAACCGCATTGGGCATGAAGTGTCGTTTGGCGACATACGTCATTTGGCTATTCTGTCGCACGACCAGGTGCATCATATGCAGGAACTCTCAATCTTTCTTTCTTTGGTTTAACCAATTCACTCTAGTTGTGTGTGACCCAATAGGATTATATTATGTTGGCAATGAGCTCGATCATATCGACCCTCATAAGACATAAGCGGACTCTAGCAAGCCATTATGTCTAACCAAATAATATAACGTAAGAGTTCACGTTTCCAATGGTACACTTCGATTTCTCCCTTTGTTTCACGATGTTATATTGAACACAAGTCATGGTCCACGTCAACTTGTATTTGTTCAATGCTTTCTCGATCTTGAGTATAATGATAATCCAATCGCATTGGGGTGTGGCCACACACTTTCCATCATTATCACTCATCGAGGGGCCCAAGCAAAACATCTCTCATTCGAGGGACAAATTCCATCATGACTTATCATCCTTCCCATCATGAATCCGTTCATGCCAAAGATAACCTTTATAAATATAGTGTTAAGATATCGTTTGACTAAAATCAAACATGAGTTTCATCATATGTAAGGTCATGATAATCTCAGGTCTAGGAACTAAATGAAGTGACCATATGAGATTTAATTATGACATTTGACCATGACATAAATCTCATACGGGTCAAGTCCAGTCACTTGTTCACTAACAAGTACCCATAATTTCAATGTGCATCTCTATGCATATAAGTTCAGTTAAACATAACTAAAGCCTAGGGCATTACACCAACAGTCTCCCACTTGCACTAGGCTCCATTTATGTATCGAATACTCATGGATCTAGCATGACCATCATGCTTCTGCCTGTGCGAGGGTCTTTGTTTGTGAATCCCTTATGTCATCATCGATTGATACTTTGTATATCTTAACGTCTTCTCATTCTTTATGAATTCCTCGAAGAACGTCTAAGTGAGTGTTTGGATCGCTGTTGTGACCTTGGTTCCATTGTTTGCACAAGTGGCACCAATATTGTCATAACAAAAGTTTCACGGATTAGTGATACTTGGAACATTTCCAAAACACTAATGAACTTTTGATCCAAACTGCCTCTTTTAGCCACATCATATGTTGCTAAAATTCGACCTTAGTAGTAGAATCGGCTACAATTTCTGCTTGGAACTCTTCCAGTCAAAAATGCACCTCTAATAAGCATAAACACAAATCCTAATTGTGATTTTAAAATAACTTTGGTAGTTTCGAAGCTAGCATCTATGTAACCCTTACAACAAGATTAACTTCCAATCTTTCAAATACCAAGACCTTATCCTTAGTTCTTCTTAAGTACTTAAGGATCATCTTGACTGCCATCCAATGGTTCTCATCACAGGATCAGATTGGTATCGACTCATCATGCTCAAAGCATATGAGACATCGTGTCTAGTATAAATCATGGCATACATGACAGATCTAAATGCCGAAGCATATGGAACTTCATTCATTTCTCATTTGCTCATCAGTTATCATAAGACAATGAATATTGCTAAGAGAAATACCATGACTCATTAACAAGATACTCTTCTTAGACTCTTCTAAGAATCTTGTCAATGTGGATACTTTGACTCAAACCAATTTATCCTTCTAGATCCATCTCTATAGATCTTGATGCCAAGGATGTAAGCGGCTTCACCCATATCTTTCATTGAGAAACCTTTCCTTGACCAAGACTTGACAGTCTTAAGTGTCAGAACTTGTTTTTCCAATGAGTAAGATATCATTGTAATAAAACAATAGAATTACTACTATGCTCCCACTGAATTTCATGTATACACAAGGTTCATCTTCGTTCTTTGATGAAGTCAAACTCTTTGACCAATTCATCAAAATGAAGATTCCAATTCCTTGAAGCTTGCTTCAACCCATCTCATGGATCTTTGCAACATGCATACTTTATTAGATTTTCTTGGATCGACAAACTATTCGGGTTGTGTACTATACACATCCTTAATAATCTTTCCATTTAAAGAAAGTCGTTTGACATCCAGTTGTCATATCAAATAGTCATAATATGCGATCATGGCAATTTGAAATTCTAATAGACTTCGACATTGTAACTGGCGAAAAGGGTTACATCATAGTCAATACTATGAATTAACCTAAATTCCTTTGCTACAATCCTTAGTCATAAAAGTATACACCTTCCCATCCATGTCGGTCTTGAAGACCTACTTGCACCCTTTAGTTTTTACATCTTCAGGTAGCACAATCAAGTTCCAAACTTGATCATCAAACATGAATTGTTATTCGGATTCCATGGTTCCCAACCATTTATCCAAATTAGGAATGGACATCGCCTCAAGGTAGGAGGTAGGATCCTCATTCTCAATGACTTCCACCTTATTACTTTCCGATACGAGAAATCAATATTTCTTGGGTTCGGATTGTAACCTATCCGATCTACGATGGACTTGTGCATCTTGAACCGGTTCCACAACTCTTTGTGAACTTGGTTCCGTCTCTACTTTTAGTTCCATATTATTTTCGGGTTCTTGAACCTTTTTCAAGATTAATTTTACTTCCACTAGATTCTTTATTGAGAAACAATTTCTCAAGAAACAAATCGTATATAGCAACAAACATTTTGTTCTCTTTGCGGTTGTAAGATTAATTTCCGAAAATAACCTAGTCAGATTTGGTGCTAACTTATAAGAGACAAGCATCTTTATATAAGATTCGCAACCCCAAATCTTCATGAAAGACAAACTAAGTTTTCTTCCATGCCACATCTCATGTGGGGCCTTAGGGACCGATTTAGTAGGGACTTAATTCAGTGTAACTGCATTATTTCTAATGCATATCCTCAAAAGGAAATAGGAAATAGGAAAGTCTAATTGACACATCATCGAACGAACCATGTCTTACAAGGTTCAATTCCTCCTTTCAGATACACCATACAATGTGATGTTCCGGGTGGAGTCAACTCTGAAACGATTTCATAGTTTTTGAGACGATTGTCAACCTCTTGGCTCAAATATTCACCACCTCGATCCAATCAAAGTACTTTAATAGTTTTACCAAGTTGTTTTGTACTTCATCTTGAAATGTTCGAAACATCTCAAACGATTCACCTTTGGACTTCATCAGATAGACATAGTCATATCTAGATAAGTCTTTAGTGAAATGTGATGAAATACGGAAGTCTTCCCCTAGCAATTCTACTTAATGGTCCACATACATCTCATGTATAATGACCAATAAGTCACTATCCCTCCCACTACTCTTAGTGTAGGGTGGTTTGGTCAATAATCCCAATAAATAAGATCCACATTCTTCAAATGATTCATCGTCATATGAGTCTAAAAGTCCATGTTAATGGAGTTTAGATATATGTGTCTTATTTATCTTGACCAAGCCGGCAATGCCATATGAACGCGTTGTTCATATTGTTCGGTTCAGAATTCCCTTTTATATTATAGATATCTTCAATATTATTTTGTTTCTTATCATCAAGGATATGAAGACCATTCAATGACATATGCAATACAATAAGGCATATCATTAAATAAATATAAACTTCTTATTGAAAATAAGAAAATTATATCCTTCATCATCCATTTAAGAAATGGAAATAATACTCCTACTCAAATCCGAAACATAGTCATACTTGTTCAAAACAAGTACTACTTCACAAGGTAAAGTGACTTCATAAGTCCCTATGGTTAATTTAGCAACCCTTGCTCCATTCTTATGCATAGGTTTAACTTACCTTCTTTGAGTAGCTTTCTATTCTTTATTCCTTCCACATTTAAACAAATGTGGGATCCAATCCGGTATCATATACCTGTGAATACCCCGTTCCGATGCAACACGCATTCGGAAGTTTAAAATAAATAATCATGAAAAGTCGGACCGAAATGGGATAATCATTAAGTGACACTCGATTAAACCATATTAAAAATATTAGTTTAATTTTATGAGAATCGCCACGCCGCTTTGATATAGCCCAAAGCATTGAAAAAAGGCTAAGCATGTGATTGGGTTCGGGGGTCAAGTTACAACAGAAGAAGAAACGTTATCACTCCTATTGCCCGACGGATCTGTCTTTCTAGCATGTGGGGTGTTGGTTGTGTGCGGTGTTCACGGGAATAGATAGAAGAAGTGGGATCATGCATAAGGAGGAGGGGAGAGAAAGAATTAATTGATGATCACACCCTAGAACCTTTGATTTAGGTCCTCGGAAGGTACACTAATCAACGTTCATCCTTGGGGTATTTTTGATCATGGAATGATTATTACTAAGGTGGAAGGAAAGAAATAGTTCCTAGATCCATCGGGTTTCTTGGGTGAAATCTTAGATCATCCTCAGCTATACATACTTAAATATATTAAAACAGTCCTAAATCTAGCATATAGGCGCAATTAGAACATATTAAGCATGCAACTAACATATCTTAATCTAGCATGGCAATAGTAATAATGAAGAGCAATATATTAAATAAATGACTTACCAATCGTGGCAAGGCTTTGGGGTCGAATCTAGCAAGATTCGGAGTAATATTGAGAGACATGTGGAATGGAAAACTCAAGTTTAGTCTTGACTTGTTCTACTGAGAACGTATGTGTTGAAAATGAAGAAGTGTGAACGTATTTATAGTGTTCGGGAAATGGGCTTTGGACTGAAGAAAAGGGTCGATCGAACCTTAAAGATAGGGTCGATCGAACCTTTCTGGAGAAGGGTCGATCGAACCTAAAAAGGGTCGATCGAACCTTTCTGAGAAGGGTCGATCGAACCTTTCTGAGAAGGGTTGATCGAACTTTTCACCAGGCTGATGACGGCGCAAGAGAGAGACTAAATTAGGGTTTTGTCAACCCTAATTAATCCAAAAACAATTCTTTTAAGATCCAATTAATCTTTGAAAATTCTGCTTAAGCTCCTCGTCATCTTCAAATTCTCTCGAGGCTTTCGTAACTTTTAGGAATAAGGTTAAAATATCCTTTTTAGGACCGGGTACTAACAGTAGCCCCTCGGCGACGCTTCTTGTAAGACAAGTGGGGTCGACGATTAAGATAGGATCCATCCTAAAAAAGGGATTTCAGGGGTGGAAAGATGCGTTTGCGGATTTGATGTTTGAACTCGAGCTGAGTCGCAAATGAAAATGTGACCAGGTAGGTCAAGCGGCTGAACCCTTGTCGGGCTACCTACGTATCCCAAGAGGAATCAAGCCAAATCGTAGTTCAAAATGGGCGTTTAGTACCCAAAGATGTGATTGTGTGGGAATCACCCAAGGATACGTGACTGCATGGGAGTCATCCTAGAATGAAGATGTGACTGCGCGAGAGTCACTGTGTGACCGCATGGGAGTCATAGTGTAACTATGTGGGAGTCACCCGAAAATTATGAGAGTGTGACTATGTGGGGGTCACCCGTGAATTATGAGAGTGTGACTATGTGGGGGTCACCCGAAAATTAATATATGATAGATAAAAGAAAAGGGTAAAAGTGGAAAAACATTGATATTATGGAAAAGGGTCGATCGGCTTTTTATTGTATGGTCAAGGGTTTTGATCGAGAAGCTGGAAGGGTCGATCGGCACTTTCTCCTGATTGGCTAGGAAGTTTGAACGAGGATCAATGGGGCTGAGATGAGATCTGGGCCGTCAAGAAGAAAACCAAATAAGGTTCGATCGGCCCTTTATAATAAGGGTCGATCGACCCTTTCCTAGGCCAGGCTTTTTTTGAACTTTGCTTCGCGTCTTCTTCTTCTTCTTCCTCCATTCTTCTCTCCGCCCGGCATAAGCATCTTGGAGGATTTTGGCCTGAAAATTTTGAGCGATTTGAGTGATTCTTGTGTTAATTTTGCAAAAGATTTGCTATGGCTAATCCTGATTGGGTCGCTGATTAGGAATCTTTGCTTAACCGTTCAGATGATCAGTCTTTGGGTTCGTACACCGGTGGTGGTTTCTTTGGCTGTGCTGGCGGGAGTGGTAGTGGTGGAGGCGTTAGTGGCTATGGTGCTGGTGGCAGCGGAGATTTTGGTGGTTTTGGTAGCGAGTATGGAAGCATTGGCGGCAATGGTGGCGGCTGTGGCGGCAACATTGGCGGCAGTGGCGGCGGTCAAGGTGGTAGTAGCGGCGGTCACGGTGGCAGCGATGATGATGAGGGTGGTGACCACGATGCCGGGGAGAGTGATAGGAGTGATGCTAGTGGGGACCCGGATGCGAGGAGGCGACGGGCTTCGCGCAACTATTGATCTTCGAGGTTACATTTCCTGTTGCGAAACTTGTCTGATTTTTACGCGGGCCAGGAGTATCATGGTTCCACGGGTCTTCGTTCCCGTGTTGGGATAAAGGTACGGGAGGTTTTGATTTAGCAACAAAATAATACATGCATGCACCAAGTGTTATTATTTATATGCGAGTAATGTAACATACCTGTGTTGTGTTTACCTGTAGGGGAAGAAGATGAAAGGGCGTAGCTCCCTTAAGGCAGTAGGCGAGTTATGAGCATCTCTGCCGACCGGTGAGGGTAGTCCTCGTGAGCGGATAGAGGGCATGGGTCTGGCTCCCTTTTTTGATATGGTACTACGGATGGGCCAGACCAGACGGTGTACGGCTGTTGTGAAGGTGTGTCGAGAATTCTGGTGGGACACAACACACACCTTTCACTTGAGTTGGGGTGAGACCACAGTTACCCCTACGGATTTTGCTGCTCTTACCGGGTTGAGGTTTACTGATATAGCGCTTCCGTATGATGAGACCCTTCATGCTGACTCGGCTCATCATACCCTTTTGTTTGGTGCTAGTTTGGGTTCGAGCAGGACCTTCGGTATTGATGCTGGCACTACAAGAAAAATAGGATTATGTGATGGCTTTTTTTTATGGCCAAAAGAGCTATCTCCATAGACCAATATTATTAGATTGAAAAAGCAATCACATAAAGTCAATCACATGATTGAAGCGCCAAGTGAAAATTTGACGCGGGCTAAATGGTGGGACTCTAACTTCAATAGACGATGGAATTAAAAGAAAAAGGTGAGTAACAAGTTAATCACATAAAACACAATTCAATAAATAAAATAGAAAATAATAAAAATACACTATTTTAAAATGTTAAAATTAAAAAGCAGTCACATACTTCATAAAGCCCATCGCATAAATTAGGAAAGAGAATAGGGTTAAGAGTTAAAATCTAACTCGTGTATCTCTCTCCTTCACTTTTATTTTTCTCATTTTCTCTCTAAGAAACGACAGCTTCTCTCTCTACATACAGACGGTAACTCACATCTCCTCCGGCAACGGCGGCAAGTATAGGTAACATCTCTCCATTCCCCTCTATCGCTCTTTGTTCAAGATTTCACTGTCTTTATCCTGTATAGAAATCCTAATTTCTCAAGCCCTAATTTCTCGAACCCTAAAACACTCCCTTCCTTTTGATAATCTTGACGATTTTGTAATATTTCCCACTGATTTACTTCTTTGTGACATGGATTTTGTCAAATTTCATTGTGCTTGAAAATATTTTCAGTTCATTTATGTGATATTCAAGTTACAAGTGTATCTATTTTTTATTTAATTAATTTTTTGCTCAATGTGATATCTTTTTTTTATTTAATTAATTTTTTGTTCAAGGTGATGTCAACGATTTTTTGATATTGTGTTGATGGATATGGTTAGTAGAATCAATCCACTATTTGAGAAGCACATACAGGCAAGGATTTTCAATCTTAAAACCTCGACTTCGATGCGGAATCTTAACCCTTCTGGTTAGTTGAATTGATTTTTTTATAATATCAAATCCTAATTTTGTTTTGGCTGCTTATTAATGTGCCTTTTGTGACTTATATTGAGAAGATGGTTTCTTTAAAGGGGATGGTTATTCGATGTAGTTCGATTATACCGGAGATTCGGGAGGCGATATTCAGATGTTTAGTGTGTGGGCACTTTTCTGAACCTATTGTTGTAGACAGAGGTAGATTCTTTACACTTTGAGTTTTTCTAAGTCTTTTCCATCTTAAAACTAATTGACAATGAGAGAAGTAGCCCAAAATCTTGTTGGGTCAATGCTTTATCAGTTTTCTTTTATGGGTTTAGTTAAAATATGATTGGTGCTTGGTTATATAAATTTCTTTGACTCTTTTGTTGATTGGGTGGTACCAGGACGGATTAGTGAGCCGACTCAGTGTCCGAAACCAGAGAGCCAGACTAAGAATTCTATGACACTGGTTCATAACAGATGCAGGTATTGTTAGTTCAACTAGATCCTTTTCTCTTGGTTGATTACAACTGAGGCTTGATACAATGAGTTTTACTACCATTCAAGAAAAGATTATATAATTATGTTGAATTCTATATTGACTAACATGCTTAACAAGTTTTGTCAAACCTCCCCCACCCCCCCCCAAAAAAAAAGTGCCATTTCTTTTAAGAGGCTATAGTTTAGTTCATTTTCTGGAAGGTGCAAGCAATAGATCATCATCCATCAAAAGTTTGACTTGTCAAATAAAATTTATATCACATCTCGTGTTCTAGTTCACATAAGTATGTACTGTCATAAGATAAAATCCATGGCAATTGTTTAGAAACCCAAGAGTATGTTTCTCGTTTACTAAACTTCTTGCTCTAATTGTTGGAGTAACATGTTCTCGATTTGGCCTTATGAATTGGCACTCGAGAATGTAATGATTTATTTGCATTAGAGCATATCCTTCTAGAATGCATAAAGTTTAAGATAGTTGGTTGACCTACTAGCTCTAATCCATATCATATCTCTACCAGTACTGAGTTCCATTATGTTATGATTTCTAGTTTGACGGGTTATATTTCAGACGTAAAATGCATCATGGCTCATGCAAGTACCTTAACCAAATGCACACCTAATTGTTGTTAACTCCAAAAGTGATTGTGTGTTTACTCCAAAAGTGATTGTGTGAAACCCCAAATTTTCTTTTTCTTCACGAGTGTTAAAGGTCAGCTCATTTTCAAAATGATGTTGTGTGCGCTTGTGGGCATTAAGAAAAAAAAATAAATCCTTATTGCATCTATTTACTTATATATGTATAAGGTATACCTAGAAGCTTCAAAACTCAGCCAATTTCAAATCTTTAGGGCACAAAAATTATGATTCAATAGAAAATTTCCAATTACTATATATACAGAAATGGGTGGTTCGGCATCTGTTCCTGAAAAATCAGTTCACGATTTCACTGTCAAGGTAAACAACCCTCCTCCCCTTTCCAATCTCTCTCATAATATGTGTATTTGTGTGCGTAAATTAAAATTCTATTATTTTGATTTTTTAATAATCTAGGGTTTGTTTGTTTTTTTTTCAATTCAATTTGTTTATGGGTAACAGAATAGCAAGGGGAAGAACGTGGATCTCAGCATCTACAAAGGAAATGTCTTGCTTATTGTTAATGTGGCTTGTAAATGGTTCCCTTCTTTTCTACACCTCAAACTTTGATTATTTTGTTATTATAATCTCAACTACTACCTCCGTCCCAAAATGAATGTACATTTCTGTTCTCGTGTTTAAGAACAAGATCGAGAAGAAAAATGGATGTTCATTTTGGGACGGAGAGAGTACATTTGATGCTTGTGTTGTATATGTAACAAAATGAAAAGAAATGGGCATTTTTACGTATTTATTTGTAAATTTTCTTTTTTCTTGCGTCTCTTTTGCTCACATGGGATTTGTTCTGAATATTGATCACAACAATGTTGGCAGTGGTCTCACACAATCGAACTACACCGAGCTGACTGATCTTTACAATAAATATAAGGATAAAGGTATGGGTTTTTTTTTGGACACTACACATTTGGTTGTTTTTTTATTACATGGAAATACAATTGTTCTTCTGTTTCCCAATTCCAAAGCTTGGAAATGAGTGACTGAACATAAGTTATACTCCCTCCGTCCCTAAATGAATGCCCAAATTTCCAAAAAAAATAAAAATTGTTCCAAAATTTGGAAATTCATTTAGGGACAGAGGGAGTATGTTCTTTTTTAGTGTTGCTTATTAATTTACTGTTTTTGGCCCTCAGGCAATTCTCAGCTCAAGTTATGTTCACAATTCAGTTGCTTTACGGTTTGTTTTTGTGTGTGTATTTTTGTAGGGTTTGTGGTCTTGGCATTCCCTTGCAATCAGTTCTTGAAGCAAGAGCCTGGGACAAGTGAAGAAGTGCAAGAATTTGCATGTACAAGGTATTAATTGTCACTTTGTTTAATATTAATGTAGTCATGGCTTGGGTGCTGCTGTAATATCGAATTTTGTTGATCTTTGGATGTGTGTTTTTTTATTTTTGCATGTTTGACAGGCTTTCCAAGAAGGGATTGTTTGGACAACTCCTCGCAACCATTCTTCACTCAAGCTCCGTGAGGAGACAAAAGATGATGTGGTTTTGGTTGAGAACTATGGGTTGTTTGGACAACTGGTCACAGTCGTGCTTCTCCAGATTTACTCCTATTATAATTGTCTTGAACTCTTCTCATAGGTTAAAATGGTTGCAAATACGTATTTACTCCTGTTATAATTGTCTTGAACCATTTTTGGATAGGTTTGTGTGTGGTAATTTTTAGGTTGACTCAGTTGTAGTTAACATGGTACTTGGTATGTATATTTTGGACAAGTATGTGGTTTCTTACCAAGTTAATATTAAGAATTTTATGTCTAATTTTTGTTAAAATTAATTGTTATTTTCAACCAGGTGAAAACAAAATCAGGGGTTGAATGTTAAAAATAAATTAATTCTATTGGGGGAGGGGGTGTTTATGTGATGGCTGTTGCAGTTTTAAAGCCATTGCAAAATTCATATATATGTGTAAAATATATACACAAATATGCGATGGCGAAAACCATCAAAATGTTCTTATTATGTGACGGCCAAGTATATATTAATTAATAAAAAAAAGAAAATGCATTTTATATATATGACGGAAAAAGCCGTCGAAAGTATTATGTGATTGCTTACCCCATCACATAAACCTTTAGTGACAAGGCATTATGCGACGGCCATTCTGACGGCCCAAATCATCACGAATATGTATATGCGATGGATTATTGAGCATATGCGATGGAATTTTGCCGTCGCCAAATGCAATTTTTCTTGTAGTGTGGAAAGCTGTATAAGCTTGTTAGAGCTGCAATTAATCAGTAAACGTTTGGCTTGTATGGGCTTGACGCACTCGTCCGGGGATTTCTTTGGTATGGCTTTTCAGTGACCCTTTTTTCCCAACTCGGGCCCAGTATGCCGATTTTCCTTGTTGGGTGCATTGGCGGATTTGAACATAGTGCGCGATATCTCATGGGGGGAAGCCGGCTTGGCTGAACTGTATCGGGCTCTGGACACCATTTCGAGGTCCAATACCTCTTTGATGCGTTTCAGCTTGTTCTGGAGGTATATCGGCTTTCGCCCTTTTTACTGTCTTCTTACTTATTGCCTGTCTTTCTATCCTTATGAGCATCTGTCTTCTGTGTCTTTTGGCAGGTATGGGTCTATGAGGTCTTCAATGTTGCCCCGTTTTGCCTTGCGTGATCAGACCCGAGATGTGCCTGTTTTGTGCTTTTGGAGGAAGGAGAATAGGAATGAGGGGGTCTAAAAGCCGGTCCATGAATCTGAGTTGAGGGCTGTCCTTGGTGGTCCCTGGAGGAATGAATTTCTGCTTTATCCTTGGACTCCCATGGTTACAGAGGCAGTTGGTGATGTCCGAGATGTTACTGCTTCCCGTAGGTTGTTGGTTGGCTTGTCTGCTGATGAGATGTATCTGGGGGATCGGGTGACTAGGCAGCATTATGCCTGGGCTCCGCTTTATGTGCCACAACACCCTCCTAGGAACATGTGGTACCCCAACCACCTGGCGAGGAGGGAGGATTATCTGAATGAGGTTCCCGCTTCTGAGTTCCGAGCTGACATGGATTACCTGACTTTCGTGGAGCACTTTCTGAGATCACCACAGGTGGTGAGGCAGGCTGGTGAGGATGTCGGCATAGGGGATCAAGGATTAGATATTCCCGAGCCGGTGGGTGTCGGGCATCCTGAGATCGTGGACATGCCCCCATTTCCTGACCACTTGTTTATGCCAGTAGGTGGGCAGCAGGTGAGGATAGAGTTGGCACCTACAGAGGCTGATGAGGTTGAGGCTGCTCAGATTCCCCCAGACGGTGCCGGCGGGGTATACCTTTTACTCTTTCTCCTATCTTTACGTACCAATCTTTATGCTTCAGCTATGTTGTAACCCTTGTGTCTGATTTTGTAGGTTACCCGTGACTCTTATGCGCGAGCTGTCCGACAGACCAACATATTGAGCCGTCTGTTGAAGAGCGCCGTGCAGAGACTTTCTTGTTAGTCTCGGAGGTCGGTAGATGCGGATCCAGTTCAGCGCAGACAGCGATCTCCAGATGAGGGTAGTTCAGCCTCTAGATTCACTCGTGGTCGCAGATCGACCTCTCGTCGGGGCCATTAGGACTTTCATTTTGTAGACTGTTTTGTAATTCCTGTAAGAGAAATGACTGTATGCAGACTCCACTTTTATGCTGACTCATTAGTATGATGTAAATATTTTATGTACAGATTTAGTGAGTTAATTTGAAATTTAGTATTTTCTATTTATGGGCATTTTCTATTTTTGTACACTGCAATGAATACAAGATCGTAACAAAACACGAAGCCTTTAGAATCCTTGAGTATTTGGAATTGTGTCGGGCCTGGTGAAGCCAGAAGGGTCGATCGACACTTTCATTTAAAAAGGGTCGATCAGCACTTTTTTGATAGGGTCGATCGGCACTTTTTTGATAGGGTCGATCGGTCCTTTTCACAATCCCTTTCCTATACGGACTTCAACAACCAAAACCTATAAATTCTCTTCAAACTCCACCGACTCAACATAACAGTTCTTTCGCTTTTCTCTGTTCTTTCTCTGCCGTGAACATGAATTCTCACCCTTCTGTTTTGATGGAGAAACAAAGCCTTTTTGAGAATGATTTAGCTGTCTGGGTGTCCAAAGTTTCTCGCTCCGTTCGTCATGTTTTCGACAAACGCTTCGGGGTAAAGTGTGTTTGGTCCCTTTTGCCCATGCATCCAAATTGGAATCTTTTACATGCAGCAACTGCCTTCTCGGATGAATCCAACCATGTTTTTAACTTTTCTTATAATGAGATTACACCAACTTACGAAGATTTTCTTGCTCTTTGCGGAGGAGATGATGTCAGCCGAATAGCAGTCCCTCAAGATCGAGTCCCGTTGGTGACAAGAGTAGCCAAATTCCTACGTATCCCTTCAGCTGAGGCCAGAGGTTTGGTCGAGGGCGTGGATATTGACATATGTGATTTGCCGAGGAGATTTGCTCATGGTAGTGATTTTAGCTCAGATTTTGCCTTGGATTGCTTGGCCCTCTGCTTGTTTTCCAAGGTCCTATTCTCTCCTTATGTGGGGGTAGCTACCAGTGGATGTCTTGACATGGTTGATCAGGCCCGTTCTGGGAGGAGTGTCATTCCGGTTCTTTTGGGAGAGACGTTCCATGGCATATCTCAGATGGCTAGGGGTGCTCCACTTATGACTAGAGGCAGTGCTAAATTGCTAACCACATGGCTTGAGGATAGACTCTTTGTTTTGGAGATTCCCCCTTCATGTGTTAGGCCTTGGTTCTATGGTTGTAGAAGGAAGGTTGATCAGTTTTCTGGTTTATCAGAGCGGGAGTAGAAGATGTATTTGGCAGAGATAGGTACAGACAAAATTCAGTGGCGAGTACAGCATTGGGGTATTTCTTTTATTTGGAGCCTTCAGCTTGGACAATGCTTAATCCGCGTACCAGCTTTCGAGGATACCACTTTTTACTATGCAGAGCGGGTACTTTGCCAATATGGTATGGAGCAGATCCATCCTCAAACTTGGGGAACTACTGAGCTTGATGATTCTGCCAAGGTTTTTCCAATGGACGTTGGTGTTTCGGTTCTGATGGAGAGCTTATGGAGTTCTCATGGGATGCCACGAGTTTACCTTGCACAGCGGACCCTTAGCATTTATTTGTCACATGCTTATCTGACATGGTATGAAGAAAACTTAAGATCGATGAGGGAGATTTTACATGACTTGAGACGGAGATTGATACCTAACATATCTACGAGTCGTTTTCTTAGGGATAGAGAAGCTTTGGCGACTTCTTCAGACAGAATGGAAGAGCGTCCTCCCAAGAAAACTGAGCGGAAACTGAAGGGTAAGGCGATCGAAGATGTTCCCCCATTGAAGAAGCATTCACCTTACTTTAAGAGGGAAGTCAAGAAGAAACCGACTTGACGAGCTGCCAAGAAGAAAGAAGGAAATGAGGGGCCTAGCGCCAAGGAATAAACCTATATATCTGAGTATCCACCCACAGTCACATGCAGACACATTAGTTATTTATTTTGCCTTTTAATTCCTTTTAGTTTCTTTTGCAAGTTATGTAGTCATTAGTATAGTCGAGCTTAGACTCATCGAATAAGTGTAATCATGCATTGATTGTGGGAATAGAAAAGAATTTATTGCTTTAGTAAAAAAACAGACTTCAATATTTGCTCAAGTGCAGATTTGGATGCTTATTTATTTTTTGGACCGCACCGATTAAGGCTGCCTACGTTCCCCTACCTCGGTGAGGGCAAGCCCAATATCTCCCATCAAGGCTGACGGGTTCTCCTTCACAACCACATTCTGGTAGAAGTCCGGGGCATAGAGCCTGTTGAGAAGCCCGATCCCCACGGCAGAATTGTAGGACGATCGGGCATAAAAATCCACTCCTGTGACAGCGGGCACTTCACCCACCTTCTTCCTCAGTGCCCATGTCTCCTCGCGGGTGGCAAGGGAAGCTATTGGACAGGCAGCTGGGCAGATGGTCCCCGCAGTGGAGGGAGCAGTAGTGGAAATGGAGGCAGAAATAGTGGAGCCCCTAACTTGAGTCTCCCCACCTTTCTGGGACTTGGAGGCCCTCTCCTTGTGCCCCAAATCCGCATTTCTCTCAGTCCTCTTCTTGGACTGCTCTTGGTTATGCCCAGAGGCAATGGTGCAGCCAGGAGAGCTGGAGCGGATAGCGTTGGCAGGGGGAGGACCCCTGGGGGTGGTGGCAGCTCCCCGGTTGTTGGGATAACTTTTGGAGCGGCCAAAGGATCACCACTCTTCCTATTAGCAATGGGCATGGTGGCACCCTTGCCCGCAGCCCCCGACAGTTCAGCCTGCCTCCTCGCAGCAGCTTCCCTTTGGGCCAACGCGTTTTTGGCCTTCATCTGAGCGGGGTTTAGAGGGGCCATCAAAAATTATATTCTTCTGGATCTACTCTGAAAGAAAACAGAAATTGGTCAAAGACAGTTCTAAAAATCAGAAAAGCAATAGAAAAAGGTGCAGTTTCATAAGGAGTCAGAGACCAATTAGCTCTGGAGGCACACATTCAGCGCCCATCATGCAGGTCTTACAATTGGCCTCAAACTAATAATACTCGTGCACCCTCCAATCAGGGTCACGAGGCTGGGCCTCTATCTCTACTCTAGGGGCATATGGGGCACCCTCCCTTCGAGGAGCCACCCCTGAGTAGACGTGCAGGGGCTCAAACTCAACAACTGCGCCCACATCGTACACGGACTCCACATCATCGGCTATGAATGGGGCCAGATTGGACTCTAGGGCAACTCGCAGGGCCTCGGAGGGAGAAGGGTCAGGATAATTCTTGGCAGTCACCTTCATCGGAATAGGATTTAAAGGCTTGGAGAAAGGCCACCCGAACCTAGACTCTATGACCAGTATATCCTTTTGGTTCCACTGGTGAAAATTGTTGGAGGGTGGAGAGAAGGTCCTGGCAGAATAATTCCTAGCCTTCAGACTCAGGTTCCCATTGGAGACTTGGTTTTGGTAGTAGGCGTAAAGCCCGGAAAGAGTTGGTTCATAACCCAGGACTCTGCAGGCAGTTATGAAGGAGACAATAGCCCTGATGGCATTAGGAGTCAGGTACATGGGCAAGCAACTATTGAACTCCAAGAAAAAGTAATAGAAGGGATCCAGGGGGAGTCTGCGGCCATTTTCAAACTGGGCCCCATAGAAAATGCACGCCCTATTGTCCTCGCGAACATCAGCTACAGTCTCTGGCCGCAGCTTCTCTTTATCTTTCATTGGGACATAGCCAAGGGTACGGACACGGAAGGCATGGGGGTCAACATTGTAGGTCTCATAAATCTCCTCCTCCCAGTTAATGGTAGCCACCTCTTTGGCTTTCTTACTGCGGCCACGGCCAGGATTCACCTCAGCAGCTAGCTGCTTGCCTTTATTCCGGGCAGGGGCCACAACCACCTCCTCCTCGGAGTCAGAACTCTCAAAGGCATCAACAATTTTCACCATTTCAGCGGCCTTCCTGGAAGTCCCCGCGGCCCTCCTATCCTCCTCCTCGCGGTCATCCTGCTCGGTCTCCGAGCTCATCGAGCCAAAGAGACCGGTGGCATCACCGCGGGCAGAGGTCACTTCTGTTTCATTCTCCCCGCCTCCGGTCACCTCAAAGTTCAGAGGGTCCAGCTCCTCACTGCTACTCAGCTCAATTTGGTTAGCACTAGGGGCCCCAGGCACAACATTGGGAAATATGGTACTCAGGGGCAGAACATCTAAAGGGTCACTCAGGTCCCCGGTGCTCGGTGCCCGCATGTCACTTGTTTGATTAGAGTCCATCAGTTCACACTTCTCCCGGTCAATTATCTGGTCGGGGACATGGATCGCTCTCCTCAGAAGTTCAACGGCGTTCAGAGCCGACTCTCTCTCGTGGGGAAACCTGCACAAAACCCCCATCACAAAGTTTCTTAGCCTACTGGTATCCCCCAGCACCAATACGTCTCGGTTAAAAATGTATTTCCTCTTGGCCTCCCACAACCGGGGTGGGACGAACGGCCCCCATTGGTATTTCTCACAAAAATACAAAAAACAGCTTAGGGACAGCCTTAGCCACCCCAGACCTACCTTCCTGAAAATTCCCCCCGTCCGTTTACAAACGGCGAAGGTATCAGGGGTGGTTCCATCTCCTAACTCTATGGGACGACGGGGTCCAAATTCACGAGTGGTCATTGATCCCAGAAAAGGAAATAGAAGGAGATGAAGAAGAAACACCAAAATTACTTACGAAGGAAAAGCTTGAGGGAAGGATCGAAGAAGGGAAACGCAAGTTTGCAGCAATTTCTCTCTCTAGCTCTTTGAAGGTTTGAAGACGATAAAAAGGGTTTGAGGTTTAAGGGTTTGGTATTTATAAGGCCTACCAATACCGGTTAAACCCGTTTAACCCGTATTAATTAGCCCACAAACCGCTTCTCGAACCCTGAACCGCCTCCAAACGTTTGAAAATTTGAAAATTCCGCCGGTTAGCATTTATTACCCCTCTTAGATGATTGACACGTACCCCCTGTACATACCACACCCTGTCTTTTCATCTGCTAAGGGGCACACATGCTAACCGGGAGGCAGAGCATTCGAGGCACACGTGTCTCCCATTCATGCCTCACGAACGTGCCCATAAGCCCATGAGGCCAAGCAACAACCAACAAAAAATGCCAACACTGGTGCTCGCCAAAGCAGCGGTCTGATCAAACCGAGCTTCTAGTACCTCCGCGCTCAGACCATAAATAATCATACTTGGAGCTAGGGGCCATTGATGAGCCTGGATCTGCTAGACCGGGCCCACGCTTGGTCTGGTCCAAGGAACCAGTGACGTGTCAATTCCTAGACCGCTGGGGGGAAGACCGCGGACAGATAGCCCTTGAGGTCAAGACCGCGTCCCTCCCCGCATTATCCCTCTCAAGGACCGGAGGGATCCTGACCGTAGGATTGGTGCTCGCAGGAGGCATGACCGCTCCATCCATGCCCGCGTCAAATACCTTTGACTGCGGCCACGATGTTGATCGTGGGCTCATGTCTGCCTCCCGGTTATCTCACCTGCCTCCCAGTTAATGTCAATCCTTACTGAGCAAGTTAGCTTACTAGCTCTGACATGCAAGTTGCCGGCACCCCCTTAACGCATTTAATGTGGCTCAGTCAGGCGCCTACTATTTCATTTAATGCGCCAAGCCATATAAACGGCTCATGTCCCTTTCAGCCATGTCCCCTTGACAGTCAATGCTCTCTTCCTGACAGGGCCAATTAGCTGCGGACACGTGTAGGCGGTCAAATACCAAAGTGCCCTCTAGGGCTGATCTCATTGCTTACCTCAACTAAGCACCTCACCATTGCCTATAAATAGAAGACCTTTGTCCCCTTGGACAAGGTAAGTTCCAAATATATTGAGTAAGCCCTATCACTCTCAAACCCTAAACACACACACACTCCAAGGTATTCAAAGCCTTATTATCTCAGAATTCTTACTCTCACACCCGAGGGCCTGAGTTGGAGTAACATCCAACTTTGACCTTAACGGTGCTTATTTGTGTTGTGATTTAGGTACATAAATCCACTAAATATATCAAGTCAGATATCCTTGAACCGCTCCTGACCCTGAAAAGCTTGGCGTCATCAGAAAGTAAGACCGGGAAGGGGCGAGTCAGTAATTTTTTTTAAAGTTGACAACTCAATTGCAATTTTGCAACACTTACTTTTATGACCGAGAACATAATCATTTCTGCAAATAATATATTTGTTATACAACTGAATATTTTGTAACACTACAACTAAAGCAAGTCCCCCTTTAACCAAAAATAAGAAGGCCTCTCAGATTTTCCACAAGTAACAAAAACAGGAAAACAATGTAAAATCATCTTGATGCTCTACTGCAGTCTCAGACCATGCTTCCACAGGCCCGCCCAAAATAGTCGGTGAATTCAATCTCAATAAACCGGAGCAATCGGGAAAAAAAAAGTTGTCGTTGAATAAAAATATGAACCAATAAGCGTTGTAGCTGATGTGAAAATTGTCTCAACTTTTGGTTGTCAGCTTGACATACTTGCCGTCAATGATGAATTTGGAGTTTGAGTTAATCTGAACACAGCACAAATATTCAATGAGAAATTACAGTTAGCAATTTTACAAGCCCATGGGACCTAAAAACGACCCATTACAAGATATTTGCTCACCTTGCTCTCAAGCTTATCAACAAGTTGTCTTTCATCTTCTGTCGAGCCTGATTCCCTCAGGGTCTTCAGAACATGATTTCGCAGTTTCCTCATCTTTAGTGCACCATCTGGATCCTATATTAAATACCAAAAAAAAAAAAATACAAAATTCAATTAGGCTGGTTAACAAGTCAATCTGAAAAGACAAACTAAAACATAAAAGATATCATGAATTCTAAGGATTATGCAGCAAATAAACAGGCACATATGAGGTTAGCTGAGTATACATACAGATTTCAAGGCGGACTTTATCAGCTTCTTCCACTTTATTTTCTTCTTCCCATCTTCTTTCGATGGCATAGACTCTATGTGTCTTGCTTTCTTCACTTGGGACTTGGTTCCCTCCGTCTCTGCTCCAATCTGAATCACTTCACCATTGCTGAATTCACCTGCCCTATCCCCTCCATCCTTTTTAGATTCTTCAACTTTCCATTTCTTACATGATGCTAAACTCTTATTTTCGGCTTCAGAGCTATCACGCGCTGGGATACTATCAGCTCCACATGGGTTTTTAACATCTTCAGTCCCATTGCTTAGTTCATCCTTCTGCACATTTCCATTAGATGTGGATTCCTCTGTCTGTTTGGGTGGTTGCTTAGACGCATGAAATGCTCGAGCTTTTGCTCTATGCTTCTTTCTGTCAGCATGGAGAAGCAGGGTTTGTCTACTAGTAGCACTAGTATTACAGAGACTGCACAATTGTGGACAAAACTGTGATCTTGCTTTCACCAATGAAAAGGAAAAATAGAACACAAGCATTCAACTGAAACTGCAGATATACAGTCAAAATCTTTTCACTTAGTTATATTATCGATTTTTTATTTCCACTTAGTTTCAATAGACATTTAAGTGCTTCCTACAATGTATTCCTGCACCCATCTCATACAACAGGTCACCTGAGTTATGTGTTATCAACAAATAAATTATTGCTGCATTTTCCGTTCTTGTCAGTCTAGTGAAGATCATGACTAGAAGCCAAAATAGATTGGTTGCAATCACGAGAAAAAAGTTCTTCACAAATAACAAATAACAGTTTCCCCTTCTTTTTTCTTACTTTTTTTTTATTTTTTGCCACCTGGGGGTGATTTTGATTTGGATAAGTTTTGGTGATCTTTACTCACCGTGGCTGTGGACTTAGTTTTCGGAGATCATTGTTGAGATATGAACACAATGTATATTAAGCTAGTCTATGCTCAAGTGTTTACAGTACACAAGTGGGTTCAATAGATAATCTTAATATCTTAAAAATATAAGCATTCTTGTTCAACAATTCTGTTAGGACCTAACTATGTAAGCCACATAGTTATAATAGGTTTTGACAAAGAAATATATCATATGTTATCTGACAGCCAAGATAACATATGACCTTGGACAGCTAAGACCTCAAAATCAAACTGCATCTCTATTTATATCAACTGGACAGCTATGGTTCAATCAACCTACAAAGATATCACTCAAATCCTCTCATATACATTAATGTATCTAAATTACATGTGTAGTATGATGTATTTCATAAGGCCTAAACCTTCTAGATCAGAACTTAGCTCTGACAGCTAAGGTTCTCTCACAGCAAAGGTTTCACTCCTCAACAGCTATGATCTTCAACATCAACAGCTATGAAGAATTCCTGTGATGACCAAAATGTGCCTTGTCCAAATCTCTCCATACAGATGTTGCCAGCTCATCTCCATGAAGATCACATGCCTGGTTGCAGATTCCAGCTAATTTATTCTCCAGTCAACAAAGGCTCTAAATGCAACTCCAACATGCATTTACTCCCTTGTCTCCTTGTCTCCTCCAACGGCTATTTCCAAGCCTATAAAAGGAACTCTCCAAGACTGAAGACCTTACCCCTTTTACACACAACTTCTACAAACCTTGCATCCAAACCTTCTCAACCTGCAACCAATAATCAAAACAATATTAAGACACTTGTAATCGATCTCGGGTGTATAAACCGGATTTGTAAGAACCCCTTAAGACTGACTTTAAGTGGGTAGTGTGAATAGCTCAGTGTAGAGCTTGATCCCTAATAGACTGTACTTATTAGGAAGAGGAAGTTCAAGGAACTTGCCTATCCAATCCTTTGTAAATCTTAACGGGAACTAGATTTAAGTGGATTGATCTCACTTGTCAAGGTTGACAGTGAGGGTGGACGTAGGAGGAGTGAACTCTGAACCACCTTAAAATTCCTTGTGTTCAATTGGTATTATCACACAACACACACACACATATACACACACCTACACTATTCACATGTCTTTACATTATTTCAAACACTTTTATTCCATTTGCACATTTAACTCCAATCTTTAAAACCAAGTTAACCTCTGGACGGCCTAAGATTTCACCTCAGCTGTCAAACCTTAACTGCCTAACCTTTAATTTGATCTAAGCAAACATGACCTTTCAATTGGTATCAGAGCTTGTCTTCACACA
The DNA here is from genome assembly GCA_022495995.1 of Adenophora triphylla var. japonica. Lineage (NCBI taxonomy): Eukaryota > Viridiplantae > Streptophyta > Magnoliopsida > Asterales > Campanulaceae > Adenophora > Adenophora triphylla. The sequence continues at coordinate 335,452 of JAFEMH010002383.1, forward strand.
CAAAAGTCTAACAACTTGTGAAGGATCAACTACCAACCCATCATGCCTCAACCAAGGAGAAATAATGAGAAAGACATTCCCCATATTGATGATTGTGGATCATTTGAAATATATGCATCAAAAATTAAAACATACCTTGATGCCAATAGTATTTGGAATTGGTATGCCCTTGAAAATGAAGTCATATACCCTGTATCTGTTGATACAAATGGTGGACCTAGCAAAGTAAAATCTCCGAGTGCAGACAGATTCAAAGACAGCTAGTCAGTGCCAACCTTAAAGTCAAAAACATACTCCAAAAGAGTGTTAATGACTCTCTTGCTCAAGAAATTGCCAAGGAACCATCTGCAAAGGCTGCTTGGGAACTCATTCATACCAAGTTCCAAAAACACACTAGTGTTAGAACACAAAACCTATACAACCTTCTTAGACAACTTGACAACTTCAAATTCTACCCTGGTGAGAAAGTAAGTGCTGCAAAACCAAGGTTTGAAGACTTGGTAAGATCAATTGCTGATCATGGTAAAAATTTTGAGAACCAAGACTTGTGTCTCAAAATATACTCCAACCTTCCTCAAGAATATGAGAAGGTAGCTTTGCCAATAAGAGAAGGCTCAGAATGGAGCACCATGACTGTTGAACAATACTTTGGTAAACTTGAAGCCTATGAACTAGAAGGAATGATAAAACTTCAACCTGTTCCCTCCATTTCACAAACTCTTGCCTTAGCTGCCCAAGAAACCACCCAAAAACCAATTACCCAACAAGATATTGATTCTATGGTTCTTCTCTCCCTCCAAAAAGTAAACCTTCCCTCAAATAACCTCTCCCAAGGAGATCTACCAAGCCTCATATCCATGGCTGTCAGAAACACCTTGAGAGCACATAAGAAGTCCTTTGAGAGAAGCTATAGCCCATCCACCTCTGATCAAGAGAACCCTAAAAAGAAAGTTGAATGCTTCAACTGTAAGAAGCTTAGATATTACTCCTCTGACTGTCCTGAACCAAGGAAACCTAGGGAAAGTCAGACAGCTAAGAAATTCTCATATTCTAAAGAGATAATTCATAGTTCAAGATGCAACTGCTACAATTGCACAAAGAAGAAGAATGAGAAGAATAAAGAGCAAGTATTGATTGCTGACTCATCCAAGTTCAGTGATGAGGAATGTGAGTACAGTGACTCTGAAAGTGAAGGAGAAGAAGCAATGATATGCTTGATGGCTGGAGATGATGAAGACTCAGACAATGAAGAGGATCTTGAAGCCTTAGCTATTGCTGAGGAACTAAAACAGGTACCTCAATTCAATACCTTAAATAATGAAGAATTTAAACAATTAGTCAGTACTTTATTAATTCAAATAAAAAGACACCAAACTGGCTTTGCTTCATTGCTCACTGACAATCTATCCCAAAGTAAAACCATTGAGAACCTTGAAAAAGCCAATCAAGGTCTGAAAGTCCAAAACCTTATGCTTGAAAAAGCCAATGAAGAGCTGACAGCTATGAATTCCAAACTTCTGGAAACCAACATCAATCTTGAAAAGGAAAATGAATCCTTCAAAAAGAAGTTTGAAACCTGGAACAGCTCTGGAGAAGCCTTGACCCACTTTAGCTACAACCAAAGACACCCAAGTGACAAATCAGGAATTGGAGCTAACAATCCTACTATGTACACATATACCCCTCTTACTGATGAAAGGGCAATTGACAAGATGGTTCTTGAAAGCATGAACTATGTCAAGGCCCAAGAAAATGTTTATCCTATCCAAACCAAGGAAGATCTCAAGGAAAAAGGAAAAATGGATGAAGCTAGCTCCAGCCACACTGATGTATCAACTCCAGATAGCCCCACTCACACTGATAAAACTCATATAGCCATCCTAAAACAGTCAAAAGGAAAAGGAGAAAAAGCAAGCAAAGGTAAATACATATGGCAAAAGAAAGGAATCAAGGAGCAAATGAAGGAGAACCAACCAAGACATGGTGAACAGCAGAGGTCTCCTAGACAACCAAGACATGGTGGACAGCAGAGGTCTCCTAGACAACCAAGACATGGTGGACAGCAGAGGTTTTCTAGACAGCCAAGATATGGTGAACAGCTGAGGTCTCCAAGACAGCAAAGATTCTATGATCATCACTCATATGCCAAACCTCAAAGACCTAACTGGCCATTCTCTAATGGAAGAAACCATGCCCAACACAATACCTCTCCTAGATCATCTCATAATTCCCCAAGCCATTCTCAGTTTCATAACCAAAATCAATTCTCTTCTCCCAACCAATTTCTTAATCAAACCCAACCTATTGCTCCTACTCCCTATATGCTGCAAATCATGGGATATTATAATGCCCTAAACCAGTACTTTGGAAAGAGAGCAATGAACAAAGCTAGGGTACCAAAGAAATTCTAATCCTTTGGACCCAAAAGAATAAAGGGTACCATAAATGTATTTTTTTGTTTTGTAGGAACCTAGGAAAGGAATATGGTACTTGGACAGTGGATGCAGCAGGCACATGACTTACAACAAGGAGTGGCTACAACAATATGTCCCCAAAAATGGTCCAAATGTAACTTTTGGTGACAATTCTCAAGCCAAAGTCAAAGGATCAGGAAACCTTGTTACTAAAGATATTATTTTCACTAATGTATCTTATGTAGAGGGTCTCAAGCACAATTTGATTAGCCTTAGTCAGATTTGTGATAAGGGATATCATGTTGTATGTTCCAAGAACCACTGCACTGTCAAGGATGTCAACAACAAATCAATCCTCACTGGAATAAGAAAAGGCAATCTCTACTGTCTAAACCTAGAAATTGTGGATTCCTCAGATGCCCATTGCCTACTCTCCTTCAGTCAATCTGACATGTCTTGGTTATGGCACAAAAGATTAGCTCACCTAAACCTGAAAAGCATCTCAAAACTAGCCAACTCCAACCTAGTAAAAGGCCTACCCAAAATACCCTTCAAAAAGGACAAGCTATGCAAAGCTTGTCAATGTGGAAAACAAAAGAAAACCTCCTTCACTGCCAAAACCAGACTAGATACCTCTAAACCTCTTCAACTTCTTCACATGGACCTTTTTGGACCTATCAGAACTAGATCTCTTGGTGGAAAGAGATACTCTCTTGTTGTAGTTGATGACTACACTAGATTTACTTGGATCATCCTTCTTGAATCCAAAAGAGATACTTTGGAACAACTTGTCAAATTGTTCAATAAAATTCAAAACCAAAAGGGTTTATCCATCATCAAAATTAGATCAGATCATGGTAAGGAATTTGAGAACACTGGTGTTGAAGAATACTGTGATCAAAAAGGGATTGAGCACAACTTTTCTGCTCCTAGAACTCCTCAGCAAAATGGAGTTGCAGAAAGAAAGAATAGAACAATTTGTGAGGCAGCAAGGTCTATGCTGTCAGAGCACAACCTTCCTAAATATTTTTGGGGTGAAGCAGTAACCACTGTTGTCTATGTTTAGAACAAGACCCTCATTAACAAGTTTCACTCCAAGACTCCCTATGAACTTTGGAATGAAAGAACACCAACCATTTCATACTTCCATGGCTTTGGAAGTAGATGCTTCATACACAACAATGGGAAAAATAATCTTGACAAATTTGATTCAAAAAGTGATGAAGGAATTTTCCTTGGATACTCCAACACTAGCAAAGCCTATAGGGTTTACAACAAAAGAAGACTTGTTGTAGAGGAATCAATTCATGTAGACTTTGATGAAAATAATGACCAAAGTCACACTGAGCTATGTGATTTTGATGAAGCTGTGGGCAACTCAGATAACCTACCTGAGGTTTCTCCTGTTCATGACCCCTCATGTCTCATTCCTGAAGAAGATTCACCTTCCCTTCCTTATATAGTGCCCAAAGACACAAATAAACATTCAACTTTGCCTGACAGCCATGAATCCTCTCTCAACAGCAAAGGTGCATCTGACAGCCATGATGCATCAACTAACCTTCCTTCATCCAATCATCAAAATCCCCTTGAAGAAGACCCTATCCAACCTGATATCAACTCCTCTCAATCAATTCCTCAACCTGAAATCATTACCCACATTATCCCTCCAAACAAAAACATCTATATAGATCTTCCTATACACAAAATGGACATACCACCTGACATGCCTGTTCTTGACTCTCTAATGAGTGCCTTCATCTCTCAAATTGAACCCAAAAAGATAAATGAAGCCCTTCAAGACCCAGATTGGATAGAAGCAATGGAGGAAGAATTGGAGCAATTTGAAAGAAATAAAGTTTGGAAGCTTGTTCCTAAGCCAAAGAATCAAACTGTCATTGGAACAAGATGGGTTTTTAGGAATAAGATGAATGAAGAAGGAGTTGTAATAAGAAACAAAGCTAGACTGGTTGCTCAAGGATACAGACAAGAAGAAGGAATTGACTATGATGAGACTTTTGCACCAGTTGCTAGACTTGAAGCTATAAGGTTATTTCTTGCCTATGCTTCATTCAAGAAGATGAAAGTGTTTCAGATGGATGTCAAAAGTGCATTTCTGAATGGAGTCCTAAATGAAAAGGTGTTTGTATCTCAACCTCCTGGATTTGAGCATCCCAAGTTTCCTGATCATGTATATAAATTGGACAAAGCACTATATGGACTTAAACAAGCACCAAGAGCTTGGTATGACACCCTATCTAGATATCTCCTTGGTAAAGGATTTACCAAGGGCCATATTGATAACACTTTGTTTATCAAAAAATATGGAGATGATCAGTTGCTCATCCAAGTCTATGTTGATGACATCATTTTTGGATCATCAAATGAGGACTTGTGCACTGAATTTGGGAACATTATGAAGGACCAGTTTGAAATGAGCATGATTGGTGAGCTCACTTTCTTCTTGGGTCTTCAAGTCAAGCAAATGGAGGAAGGAATATTCATTAACCAAGCTAAATACACAAGGGATATGATCAAAAAGTTTGATATGCTATCTGCTTCACCTGCCAAAACTCCCTTGTCAACAACAACCAAACTTCATGCTGATCCTGATGGCCAAAGTGTAAATCCAACACTTTACAGAAGTTACATTGGATCCCTTCTCTATGTAACAGCTTCAAGACCTGACATTATGTTTAGTGTCTGTCTTTGTGCTAGATTTCAGGCAAATCCCAAGGAGTCTCATCTCTCTGCTGTCAAGAGAATTTTGAGATATCTCAAAGGAACTCCTGATTATGGATTATGGTATCCTACTGAATCCCCATTTTCTTTAATTGGATTCACTGATTCTGACTATGCTGGGTGTAACCTAGATAGAAAGTCCACAAGTGGTGGATGCCAATTTATTGGATCTAGAATCATTTCATGGTCAAGTAAAAAGCAAACCTCAGTAGCAACCTCAACAGCTGAGGCTGAATATATTGCTGCTGGTTTGTGTTGTTCACAAATACTTTACCTCAAAAGTCAATTACAAGACTTTGGAATTGAACTGTCCAACATTCCAATCTTTTGTGACAACTCAAGTACCATTGCCATGACAGAAAACCCTGTCCAACACTCAAAGACAAAGCATATTGAGGTCAGACATCACTTCATCAGAGACCATGTTGAAAAAGGAAACATTAGTCTTGCAAAAGTGTGTACTGAGAATAATGTCTCTGACATCCTAACAAAGGCTATGGATGAGAAAAGATTTGAGATGTTAAGAGCAATGCTAGGCATGATTAATCTAACAAAATAAAAACTCTTATTCATTAGAATAAACCATTTCCTATGGCTGCTGTCAACAACATTGTCTGACAGCTAACCTTTTTCTCAATTCAAAAGCTTCTTACACATCAAAACCAAACCTCATTTCTACCTTACAGAAATTCAAACACCATAAAAACAAGCCTAAATCCATATTACCAAAAGCTTCATCAACCCTCCTTCTCATCTCAGCAAGCACCTCTGAAAAGCCTTGACAGCTAAGGACTGTCAATCTTGTTTATCCCATAGCTGATCTTGGAAGCAATCATCCCCATATCCTCTATCACTATAAATAATGTCTGGAGCTTGATATGCACTCTCTTTGATATCTCCATATCTCTCCAACCAAACAGGGTGCCTTTCCATAAATGGATCAATAGCAGAGGTTGAGAACTGCAAAGAAGGACAGACCCTCCTTGGCCACCACTCTTCAACTGCATTATAGGGAGGATACTCACTAAGTGGTGAGATAAAGCTGAAGGTACCTGAAGAATTTGCACTTGCCTGTGCAATGATAGCTTGATCAGACTGAGGACCTTCATCCTCCTCACCATTTAGAGCAACTGGACTCAAACACTTGAGAAATTGAGAAAACAACTTCATATAGACTTTGGAAGGAGAACTTTGCACTCCTGCAAAGTTATCTCCAGTTCCCTCAAGAACTGTTTGGCTAAGAGTTAGAGAATCCCTGGTGACAGCTGTGAATTCCTTGACAGCTATGAAATCAGGTTGACCAATTTGTGTGTCAACCTTAATCCTTTCATCACTGTCAAGCTTCACTAGCTCTCCCAAGGTATAAACCCTTTCCACCTTGTCCTTAACTGACCTACTTGATTCTCCTTCTCTCTCCTTCCTTGACAGCTTAACCTTAGCTGTCAGATCACTGGTTCCCCCTTCAACTATCTTAGCCTTACCCTTACTTTTTGCTCTCTCTCTCAACCTATTTTCCTCACCTTCCAAAAGTGCTAATCTCTCCTCCTCCCAAAACTTCTTCCTTATCTCTCTCTCCTTCAACTCCTCCTCCTTATTGGGATCATCTTTTAGTATTTGATCCACCTCCTGCTCCAAACCTATATCAGTTTGGAGTCTATATGACAGAAACTCTCTCTCAAATCTCTCCTCTCTTGTTTCATCTACTCTTGGACTTTGGAAAACAAGTCTCTTTACAGTCTTAGCCATTTTGCTAGGACTGAACTTTGAAACAAGTCTTCCCATTTGCTATGAATAAAATGGATTTGGTAAATTTCTTCATCTGAACCATTGTCTTTTATAGGCAAATTCAGTTTCAATCAAATTAGTGGCAATGATCATTCAAAATAGACTTGGCTGGTAATTAAGTCTGACAGCTATGAATTTAGCTCTTGCCAAATCGAGGAAGTGTTTGGAACTTGCCACTAACAAATATTCATTAATTTCTCTGTTTATTCCCTCTGAAATTTCGTCTTTGTGTACGGAAATAACTCCCTTGTTTTGTGGGGAGTTATTGTACATGTAATGAGTAGTGGGACAAAAAACACTATTCATGAACAGTCACTATCTTAAATGCTATCTTTTAACCGTTACACTAACCCACGTATTAGCCGTTCAAACAAACTCAAATTCCCTCCTTTAACTATCATTTAACCTTGCGAACTAATCCCTCAGTTAACAATCACCATTCTCTCTTCCAAATTCATTCTTTGATTCCCTCTGTTTTTGTCTCATAAACCCTAAAAACTTTCTGTTCTAAGTTCAAACATGTCTTACCCAGAAGCCCATGGATACTTCATCAAACCTGAGTTCTATGAGCACAATGTTGGAGCTCTCATCAAAGAACTCTTGGAATCCAATCATCTCTGCAATATGATGGAAGCTCAACCTCCTATTTATGAGAAGCTGTGCAGAGAGATTTTTATGAAAGGAGAAAGACAATCAACTGGGGCAATCAAAACCACCATTGAAGGTACTGAAATCAATGTGACCCCCAAGATTGTGTCCAAGGTTTACAACATCCCTATCAAAAGCAATGGTGTTTCAAATCTCTGGAATAGGAAAGACAACAACCTGGAACCATTCTACAAAAGGTTCTTTGACAAACCAAGCTGCAATTATCTATTGGTTCAGGACAAACCAATCAAAAAGAAGGACCTTGATTTGTTCAAATCAACCCTAATGGATGTTGTAATCAAAGGGTTTGATGGAAAGCAGTCATCATTTGATCAAATAAGTCCTAATGAATGGAAGCAAGCCCTAAGTTTGATAACCAAAGAAGTAAACTGGAGTGTTGCTTTACTTCACAACTTTCAATTAGCCATATCTCCCTCTCCTTGGAAATACAAGAAACAAAATCCAAGGATGAACAATTTCAGATTCATGAGTGGAATTCTCCATCACCTTATTCCAAGGTTGAATCCTCCCCTAAAGGATGAGTGGCTTGAGTCTGCATCTCTAGTATCAACCAGAAGCTTCAACTTGAGCACCTTCAAACTGAAGGGTAAGAAGAAATTAGAGCTTGGGGACAGCTCTGAGAATTTTGATGAAGCCTCTCAAAGATTGAAAGAGAAAACTGAGAAGGATATGAAGATATGGCAGGGATTGGTAAACATGGTGAATGACAAAAGATCCAAGAGAAAGCATGACAAAGGTGTTGTCATAAAAGAAAGAGCTCAAGAGACTTCTCCTTCCAAAATCAAAAGAAGAAAAAGCCTAGCCAAGATGAAGAGAACTGGAAAGGGAAAGAAGCTTAGTAAAGGAAAGCAAATCCAAGAAGAGGAAGCTGTTGAGCAAGAAAGTGCTCAAGGAACTGACAAAGGGAAGATGGTAGCTGAAGAGCAAGCTGACAGTGAAGATACTCAGTCAGATCCTATTTTCAAGGACATTGATGAATATGATGGTGAAGAGGAAGAAATCCCTGATGTTGTGTATGCTGGTGAAGCTCAAGGTGATGAGTTTGATGAAGATATGAGAAGAGCTGTTGCTGAGTCACTAATGGAAGTAAGGACAGCTAAGGTTGGACAGTCATCTGGGACAGCCATGGAAGCTTCATCTCTGACAGCTAAGGTTGTCTCAAGTGCTGAAACCCCATCCAAGGTAACCTCTAAGCCTTCTCTTACTCTCAGTACTTTCTCTAGGAAGAGAAAAACAGATAAAGATGCTCCCCCATCCAAAAAGTTGAAACCAACCACTCCTCAACCCTCCTCATCCAAAGACCAATCTAGTTCACCTCATGACTCTGTGGCTCAAGGCATCCTAAATCTTAATCCCTCTAACATTAGTCCAAATGAGCCAAGTGTTGAAAAAGATAGGGGGAATAGCTCTAGCTCTGAAAAGGATGAGCCTCTGTTAAGGGGGAATAAAAGTCCTATGTCTCCCATTCTGACAGCTATCCCTCTCTCCAGTCAAGAATCACCCTCTGATAGTCCCTCAGATCCTTCCCCCATCCCTGAAAACATTTTCAAAGCATCTGAAGGACTTTCCTTAGAAGATCCCAAGCATGTCCCTGCTGTTACCTATTACTTGAGACAAGTGCTAACAGAGGAAGAAACTCAAAAAGCCTTGAAACTTATCAAAAACAGAGATTTGTCCAAGAAAGCTAGCATTCCTGCACCTGAACCCATTCCTGAACCTGAACCTCAATCCAAGTTTGTTGAATCTGTTCAAATTCAAGAACCTCATGTTGTTACCCAAGATACTGAGCCCCAACCTGATCTTGAAACTGAACCTCAACCTGATCTTGAAACTGAACCTCAACCTGATCTTGAACCAGAACCTCAACCTGATCAAGAATCTCAATTTAAACCTAGTGAGCCTGATCAAAACCAAGAAACTGTTGATCCCTCCCTTGAATCTGAAATCCTTCCTACTTGTGAACCTTGGATTTTGGATTGTGAAATTGACTTTTCCTTCCCCTCTATCATGGCTGCCCACCAAAGATTGAAGGATATTTCCCATTTCCCTGAAATTGCCAATCCTCACCTAGTCTCCAATCCTTGGCTGTTAAGCAAAAATTCCATTATGATTCATGCAAGGAATAGATGTGGCCTCATAGTGTTTGCCCATGAGGAATGGAAAAAGTACAGAATAGCTCTCCCCAACTCCTTCTTTCACAAAGCCCCCTTGCTACCAAACTTCATGGATATCTCTACCATAATAGATTGGGAAATTCTGTTCTCCCAGCTTCTCTCTTCAAATATCAATGAATGCATTTATATGCCTTCATCCCTGGTGTATGCCCTATGCATTGAGCTTGCCAAAGAAATGTATTGGAGGATTTGCCTCAATAAATCCATTATCATGGCTGTCATTGCAAGACCAAGCCTGACAGCTATGTTTCCTCCTTCATCTTCAGTACCCTCTTCATTCATCCCCCTAAACACAAGATCTCTCCAATCCAACCTTCCTCCAAACTTCAATCCTTCAACTTTTGTACCCCCATATCATGTGACCATTACAGACATGCAAAGATTTACAAGGTCAATGATAACCAAGATGAGACACATTTTGGAAGTCTCAACTGTGTCAAAATCTGAGAGGAAGGCCTCCAAAGGAAAGGCCATTGAATCTGATGAAGAAGCTGTGAACCTGGGAAAAAGAGCCTCTGGTGCTGCTCCAAATGTGATTGTGTCAAGTGATGATGAAGATAGTGCTCCTGTGATGAAACAGCATCAACTCTCAACCTCTACTGTTCTCACTGTCTCAACTGATCCACCTCTACATCAAACTCAACAACCCATCTCTCTTCAATCAAACCCCTTCTTTTCTAACCTATTTGCAGGAACAAGGGGTCAGAGCTCAAAACCAAAGAAGGCTCCCTTATGGGGTACTATGAGATTGAGAAATGATGAAGAGCCTCTGTCCAAAGCTGTTCTCAAGGAAAGGCAAAACCAAACCTTCACCTATGATGATGAGATGAGCTGGGAATGGAACAATGAGATGTACTACAGAGGTGTTGAGGACAAGATGAAGAGAGTGCTACTTGCAGAAAGAGAGGAGATCCTTGCAGCAAGAAGAGAAAGAGATGAATTTTCTTAAGAAAATTTTATGTCTTTTTGGATAAGTCCTTTTTTAATCCCTACCTTTAATTCCTGCTTTTAAAACATTGTTTATTTTGGATAATATGTTTTGTTTTAAGACTCAGTTGATTGAATCAAGAAGATTGTTCTCATCTTCATTGGTATATTCATTCTTGAGTATCTTGCAGGTTATATCTTTATTAGATATATTACTTTGCCAAAAAGGGGGAAATTGTTAGGACCTAACTATGTAAGCCACATAGTTATAATAGGTTTTGACAAAGAAATATATCATATGTTATCTGACAGCCAAGATAACATATGACCTTGGACAGCTAAGACCTCAAAATCAAACTGCATCTCTATTTATATCAACTGGACAGCTATGGTTCAATCAACCTACAAAGATATCACTCAAATCCTCTCATATACATTAATGTATCTAAATTACATGTGTAGTATGATGTATTACATAAGGCCTAAACCTTCTAGATCAGAACTTAGCTCTGACAGCTAAGGTTCTCTCACAGCAAAGGTTTCACTCCTCAACAGCTATGATCTTCAACATCAACAGCTATGAAGAATTCCTGTGATGACCAAGATGTGCCTTGTCCAAATCTCTCCATACAGATGTTGCCAGCTCATCTCCATGAAGATCACATGCCTGGTTGCAGATTCCAGCTAATTTATTCTCCAGTCAACAAAGGCTCTAAATGCAACTCCAACATGCATTTACTCCCTTGTCTCCTTGTCTCCTCCAACGGCTATTTCCAAGCCTATAAAAGGAACTCTCCAAGACTGAAGACCTTACCCCTTTTACACACAACTTCTACAAACCTTGCATCCAAACCTTCTCAACCTGCAACCAATAATCAAAACAATATTAAGACACTTGTAACTGATCTCAGGTGTATAAACTGATTTGTAAGAACCCCTTAAGACTGACTTTAAGTGGGTAGTGTGAATAGCTCAGTGTAGAGCTTGATCCCTAATAGACTGTACTTATTAGGAAGAGGAAGTTCAAGGAACTTGCCTATCCAATCCTTTGTAAATCTTAACGGGAACTAGATTTAAGTGGATTGATCTCACTTGTCAAGGTTGACAGTGAGGGTGGACGTAGGAGGAGTGAACTCTGAACCACCTTAAAATTCCTTGTGTTCAATTGGTATTATCACACAACACACACACACATATACACACACCTACACTATTCACTTGTCTTTACATTATTTCAAACACTTTTATTCCGCTGCACATTTAACTCCAATCTTTAAAACCAGTTAACCTCTGACAGCTAAGATTTCACCTGGCTGTCAAACCTTAACTGCCCGCTAACCTTTAATTTGATCTAAGCAAACATGACCTTTCAA